>JAHLJT010008446.1:268655463-268718114 GCA_031308135.1 Acheta domesticus
GAGAGTAGAGCAAAGTACGTTCGGAGTTTTCTACGCTCTACAGAAAACCAACCTACAATTGTAACTTGACTTTCTTACGCAATTGTGTGAAAACTAACAATACTTTAAATGATTATTTAATGGCTCGTAAAGTGCCAACCAAAGACGTGCACGAATTGGGAACTTACCAACCAATCAGAGACGACTTATTTATGCAACAGTATTTTTACGTTTTGCACTTGTTTGCTTATAAAAAGGTTACATAATTTTGCTATTTTTTATACTTTATGGTGTCTTAAGCATCAATTGCTACCAGCTGCTAGAAAGAAAAACGCAAATTAAGCTCGATTCGATACACACACACACACAAAGAAATTCGCTAATCATTCTTCTGATTCAACTGCCGTTTCGCACATGCTCTATATTGGAGTACACAATCAGGAAGCAATACAATTTACAGGAAACTCCAACGTTACACCGTTCAAACCGTATGTCCAAATAAATGAGGAAAATCATTTCTCAATTATCAACAATTTAAGACTTAGTGTCACTATAGACAACATCTACATAAAAAAATAGTGAACAAAACACGTTTCCTTCAAATTTAATCTTTAAACTGTGAATCCAACATTAGTGATTTAACAACTTTGTCAAACTGTATTTGGTCTTAATTTATAGACAGAAAATTGATTTTTGTACAGCAGTTTTACATAAAAATTCAATATGATTGCGATATACTAAAATATATGGTACATAATAACAGTTTATGTTTCCGATAATGAAATTTTATAGAATTTTTATGTAAAATTTCTATTCACAAAAAAATTTTCTGTTAATAAAATAAAGTCCAAATACAGTCTGACAAGGTTGTAAAATATCAGACAGAACAGAAAATAATAATTTTATTAGTGACTTCAGAAATTTCGCTGGCTTCATTTGCGTTATGTTCATATTCTTGTTTGTCATGTGCCTAATGTTTTCATTTCTAATTTAAGTAGTATCTGAATATATGTTCATTATTAATATTTAATTATTATTAATAGCTAATAAGTATTATTAGTATGTAACTGTTAATATTAAAATTACATTATGCCATGTTTATTTAATTTCATTCGTAAAATAGTCTTAATAATTCTCAATGGTGCTTCCAAATAAATTTTCAGATAAATTTTCTTTTCGCTTTGCAAGTTGTGAATTTTTCTCGTGAATTTCCATATCACTCGTTGGATTACTTATGACTGTTGGGATCGCCGTTGCGAGATTCTCTCCAAATATGAGTTCTAATTGTCACTGAGCAGAGTGGCATATTTTTCTATCAAAAAATGTTAATCTCGTTGCAAACAAACGATGTGACATTTTTTCGTTTTGCAAGGTAGTTTCCGCAGAGACAAGAGCTTTGAAAATTTGCATTAACATGTAATGAGATAATTATCACTTTGTACAGAATTTTCTTCTTTTTAGGATGTATGATAATGCCCGTGGAATAATTACTTTTAGTAGAATAACAGCTACTATATTTTTAATGTAAATCTACAATAATATGATATATTTTGGAAGAGGCCTAAGAAAAGTATATACATGCAGAAAGAAAGAAATTTTAAAACTAGATTTTTAGAAAATGTAATGACGGAGAAGAGAAGAATCTGAATATCTCGAAATTTTTGATTCTCTTGCTCAATATATTCTATATTGATCTTGTAAGTCAAGTTTAAACAGCACCTATTTTCTACAAAGTTAAACAGCGCCTACTTTCTTGCAATACTCTTTCCTACTTTTGCAACTTTTGAAAATGTAAAGACTTCTACGAAAATGTCACATTCGCCATTCGAAAACGTCATATGCGACCTTTGTACCTTTCGTGGAACAAAATACAGAATTTGGAACGGATTTTGGGAACAAGTTTTTGTATTCATTGCCGTAATTTCAAACAGAAATTTCGCGAAAATACCTCATTTTTCTAACATACATATGACTTTTTAAAAATCTGATTATTATAAGAAATTTCATTTATGACCAAAATCTCAAACTTCAATATTGTACATTTGCAATGTGAACTTCTTGCAATTTTTGTAATACCTGAACTGCCACGATTTACTGCTCTTTGAAACATACGAGGAGAAATGTTTTTTAAAAATGGAATTTTTTTGAGAAAATAATTATTTAAAAATGGCCTACAGTTTACTCCGAATTACGATACAATTACTCGTATTTTAGAAAAATTGTAAATGATCTTATTTCGAGATCTGTCGGTGACAGATTTTATTAAGGAAAAATACCCCCTTAATTAATATTGTTGTACGTATTTTCAAATTACGGTAAAAAAACTGTGGTGGTTCCATTTTCGGCGAACGTGAATGATATCTCTTCTAAACTAGTGGTCCTACAACACACATACTTTCTCGTATATGTTATCTTTTACAACTTTCGAAAATTCAGGAAATTTAACTAAAATGAAACCTGTGTCTTTCTCTTAAAACGAGTAAGAAACTTGAAATATGCATCAGAGGTTCCTAATATGTGTGATTAAATCAGATATATTCTAAATATGCGTTACATACTCATTGCAAATACAATAATTTTTAACATATTAACATTGCAAATACAATAATTTTTAACAATATTAGAAGTACACGTATAGTGTAGTATTATATTCGCGACATGAGGCAATGTTTGATCTGATTCTACTAGTCTCATGTTATTGGAATTGAGACATCGACGTACGACATGGTATAGTTGATTTCTGGGAATCTAATGTTGAAATCGGGGAAATAATGTTGAAATTATTTAAGAGAAAATGAATATAATGTCCATTGAGAGGATGTACGAATTATTAACCAAGCTGTTATTAGCGTTTATTTGAGTGTTCCAGCAGATGATTTCGGGAAATGGATGATTATTGATTTGTAATAACTAAAACTAGTTTGAATATTTCAAAACCTATCAGTGTGCTAGATTTTTAAGGCTGGACAATTCATCTTATGCCTTCTTTCGACGTTCGATTGTCGCATGTAACAGTTCGCTACAACGTAGCATTGTGGGGATAGGTCTGTTCAATATTTTTTTCAAAAGTTTGTAATTATTCCAGGCATATAATGTAATACAGACGAATGAATTACAATACAGAAAAGATTCTTCACATATTTTTTTTATTTTTCTCTTTTGATTATTATTTATTTGGTTGTAGAATACATTAAGTTAGTACTTACATTAGAGTTAGTTTTTAAGTTATTTTTTAGAAGATAGTTCTCTCGCTTGTTAAGGCCGATATACACAGTACAGTTTTCGTGTAGATTCTCATACAGTTCCTATATAGAAACAAAATTTCAAACTGAACGTATAAAAGCCAAAAAGTAGCGCATACACGGTCTATACGCTTTCTATATGGTTTCTGCATGAATCGCCACAAGCCGCCGCCAGGGGGGGCTTGCGGGAAACAACTGAATTGCGTTGTCCGAGTACTTTCAGTGACGGTATTTCTATGCGTACGTTCTAGCTATGATCTTGATTTAGTATTAATTAACAATAAGGGACATAGAGTATAAAAATTGGAAGGGAGGGATAAAGAAAGAAGTAGTTTATCACAATATATCACTTCATACAATCGCACATAACCACAAAACTGACATGGCCGATTACCGTTAGTAAACGATTCTGCCGCCAGAGGCGCTGGAGTCAAACTATATGCTTTCTACATCCATCTTTTAAGAACCAACATCCCCGTGATACGATTTCAACGCTTTGAAGCCTCAGGTGAACCCACACATGTGCTCGGACGCGCAGATTAAAGAACCCGTGGATTTCTTGGAAGCGGCGGCCAGAGTGCATTGCAGGCCCTGGCGGCGATGTCGGCGGTGGAGGGACAGACAGAGGGGAAGGGGCCGGCTCCTGGCGAGGAAACCCCGACTGCGAGGAGTCGCGGTGGGGAAGGAATGCCAGCGGAGGAGACTGGGCGGTGGCGGTGGCGGTGACGGTGGCGGTGGCGGTGGCGGTGGCGGTGGCGGTGGCGGTGACGGTGGCGGTGGTGGTGACGGTGGCGGTGACGGGGGCGGTGACGGGGGCGGTGACGGCGGTGACGCGGGCGGTGACGGGGGCGGTGACGGGGGCGGTGACGGGGGCGTGGAAGGAAGCGCGAAAGCCGATGACGCTTGGGGGTGGTGACAGAAGGGAGTGCTGGAGAAACTGTTTGGGGTAGAGACGAGGAGAGGAACGGAGACGCAGAGAGGGCATCGTGGAAATGGAGAGACGATGGGATAGGGTTTTCATGGATGAGAGACGGAGGTGAGACGGAATTGAGATAGAGTTGGAGATAAGTAGGGCAGGGTAAACACAATGGTGTGGAAGATGCCGGGTGCGGAGTAGGGACTTCGACAGAATTGCAGCGGAGTCGGGGAGTGTGGAGGCAAAATTGGTGGGGGGAGGGTCGGATAAAAGCGGGGCAGGGAAAAGGGAGCCTAGGGGAATGAGACGAGTGGATAGACGGTAGAAACAAGACCTGTGGGATCGAGGGGAGCACGGAGAGAAGCAGAGACGGGGAGGAGGTTGTGGAGAGGTGGGACGTGAGTCGGGGACGCGCCGCCGGGCGGGGAGCAAAGAGGCGCGTGGGGCGGGCGGAGCGCCTCGTATCGGGAACAAACACACCGCGGGCGCGCGCTATTCATCTGCAAGTCGGCGCTCTTTTAGCGGCCCCGCCACCACCCTATTGATTGATGGTGCGCGGTGTAGAAGTGTGATTAAATTAATGTTATACGTCAGCCGGCCCCGGGAAATGATAAATGTGTGGGGCGGGGAAGGATGGAATCGGGGAGGCAGGGGATGAGAGGAAAGGGTGGAGGGAAGGAGGGGGTGCAAGCCACCGCCGCCGCCGCATGCGCGTGTTGTGCGGCGATGTGCCCCTCCACGCCCCTTCCACCCCCGCTGCTTTCCCCTTCCCCCAGAATGCCGCCCAACCACGTTCCGCGCACCTGCAGCCTCGATCATGATGAAGCGACTACGCCAGGTTGTCTGGTCCGAGGAACATTTCCTGCATCTGGAGGCTGTTGCACTGCAGCGTGATCTACTTATTTCGTTAGGACAAGACCGAGAGAGGCGGCTCAATTCAACTGATATCACTGCACTCCCTCTGATCGGGAGGTCCTAGTTTCGAGACCCGACGGCGGCAAGATTTTCGACACTAGCTTGTCAACTAGGTCGAATTCAGTCGCTGTCTGGAAGAGAATTCTAGCGGCCGGCTGCTCTGATCGGTAGTTTTCCGTGGTTTCTCCGATCAACACCAAGCGAATGCCGGAGCAGTACCTTAACAAACGGGCCACGGTCCGCGCGCAATCTCTCCTTCCTCTTCCTTGTCCTATCCTCACCCATTACAGACACACTAACATGCACTACACTACCACACATGCCGGGAGATCGGTTAGGAGCGTAGAGCTTGTCCCGGCTGGGGTAGTGCCTCGGGAGATACCTGGTTGGAGAAACCCCGCCAGTCGACGGTAGGTCGGCGCCGGATCTCGCCATCCAGCGAGCAAAGTTCACCGCCACCTCCCGATGAAAAAACACGTATCACACCTACAGGACTAATGATCTCGGTAGTTGACTCGCTCGGAATCACAATCAATCAATCGTTAGGGCAAGGGCATGCAGAGGATGCCGTGCTTCTCGCGGTGAATATATTGCATTTGTGGTCGATCTTTACATTGTAGTTTAGATGGATGATGGCATAACATTCCGTGCATGTCGCGAGGGCGTTCTTGAATGAGAAGCGAAGGAAATACGATATTTCAAATAAACGGAGATAGGGATTAGTATTTCACATTCTTGGAAAAACTAGAGTTCACTCTCAGGCATGAAATCTTTAAATCCATTGGTACACCTCTGCGAGACGAAAGCAACGGAGTTCATTGCAATATCTTGCAATTATTCTATGCGTGAAGTAAGAAGTATAAATGTACGAGATTTAATAGGGACCATTTGATCCAATATTGAACTATTTAATTTTGAGTTTTGAGACATTCTAATGTGGAGAACTTAAATGAATGCAGCATATATTCATAATCAATTCCACTAGAAACAAATGGCTTTGCGTATATGGACATACATCATGAAATTACGTGACGGTATATTGTCATGGTAGCGAATTCATGGCTTTGAGCGAAAGTCACTTGCCTTTCAGTAGAGATCTTATGTGAAATTGTCTCTGAAAAACGAGCTTCACTGGTTCACAGGGGCTAGTTCAACCCTCTGTGAAGTGCCCTGAACCCTACAACTGTCCTAATTCCTTCCGAATTCAAAAACCCAAGACTGGCATCCAACTGCTTTGAATATCCTCTTGGGGGATCGCACGATATCTATGTATTACTACTGCTACTGCTATTCTGTCATGATTCACTTCCGAAGAAACCCGAACTAGGAAAAACTGAAGAGCATGAAAATATCATCATCCAAGTAAAATCCAAAACCTCGAATGCAATAAAACCGTTGCCGAAAATTACAACTATACAATCAGCCGATCTAGGACATCAACAAATTTTTGCCCCATTTTTTTTTCATAACTCTTATTGTATATTAGTTAGGGACGTGATTCTAAAACTCAAGTAAACGTACACAGAATACACTAACTATATTAAGTCACTCAGTTTTAAACTGTTTGAGGGTTAATAAATAAAAAAGAAATAAAAACGCGATAGGTCAGAAAGCAATTCCTATTTTCTCCTTAGTTATCAACATTTATAGACATACTGTCATTGAAAAGCTTAATATTACTCGCATTCGCGCCCTTTATAATACAATGGTCACGCTGTATATTTCGTTCAACATTGGATTTCCAAAATTAACTTGATAACTACGATTGTTGTTACATTTAATATGTTTAGATATTTCTATATACTCATGTATTAAATATTGGAAAAGTCCTTGTATAAAATATTATTACAAAGCAAAAAGTGTATGAACGGTGAAGTGAATTAACGGATTATGAAGTGTATTAACTGATATCATGAGTACTTATGTAGCATATTACATTACACAATAATATTTGAGACACACTACTGAGTTTTCAATATTCATAATAAAGTATCTTTCATATTTTTTATTTTGTTTTTCTCTTCTGAATACTTTTTTAAACGATTCACTCACAGCTTTGTAACCTTTGATGCAATTTTCTTCTTTGATAGATTCCTATAAGTATATCTTTGTCAAGCATCGCACGCCATTTTGTTAACTAATTTTCTTTTCTTCTGCATGGAAAGTAAGTTGACTGCTTTTTATACGGGTAGGAAAGATGTGACTGAAGTTGCTTCGCTACTGTGTAAATGACTGCTGTTCTCACGATTGCGGGAAATATATCATATTAAGTGGCAGGCTAGGATCTTTAACCGACCAATTTGAGTCTCTTTATTTTTTCCATCCTAATATTTTCAAATAAAATCTGCGAAATAAGCATAAAGCTGGATTTTTTTCGAGCTTGCAAACGATTACGAGATAGGTTGCGTGTTGCCTTCTGTTCAATAGATCCACACAGAATGTCAAACACGCGCCTTATTAGCAATAGGAAAATGTCTGTATTTCAGAATTCAGGAACAGATAGCGAAAGTGAATATTTAGAAATAGATGGACTCGAAGAAAGACTATCTTGGCGAAAGAGTGTCCAAAAGCGAAAATGGCAGTACAAAGCCGTGACCAGAGATCGGTTCAACTTGTGAGATGAACGGACTACCACTAATTGCTGACAACTATTTTGTAACTTCACAGTCACTGGGACTTATATTTATATCAGACTGGTAATCTGAGAACGAGATACAGAACTGGGGAACGTGAGCATAGAAACCAAATTGATGTATAAGAGAAAAATATTGCAGCCGCAAATATGTAGCTGGAATATTTTTAGCGGTTGCTCAGTGTCCAAGAAACGTTTACGTCATAATATTAGGTTGTTGGCCGTTTTTTAACACAAGGAAAGAGAAAGATGTAAACAAGAAACAATCACTGTACAATGTGCCCCACAGGAACACCAATTCATATTTGATTGATTTTTGTTTCCGCGCACGTTAACTGCTACGATCATTAGTCACATTAGTACAGTGAATGTTTTATCGAAGGTGATCCGGCGCCGACCTACTCGTAGTCTTGCGGGAAATTTCCCCTCCATATATATTTCACAACGGATCACCGCCCCAGCGGAACAAGCTTTAAACACCAGACGGATCTCCCGACATGTATTGTAGAATAATGCATGTAAAAGTTCATGTATGTGTATGTGTAAAAGGGGAAAGGATAGAACAAGAAACAGAAAGGGAAAATCGGGCGTGGTCCGTGGTCATTTTGTTAGGAAACTGCTCAACCATTGATCGGAGAAACCATTGAAAGCCACCAATAAGTGTAGCCGGCCGCCAGAATTCGCCTCCAGACAGAGGATGAATTCGACTTAGTTGTATAACTAGAGACCGAATTTTTATGTAATTACATATTTTTTGTCTTTCTACTTACCGTTGTCAAAATTGTAATCGTGACCAATCTTTGCCGTCCAAACACAATGTCCAATTTTTTCGTTACATATTTTTACATATTTAGAACTATATTACGTATTTTCCATATTTTGCTATTTCTACAAAATGCTATTTTATTTTATCAATTTTCTTCAATTTTATACATTTTTTATGAAAATTATTTTTTAATAACACCACTTTTACTGCATGCTGTCGCTACTGAATATACGCTACGTTAAGACACGGTCGAATGTTTTCACAGTCCGGCGCACCTGCTTCAGTGACGTGAAATGCGCATCAGCGAAAGAGATCACTTTCACTTTAGGTCTGAAAAGTATCACTGACATCACGTTTCATTGCTTTTAACTTTAATTTCGGAGGAACTTTGGCGATCGCCTTAGATGAGATGCTGCATGCTTGTGTGATTGTTTGCTGGTCGTATTAATTGCCTTCTATTTTGTCTAGTCTGGCAGGTAACTGCGGTCCTGGATAGCAATAGATAAAACTTTTATTATTGACGGAAAAGTTGTATCATGGAAAGTGAGAAGCAACTTATGCTCTCGAAATGATTTCTAAAACGTTTGTATTATTTTTAAAATTTGTTTAGGAAATATTTTACAAATATCACGTCGTGTTACGGAAACGTGTTTTATAATTAGTGTATTTTTTACATTACAAGTTATAACCGATTTTTCATATTTATTACGTATTCTTATCGTTTCCATTACATATTTATGTACATATTTTGACATTTCATACTACATATTTTTCCGGTCTCTATATATAACTAATGTCGAAAATTCGTTACCGTTGGAATCCGTCACCGTCGGGACTGAAAGTTTTGGACTTCCCAATCAGAGTAGCTGCAAAGAGTGCGGCTATGCTGGCTTCATGGTAACTCAGCCGAGATTTCATAACTGATGAGAATAGAACTACACTGCTTGCTATCACAACATTGCTTTTACGGTAGCAATAGCGCCTGCCACCTACAATATAAATGCAATGAATCTAGTGAGAAGCTGGAATCTGGAGAAAATAATATACGAGAACTGAGACTCCAGCCTAGGTCATAAGTTATGGTTTCCTGCTGCAGTTACGGAGTCCTGATGCAGTTATGGTTTCCCTACCGGCAATAAATTTTCATTCACATGCTGTCTAACTCGCAAAGGGTTAAATGTATGACAAGTACGCGGAGTCGACACTTGTGAGTTTAGCTATTTGGATACGTTCACTATTTGGCTCCAGGGCCGATAAATCTACATCAAACGATCGCTTTTGAAGAAACTCGACGCGCGAACGTTTCCTATGGAAAACTACCATTCACCAGAAACCAAAACCCATCTCCCAAATCTTTGAAAATACCGCAGGAGAATTGAGACGCTGATTCAACAAGCCTATGTCATCAATGGGTCAGGACAGTCCGTAATTACGGCTTGCCTGTCACTGATCAATATTCATGGACGGGTCTGACGCTGAAAGAGCTTAACGCATGACGAGGACGAGCCGGCACCGCTCGTCCAGGCTGCTATTTTGTTGCGGTCAGCCTTCACAATTGCAGAGGGGGGGGGTGACGCGGGGGCGGGTCAATGAGGGGGCGTGGCAGCGTGCGACCACCGTCTCCTAATCAAGGGCACTTCCGAGAGGAGCCGTGAAGCGCCACTGGGAAATTCCCCGCCAAATCGAAACAATGTCGATATTCCAGTGGTCCGCCGGAACAGCCCCGGAATGTTCACCGAGCAATGCAGTCGACGCCCGCGCTCATATTCTCGTAATGGGCCAGGTACCACGGCGTTGGAGTTCATTACGGGCATGCGTGATTGGTTTTGCGGGCATCCGCTCTCTCCGGATATATCTTTGGTGTGGGCAATATAATGCATAGATGACAAATTGAACATTATTGCTACGGTACATATATTTGATTTTTATGGCAGAGCTGTCTTTCGTTATTCGTAGCCTCTGATTATTGCGGACAAATTGCAGTTTGATCTTTGTTGGAATTCAACCTTTGCACAACATCAATGGAATAACGTAGCAATATCTGATCCCAGGAATTGAATCATGAATGAATTATTAGTTTAGGTTGGCAAGGTAGACATTTGTTAGAAAAATCCAAGTACTAAATATTTTTAATTTTTGCAAGACGATATTATATTTTTGTAGATAGAACTACATACTCGTACATATCCATGGAACAAATACATTTCAGAACGTTATGGTACCAAGTATACCGTAATAATCGAAAAAATAAAATGTAGGCAATCATTAGTAATCACGCACTTTCTCGCATTATTGGTAATTCTTGCAATTTTCGAAAATATAGAGACTTAAACGAAAATAGGTCTTGCGCCATTTTTATAAACGTACTTTGCTCTGTTCGAAAAAAAAAATTTGAACCATTTCTGATAAAAATCTTCATTTTCAAATTGCCTCCGATTCTCGCAAAAATACGTGAAACCAACTCATCTTTTTGAAAAATTATACATTACCATATTTAAAGGTCTGTTTTTGAAAAACATACCTAGGGAGTTCAATGTATAATGAAACATTGTCTCGGCCAATTTTAGTTGAAAAAATTTGAAAATTTGTTTAGAACATCTTTAGATATTCCCACTTGTCTCTTGTAGTTTCATAAATTTCAGATAGACAACAGCACAACACGTAGCTGTCAAATGGCGTCTGTAACAGAGGTCCAAACAAAGGGCAATTATTGAGTTTCTTTTGGCGGAAAACCAGGGGATCTCAGATATTGATATGCGCTTGCAGAATATCTCCGGAGTTCTGGCAATGGACAAAAGCAAGGTGAGTCGTTGGGCAAGGCATGTGTCATCATCAGAGCAAGGTCAAGCAGACTCTCTGATCACCCGCTTGCCGGCTGGCCGTGCGCAGCTGTGACATGCAATGTTGGAGCGTGAGAACACACTTATTCGAGATGTTCGACGGATCACAGTCAATTTGCTGCTCAATTTGACGTCTCTGTTGGTAGTGCTGTAACAATTGTTCACCTGTTGGAATATTCAAAGTTTTGTTCGCGTTGAGTCCCCCGATGCCTAACTGAAGACTACAAAGAGCAAAGAAGAACCAGCTGTGCGGAATTGCTTGCTCTTTATGAGGCTGATCGTGACAACGTTTTGTCAAATATTTTCACAGGCGCTGAAACATGGGTTCATCACGTCGAACCCTAAACAAAACGGCAGTCAATGGAGTGGCGCCATACACACTCTCCTTCCAAGAATAATTTTAAAAGCCATACCCTCATCTCGTAAAGCCATGGCTACGGTCTTCTGGTACTCTGAAGGAGTTATTCTGTTCGATTTCCTTCCTCATGGTGAAACAATTAACTCTGAAATGTAGTGTGCTACTCGTAGGAAATTGAAGAAACGACTTCAGTGGGTTCGTAGGCACAAAAATCCAAACGAAATTCTCCATCTCCGTGACAACGGAACACCTCACACAAATCTGCGTACCCGAGAGGAGCTGACAAAACTTCAGTGGGCTTTTCTTCTTCATCCACCCTACAGCCCGGATCACGCACCTTCGGGTTTTCATCTGTTTGGTCCAATGAATGATACACTCCTTGAGAAGTACTACGTGGATGATGGGGACGTTACTGATGCAGCACGACGTGGGCTCCGACAGAGACAGTAGAGAGGTGCCATGAAGTCATACAAGCCCTCACTTTAAGGTGGCGTAAGGGTGTAGCACTGAACGGAGATATTAAAAAATAGGGTTTTGTAGTCTAAGGATCGAAAAATAACATAGTATATTTGCATCCTGAATAAAACAAACCTCCTTAAGAAACAAATGTCTTGCTTTACTTCTTGAATTTCCCTCCTATTTAAAAAATGCTGAACTTTTGCAATTTTCGAAAATTCGGGGTTAAACAAAAATGAGATTTGCGCCATGCTTGAAGCGTATTTTTGCTCTATTCGACAAAAATATCCAAAAATGCTTGCACATTTCATTGGACATCTTATGTTGGCTTATTTTTTCAGAAAATTTTGAAAATCTTGGAGCTTCATGCAAAGTACCCCCAAAAATTAAAATACTCCAAAAATGAAATTTGTAAGACATCGATTGAGGACAACCAATTTGAGAGAAAATCGTCCGAACGGTTTCGTCACTAGAGTTGACCACAAATGGACAGACGCACAGACAGATGTGCAAACCAATTTTCCGTTATCAAGAAACCACAAAATGTGTAGTCTGACTAAACAAGGTATTAAAGGAAGTAATTATCAATATGCAAAGGGGTAAGATTTATACATTTTTCGGTATGAGGGACCCAGAATACAAGTTTTCTGACTTAATATCACAACTTTACGCTACTGCGTCAAAATACTTTCCTTTTTGACGTAAGTACAGAGAGAGTGCAGGCAAGGAAGTAAAAATATGACTACACTATTGTCCAAATTTTTCCAGAAATGGAAATAATACAATTGCGGAGTAACAATACTTCACCACACTTCGTTTCTCAGTTAGGACTCTTCACATTACGAAAATGAGGAGTATAACATATGCTCTGCAATGAAAGGTGCAATCCAACGTAAGGAATATTCCTAGGCAATGGCCTATATTTGGTTTTGATAGTTACATGGAGAGAAATGTTTAGTTCAAACAATTAATCTCGTAGTAGATTGAACTATACAGTATAGTATATTTTTCTGAGAACAAAATGCGTAGTCACGTGCATAGACACATAGTAGTGTTTACTCAACAGGTCGTAATATTTACAAAATATATTGAAGTGAAAATTACTAAACGAATAGTTTATTTTCATAAATCACTAAACACTCCTCAGTAAGCCCTATTAATCAGAAACGTGAAAGGGAATATTTTCTTTCTATCTCCTCAGCTAGGTAGCAACTGTAGTTCCCGAGCCGTCACTATCCAACGCGCCTGTGAGCTGGTACTTCCTTAACCTCAATTACCTGACATACACTAGCCAAGCAGAACTGTTACCGACGCTGGCTGGCGATGTTTGGCTACCGACAGTATTTCTACCAGTAGTTTAGAATATAACAATGATTTAAAATGTATAAAATACTAGACACGCCAAGCGTATAATACATAATATAGCGTTGTTTTCTCCGAGTTCACGCGGGCTCTATAACCATTCCAATTGGTCAGATTGCTGAGAACGGGCGCTCACAAAGCCATGTTTAGTACGTCTTCATCAAGGCTGGTCTACCAAAACCTTGAAAAAGATGGTCGAAAGAAGGTCGATGGTCGATGAAGATCTCAAAAAAGATGGTCGAAATGTCGGTTACACATCCTTGTAGCGGCGTCAACCAGACAGCCAAGATCTCAACTCTGGCCGCAGAAGCCTAAGACAATACAATGAATTGTTTCCATGGAACTGTGTTTTCTTTCTGTTCACGGCCTAGGGAAACCTCTAGATGTACCTTGTATGTGCAGATTAGATTAGATTTATTACTAATTCTGCAATTAAATTTGAGGACTTACTGGCAGAATACATTAATTTAACATTACATAAGTTGACAATTTAAAGAAAATTACAAACTTTACAAATTAACGTAATCATTTCACCGAGAGAGCTTTTGTAGCACTCCTCTTCATCGCACTTTTCACCGCACTTCACTTCGCCGCACTGTTGATCACTGAGTTCTAATGTCTTTCTTCCACACTTTTTCCTCAACTTCACAACGCCACTACGCTGCACTCCACTCCACTGCAATGTACGTCACTACACATAATTAATAATAATAAAGATAATAATAATAATAATAAAACTACTAATAAAAACAATACAACTTACTTTAGATAACAGACTAGTAGTTTAACAAGATTAGACGCTATTTGTAATACACTTTCAACATCTAGGAAACTAATTTATTTTTAAATTTACTCAGGCTTTGAGGAAAGGGATCACAGGCAAACCGTTCCAGTCTCTAATAGTTCGATGCGCAAATGAATATTCCCAACGTCCGTTTTCTCAGTTCTTAACTGAATTTTGTGGGATCCGCCCTGGCGAAATATGTAGGTGTCCCTAATCGACTTTGAATTTTTTCCACGCTGGAAAGTCTGTGTATGCTTTATACATAGCATAGAGACGCGATTTTATTCTCCTTCTTTCGAGTGACTGCCATACTTCTTTATTCTTTGTACCCCTAAAAGTAAATTTTGATGCTCTATGATGGACCTTTTCTAGATTCCTTTGCTGCAAAATTCTGTATGGGTCCCAACAAATCGCGCCATATTCTAATACCTACCACCTCCCCCGCAGCAATCACACGCGTCGCCTCCGTCACCTCCCCCACAGCAGCCACCAAACGCATCGCTCCTTTCTCGCAACCATCACTGCCTGTGGCACCACCTTTGCCTCTTTCTCCGGTCGTCACTTTCCAAGTAAATACTAATGTAATACCCGGTCGTTGATTGATTGATTCGTGTTTCCGGGTGCGTCAACAACGTAAGTCATTAGTCCAGTCTCTAATAGTTCGATGCGCAATGAATATTCCCAACGTCCGTTTTCTCAGTTCTTAACTGAATTTTGTGGGATCCGCCCTGGCGAAATATGTAGGTTTCCCTAATCGACTTTGAATTTTTTCCACGCTGGAAAGTCTGTGTATGCTTTATACATAGCATAGAGACGCGATTTTATTCTCCGTATACGCGCCCGGAGGTACCCGTTTGTTAGGGTACTGCTCCGGCATTCGCGTAGTATTGAAAAAAAACACGTAAAACTATCGATCAGAGCAGCCTGCCGTAAGATTTCACCTCCAGACAGCGACTGAATTCGATCTAGCTGACAAGTTAGTGTCGAAAATCCTGCCGCCGTCGGGACTCGAATCTAGGACCTCCCGGTCAAAGGGACTGCAGTGACATCAGTTGATGCACTGGGCCATCTCTCCCGGTTTACCCGGTCGTGAACACATCCCACCTTCCATGAACCTCGGAAGTTGAGATGCAGGCCGTCCCGTCCTAGGTCTTCCTGCCCCCAAGCCCAAAATTGGGATCGACAAAGAGCCCATCAAATTTTTCGCATGCCCGCAGTAAACCACAATTCATGTCCTGTTTTACTAATGTGGACATCATTCCGGCGCATAATTCCGGAAACAATGACCCTCGCATTTTAAAATTCTCCTCTGATGGCATGCCCTAGTTCGACACATTGTGTCGTAAACTGGTTGCCGTTTCCGCGTTTTGGTCCCTACATGAACTAGAACCATTTTTATTTGATCATTTGGTTCCGATTTTTCCACTACCGAAGCCATTTGAACAATATTTACTCCGGGGAATAAAGATACGTCAGCACCTTTTTCCTTCAATACGCCGCCGTTGTGCCGCAACATCGAGTCGCCTAGCACGTTCACATTACTGAACGGAGGTGGAGAGTAGGGAGGCTCGATTCATTGAGCCTGGTGTACTGTTTGACTGCAATTTACTACACTGTGATGTAGATGTAATACATCTTCTTGCATCGTATGAAGAAATTCCAGAAGTTCTTTCATTCTAGTAGCTACGAGCAACGCAGTGTGCCCGTGTTCCTCATCCTGCACTCACCCATTACTAGGACCGAAAAGTGGCTGATTCCCATCCTTACAAAAATAATCTCTAGATTTTCAGAGCCTCTGGCTCATAGCATGCGGGTGTCATGTTAAAACTCGAACTGGACTGAAGCAGCATTCAAGAGAGGTCAGTCGCGGCTCGTGGTTTTCTAAATGTGAAGGCTGCAAATGTTTATTTGCTTGGGGGGGGTCCTTCAATTCGGAGGACAGTACTAGGTTTTCATTTATAGGGACAGCAGGGATACCTGTTCTTTGACACTGTTTTATCTAGATATTTCATTAGGACAGCTTTTAAATAGTATTGAATTTCTAAGCACTATTTCTTCCGATTCCATAAGGGACAAGCGCCCCTATCGCGATTTTGAACAACAAGTTGAAACTCGGTGTAACTCACTGAGCTGCATAGTAATAACAATACCTGAACAGCGCACTAACGTGCATTGAATATATAGTTATTGATTTCACACTGTTTTCTTGTTTTTAATATATACACTTATATTTCACTTCTCACGGTTTTTCTTCACTTCACTTTTCCGGTCATTTGGCGGCTGCATACTCCGTGATTAATTGTACTCTATTCGAGCACTGCTCCACGTGGTATCGGGAACAATGCAAGTCACAGAGTTTGCATCTGCATTGCTCATTGGGTTCGTGATAGTATGTATTTTTGCACAGCATGTGATGGAAGCCGTGAACAGTCTTGTGATGACGTGACGCTTTTCAAAGTTTGCCTCCGTCCAAGCGCGATCTATCATGGCTTCTGTTGCATAGAATTCCGTCCATATCTCTTGTCTCTTCTTGATTAATTTCGCCAGGAATTCTTCCGAGGCCGTAGTACTTGTTAGTAGGAATTTGGTTCTTATATCCTCTATGAGGAGCGATTCCCTTGCCAGAACGAGCTGCTGCATAATAATAAAGGGAGTGCTCACCAGGTAGCATTACTGCAAGCTGCATAGTAATGCTATCTGGTGAGCATTCCCATCAGATGCCAGGCCCACGCTCTGCCCACGCTTAAAAGGCTTCCAGCCTTCAGCCTTCGGTCGCCCATAAGCCCGTGCAGTGAATGCATGACGTCACGCCTCGTCGTTTTACACAGGCCATATGACGGAACGAAGTGGGAGCCTAAGCTTTTCTCTTCCCTGTCAACAGCTTCAAAAGCGTTACGGACGGCCGTTAACGAACCGACAAAGAACATTTTTGACATGATTGTTATATAATATAACTCAGAAATCCATTATTAATACATAATTCATTAACAAACATATTTGTAAATTTCTTTTGAGCGGCCGATTTTTATAGGGAAGCTCCGCCTTACAGCCTTTAATGACGAGCCGCGCCTGAGAGAGATGTAGAAGAGGAGAGACGGAGAGTGAGAGAGTGAAATCACACAGTCTGATAATATTCTGTAGACAATGTTGTTAACAATGAGACCAGACTTTCAAAGATCACGTAAGATATGTAGCATAAACCACGCAAAAGATGACGATGGAGTCTAATAGGAAACTGGAGTGGGGAATTCTAGAGGGAAATAAAATTGTAGTGAACGCGTTTGCCGGAGTGGAGGACGATGTATTCAGTTACGAGTGTTTTACCACCAGATGTAAGGTGACATGCTTAAACTCCATTGATCACGTGACTAACGTAATACAACCGTAAGGAACAGTGTTCAGATGAGATTTAACAAACTGTAACAAACTGATGTACTCAGTCACGAGTGTTTTGCCACCAGGTTGTAAGGTGACATGCTTAAACTCTATTGTTCACCTGACTACGTCCGTTTATCAAATCGTGAGAAACAATGTTCAAATGAGATTTAACAATTGCGACTTTGCGTTATTGCGAAATTGCGACATTGCATACATTGTGATGTAGATGTATAGTGCGATTTTTCTAACTCTGCCCCTCAAGCCCCTTTGGCCACGATGGAATATCACACCGCATTTCGCGTCTTTCTCCGTCGTACCGCTAGGACATCGCAAGTTCGCAAGCATACGGTCGAGATAATGCGATGCTTGGCGGCACGACTGAGAACGTCACGAAATACCATGACATATTCCATCGTGAAGACGGTCCCCTTGAGGAGAAAGTTAGAAAAATCGCAGTATAATACATGTTCATGCATCGTGTGAAGAAATTCCAGAAGTTCTTTCAAACACTCTAGTAGCTAGGAGCCCCTGAGCGCTGCCCGGGGCGCTGGCGGAAGGGCCAGCGCCCTGGGGGCCGCTTCGACGCCGGCCGCCGGACGACGGGGGGGGCGAGGGGGCGTCGGCGGCCGGAAATGGAATATCAACCGGCGCGCGCTGGGCGAGCCGATTGATGCCGAGGGGCAGAGGCGGGGCTGGGGCGATAGGGTACTCGATGAGGGGAACGGGAGACGGGGAGACACGAGGTCGTGGGGGCGGGGCGGGGACGGCGAATGGCAGGAGTGAGGGGACGGGCTGGGGTGGGGGCGGGAGCGAGAGGGCAAGCGAAGCCTCCCAGTGCGACGCGGTGCGGCTGCGGCCAATACCGGCCAGGCTGGCCGCAACACAGTGACCCAAACGATGGGGACACGGACAAAATACCTTCCAATGAAACTAGAAGCCAGTGACGTCAAATCTGCTCATCTGTTGGAGGTTACACTAAAAATACTTATAAAAAATATGCAGTTTTATAACATAAACCCTTCTGAAAAATGGGGGTCACAAATAGTAAAATATCAGGGTCAGGGTTCTTCAAATACCTCATGTTTGCACGTCATATCCGCAATTCTGTTCAGAACATTAGTAAAAGACATGCACTGTTTTGTGAAAAAAATGTGTTGGTGTTTTACATCTTCATTACCATCGTACACTCCACTCGTAGTATGGCTCGTGCATCAACTGATGTCGCTGCAGTCCCTCTGACCGGGAATGTTCTAGGTTCGAGTCCCAACGGCGGCAGGTTTTTCGACTCTAGATTGTCAGCTAGGTCGAATTCAGTCCCTTTCTTGAGGAGAATTCTAGCGATCAGCTACTATGATCGGCAGTTTTCCGTGGTTTCTCCGATCAACACCAGGCGAATGCCGGAGCACTACCCTAACAAATGGGCCACGGACCGCGTACGATATTTGCTTCCCATTACACACATACACTTACACTAACTTGCACTACACTACCACACATGCCGGGAGACCAATCGGAACTTAGAGCTTGTCCTGGCTGGGCGGTGCCACGCTGGTGGGAGATACCTGTTTAGATACCCCGCTAGTCGACGGTAGGTGGGCGCCGGATCTCGCCATCCAGCGGGAAAAGATCACCGCCCCCTCCCGAGGAAAAAACACTACACTTAGGGGACGAATGACCTCTGTAGTTGAGGCGCCCGGAATCACGAACCATCAATCCTCCAGCGCCCACGGCGATCGCCGCTCCGTACACTGCGCTGCGAGCGCCCGCCCATCCCGCACGCCCGCACGCCCCCACGCCCCGCACGCTCCGCACGCCCCGCCCCCCCTCCCCGTTCGCCACGCCCGCTGCCCGCCAGAAACAAAAAGCGGGCCGCGCGCGTCTAACACGCGCGCTGAATAAATTAAACGGGGTGCAAAAACCGATCGAAAAAAGGGGGCGGGGCGCGCGCCCACAGCCGGTGCCCGGCGCACGCCCACCGGCCGCCCACTGCCCGCAATCGCCGCTCCAGCTGCCCACCCACCGACCTCCGACCACCCGTCACCCACCGAGACCCCCTCCGTCAAGGGCAGGTCTGGCCATCATTTGAGGTGGGCAATGTAGTTTGTTTGTAAAATAATAAACATATTTTATTATATTATATATTGTTTATGAACTGTAGATATGATACTACGCAAGATTATTGTTTAAATAATTACATATATCGAACATAAATTGTTATCAAACACAAAATTTTAATGAATTTTCCAAATAAAGGAATGTAAACCAAAACTCTAGGCTATTCGGGGGGCCATGGCCTCTATGCCCCTGGATCCGCCAGTGACTCCCGCACACCCACGCCCGCACATTCACTCGTACGCAAACACATACCCATCATGTACATGTTACAACCACCCACCACCCATATGGTTAACCAACCACACCCACGCGTACATTCCTCCCCACACACCGCGCAGTCTCACACACACACACACACGTACAGCCACTTCGACGTACGCAACACACACTCACATGTACAAACAGTCACACTCACACGCACAGCTATCTACCTGTTTGCGCCAACATGTACAATAAACCCGCATATGCAATCAGGACACATCCACACAGCACCATTTAGCTCCGCATGTCAGCCAGCCCACCTGTACACCAACACCACCTCCATGGACAGCCAACCATAACCCTTTGAACTTCTTACAATAAAAGTGTTACACATAAAAATTAGATGAAGTGAAACGCCATAAAAGAAATGACATTCAAGACATTATTGGATATTGGAATAGTAATTGTCAATTAAAAATTTAAAATGACCTGCTTTGTACACAGCATGCAGAGAGTTTATTTATTTATTTATTTATTTATTTATTTACGTCAAAAAACAGTTAAAAACTGCGTATGACGAGCTATGGGGAGAAGTGAATTTTGTGCACGTTTCATAATTCTGTGGTCTCTATCCTAACCATATTCTAGTCGAATTTTGAATACAGAAAAGAAGAGTTTTTTTTCGAGTTTTGTTGACAAAATATTCGCTGCTATATAATAAAATATATTTTCAAAGGTAAATTAGCTATAAATTTCTGCCCCTGAACCCTCATGTTCTTCAGAAAGAATAATACTTTTTGCCGCGATAATATGAAAAACGATAATTGAATAACTATATTTCCCACTGAAATTCAGAAGACGTGCACAAATAATGAAGTTACATTTATGTCCAGAAGCAAAACAAGGGACCATCTCAGCATTTGCTCAAGGATCAGGGAAACTGGACGAAAAACCTGATCGAGATGGGGGCCATCAACCCAGAAACTGTGGTACAATACTTGTTACAAGTTCTTTATAATTATACAGTCCAAATGATAAATAATTACATTAACTATCATTGTTAAAATTAATTCTACTTTCCTTTTTGATGCTCGTATAGTCTCGAATTGTATAGAAACAGTTATGCCGCAGCAAAAGATTTACTTGGGACTTAAACTTTTCTATTGAATTTAATCGTTTAATGTCTTCTGGTAAAGTGTTGTAGAGTAATGTACATGAATTGTATGTGAATTTTTTGTAGTGAGCTGTTGATACTGCCACCTGGTGAATATGATTACTACGTGGTGTGTTATACTTATAGACATCGGCGTTTGCTGAAAATATATTCCCGCCCTTAAGTAAGTCATTTTTGACAAAAACTACTGATTCGTAAATCAGGAGACAAGGTAATGGTAAAATTCCTAGATTAATAAAGAGTGACTTACAAGAATCACGTGGGTTGGATTTGCTTATTATTCGTACAATTCTTTTTGTAATCTGAAAGTCTGTGAACTATAAGATGTGTTTCCCCAAAATATTATGCATATCTCAGGCGGGAGTGAACATTGGCAAAATATACACAACGAGCTGTATGAAGGCTGACGGAATTTGAAAGAATTCTGAACGCGTAGCAACGTGAAAATAGTATCATGACAAATACAATACAATTTTACACGCAACGAACTCAATCCAACTGGTTTTCGAGACCCGGAGTCATAAAAGATATAATGTGGTCCACAACAGCACATTTTCTCGCATTATTTCAAATTTCGAAAGTTCAGACTTCGACTAAAATTAGACCTGCGCCATTTTTATGGTTCGTTATTCATTGCCTGGAAAGAAATTAAAGAAAAAATTGGAGCCGTTGCTGACATATTTATTTACACATTACATTAAGTAGAAATTACCCGAAAGTACTAGTTTTTTCATGACAGGACCTTTTAAAGATATTTTTAGAACATATTACAATTAAGACAAAAATCTCCATTTTCAATATTATGCATTTACACTGTTTTTTTGGCAATTTTCGAAAACACAAAGTTCACCAAAATGAGATTCACACAAGTTTTTCCCTTCCTTTGATACATACGAGGAGAAAATGTTTCAAAAATTGAGCCGTTTTCAGAAATTATTTCTTAAAAATTGTCTGTATTTCACGCGAAAAAACGTGACAACTACTCATATTTTTGAATCATGTTTGCCTTTGAACAACACAATTCATTAAGGAAAAAATATCTATTCCAATATTGTAATGTAATAAGACGCCGATAACTTTTAAACTTTTGCAATTGTCGAAAAAGTGGGGATTTAAACGACAGTGAGTCAGCGATATTTTGAGGATTTCCGAGGACAAGGATAATCAAAAATGTTGAGCCATTTTTTATTAAAAGTTTGAAAAATATTGAGTCTTCATGTAAAGTGCCCCTGAAACCTAGTGTCCTGTTTCAAACTTGCATGGGCTCGAGTTCGTTTTGTTCGATCGGGACACGTCAATTTTGGACAGAAACGTGTTAGGCGCTGGCGTTGACCGCAGACAGACGTTTTGCCGTCAATCGATTTTTTTGGTATAAAGGCCCCACAAAACATAGACTGTGACTACACACCGGTGTTAGAGGAACTAATTTTTTACATATAGGATAAGATTTATTCACTTTTTCCGTACTAAGGCCCGGCAACAAAAGTTGTTCTATAGAAAATTCCCATTTCCCTGTGCACGACTACAATATTTTTTATTTGTACAGTATTTTTATATTATGTATTTTATATTGTATTTTTATATTGTATATTTATGTTTATATTGTATATATTTTTATATTTATTAATATTTATTATTATAGGCGAATTTTGCCCATAGATGGAAGACGCTAAGCAAGATACTCAATTTTTCTTTCTGTTTTTTCCAATAGGCTTTCATTCTTTCCGAGAAAGCTTGCTTACGTTCATCAGACCACTTGTTTTTGTTTCGCTTGCTCTGGTGCAAATTTCCACTTTATATTTATATTTATAAAATTTTTTTTATTGATGTAAGGCAAGAAATCAAAATTGATCCTTTTTTAGAAATATTCCTTGAAGGTTCATAAAAAGAACTCCAATTAATTAAAGTTCTGCTTCAAATCCGCAGTCCACTAATGCGGCGAGATGATTTGAGGAACGTCCATTTTAAAGACAATACAGGGGACAGTTAAGGCGTTTGTGTTGCCTACAGACCGACGTACAAATGTGCAGATTTGTAAAAAACACACGTTTTTTTCTGTATCAGAAATTCCCAGAACGTGTATTTTCATCAAAAACTCCAACACACGGGGGGAATTTTCATATGATGTACTTACACGTAACATTTTCCTTGATTTTTAGGCTTCCTCTTATGCACTAATGTTTGGTAAGTCAATTAATCTGTCACTTTTCACTGTTCAAGTCGTACCTGATAAAACGCACAATCAAGTCGTACCTGATAAAACGAAACGAAAGCTTCTCGCAGATAGAGAATGGCAAATAGATGATGGAAGATGGTGGTGGTTCTCCACGATGCTCAAGTGACCCTGATGATCACATTCTTACAATTACTAATAACATGAACACTGACATAATAAAGTACGTATGTGCAGAACATTCGGAAAAGTTAATATAAAATTATTTACGGACTACCACCGACAGGAATCATGGGAAGCAAGTTTATAACGTAGTTGACACAAAAAATATAATTTATTTTTCTCAAAGCTTTCATTTCACTTTAACGTCTGCTTTCCTCTTAAGAGAGAAAATTAAGCATTACACGGAAAAATAATACTTAGATCACACAAGGAATTAGAACATCCTGTAAAAGCAAACGTACACATTACTTTATTTCTAAGCATCATAACGTATCATCGGGTTGCTATATCCACTTCCGAAAATACAAAAAAAATGAAGAAAAGTAATACTTCAAGGAAATATAATGAAACATAATCAAGATATTTTGTACGCTAGAAACAAAATTAAAGCAATGTGGAATATTCTAAAAGATACGACGAGATAATCTCGATATTTCGTAGAGAATGTTCTTTTAAAGGATCAAGCAAGTAATTAGCAAATCTCAACCAATACGTTTCTAGAAATGAGGTTGATCTCATGATGGGAGTAAAACCACAAAATTGAACATCATGGTCCTTGTCAAAACTTTTTCACAATGTTTATTTCCGAAACTTCTTCCAGTGAAATCCTCAGAATAGTCATTAAACTAAAAAATCAAATTTTTCTGGTTTGGATGAATTTATGGATTGTTTAAAAACTTGTGCACTCACTTCATTCACCCGTTAACTCACACTTTCAATGCTTCTTTTTGCACATGAATATTTCAAGATATTTTCAAAACATCAAAAATTTAGCCACATTTTATAAAAGAAAACAAAAAAGAAATTCAAAATTACCGGCCAATTTGTCTTTCTCAAAAATTTTGGAGAGTTTTTTCCATATGCGAATAGAAACCTTTCTCGGGAAAAACGAATCGTTTTGAGACCCACAACACGGTTTTAGAAAATCAAAATCTATGGACACTGCCATTTTTTATTTTTCTGAAAGATGTTTCGTCATCAACGGATCAAAATGAAGCACTATTGAAATATTTTTATATCTTTCAAAAGCTTTTGACGTTATTGACCATAACATCTTGCTCTCAAAATTACCTTCTTATGCAATTTGTGGTATTGTCCTAGATTGTATAAACTCATACCTTACACATCGAACTCAAAGAGTAGAAATACCGTACTTGCCTGAAAGAACATTATTTACTTATCTTTCCAAATCTTGGCAATTGAACCAGTTGAGGTCCCACAAGGATTGATTTAAGTCCTATCCCCTTTCTATTATACGTAAGCGATATGCCCTTGTCCATTAAAATAGAAGAATATTTCCGTTTGCGTATGACTGGAATGTTGCAGAAAAGAAACAATACATAGTACGATTTCAGAAGTTTCAAATTGGTTTCGTAATAACAAATTAATAGTTAACGAAGGAAAAACTGTTACAATGCATTTTTGCATTTCAAATCGGCAATCTCATGCTCCATTTATGCAATTAGCTGATGCTAAGGTAACAAAATGTCTGGCTCTTTCAATTCAATCAAAGCTGAAATGGAATAAACATATAACAGAATTAAAACTAAATTAAGTTCATTCTGTTACGCTTTCAGAATTCTTTCAAAATCGGTCAGCCTGCATGCAGCTCTTTGCATGTATTTTGCAAATGTACATTCCCTGCCTGAGATATGGCATAATATACCGGGGAAGCTCATCCTGTAGAACCCAGACCTTTAGATTGCAAAGAAAATTATTCGAATAAGGAAAAAATACCATCTACGTCATCCCTGCAAGCCTCTCTTCATTTATCTTGGAATCTTAACATTGCCTTGGCCAATTTATTTACGAATCTGCAGTTTTTTGTCAAAACTGTCTTACTTAACGGCGGGAAGATATTTTCATGCAATACTGATATTTAAAATTACAACACACCTCGTAGTAAGCACATTCATCAGGTGTCAATTTCAACAGCTCACTTCAATAATTCATGTATGTATAATTCATGTACATTACCTTACAACATATTGCCAGATGACATTAAATAATTAAAATCGGTACACAAATTTAAGCTAAAAGTACATTTTTTCTGCTGCATAACTGTTACTATACAATTAGAGACTATACTGATGATCAAAAATAAAAATAATGTTGATTTTAAAAATAATATATCAGACATTAGTTTACATTTGTATTGAATAATTTTTTAAAGAGGACTTAATACGCCTGTCACAAGAAATGTACTTCAGCTTCCGGGCCAATGGCCCCCATCTCAATCACGTTTTGTCAGTTTTGCCTGACCCAGGTTTTTTTCCTGATCAATTGAGCAAAAGCTGAGAGGCCACTTGTTTGCTTCTGGACATTAACGTAGCTTGCGACATTAACGTAATTGAGCTTGCCTTTTGCTTACAGTTTAAGTAGAGCCGGGTGCGTGTTGCTATTTTGTTGACAATGCAAAAAATTCAATCTGCAGTTGTTTACCGATGCAAATAAGTTTTCTCTAACTCAGAACGAAGGTCTTATTTTTCAATTGGTGCTAATCTTGCGCTTTTTCTAATTATTAATATTATATGATTATTATTATTATTATTATTATTATTATTATTTGCGTATCGGCCCATTTCTGACCACGACATAATTAATGTGTAACTATAGGGATTAGCTGTTATCCCTCGGTAAGACAAGGTTTTTACCCCTTGAATTGTGAATTATGAAGTGATAGGATGATGATGAGGATGAAGGGACAACCACAAATACGACCATGCCTACGCAGGACTCGAACCTCCAGCCTCGGCTTTCATTATTTCATTATTCATTATCATCATTTTTGTTTATTTTATATCATTAATCTTTCAACTATTTATAGTTAAAATGTTGGGAAGGGATTCTGGAGCTCAAGAAAAAATGGTCAGATTGTAGTTCTTCATCACATACAGTTTTTTAACTGTTCAGTGGCTAAATAAATGAAATCAGAGGTTGCTGCCTTATTTTTATCCTCGTTTATACTCATAGTCTCCTATTCTTTTAAAACCTATATTCATCAAGTGACCTAATATACCAATGCCTTTATGGAGTCTTTTGGTGCCTGTATGGTCTTTGTCATACCACCATTTATTGGTGTGTTTTTCGTATGAGTTTTTTCTCCATGGTCTCCATACTTTGTTGACACTGTCATTAGTTGCTGCCAGGTTCTAGCAATGGTTTCCTGTTCTTTGTTAGTCGGGGGAAGCTCTGTCTTCCTGTCCAGGTAAGGAAGGATTTGGTCTCTTTATTTTCCTTCAGTATCCTCGCGAATCGTTGTCTGTGTAAGGGCGCCGGTTCAATGTTGAAAAGGGCGGAGAGCAACGGTGTAGCGTCTGGTGTTCCCGTAATACTCGTAGTTCAAGGATGCTCGTTATAGCTTTTAGTACATCGTTTAGTTGAGCGTCTACTCTTTGGACGCAGTATTACTCAACCGCACAAGGAACAAAGACACACTCCTCAAAGGAAACAATTCTAAACATCCTTCAAATAGTATTAGATTATCAAAACAAATTGGTGCCTGTTGAGTACACAAAAACAAGAAAAATGCACAATTTAATGACCTGATATTTTGCTAAGTATTCACTAGAGGAACATGAAAAATAGAACGCACGTCATGTTTCCCTCAAATAGAATACATTGCAGATGATTTTAAATGGGCTTTCTGTAAAAAAAAATATTTTCAAACCGTTTTAAATTATTTCCTGTGGGAGCACTTTTTAACATCTTACCCTTCTAGAGCCTTTATATTCTGTCTGCGGATGGGAGTGAAGCTACATTTACGGCGGAGAAGAAAAAAAGAGATGTCTGAGCCTTCGCTCTGTGGATCGCAGGAAAACTGTGCACAACTCCGCCCGAAGCGCCATGTCGCCCACTGCTTCGTCGCCAGGGCGGCTACGCCCACCACCCACTGCCCGCCGCCCGCCGCCCGCCGCCCGCCGCCCGCCGCCCGCCGCCCCCCGCCCGCCGTGCCCTGTCCCCCGCATCCCGCCCGCCGCCCCACGCTCAACGCCCGCAGCCCGCCGCCCCCCGCCCGCTACCCGCCGCCCCCGCCACCCGCCGCTTCCCGCTTCCCGCCACTTCCCACCTCCCGCCACTTCTCGCCTCCCGCCGCTTCCCACCGCCCCCGCTTCCCACCTTCCCCGCGCCCCGCTTCCCCTATCCCGCTGCACGCCACCCGCCGCCTGCCGCCCGCCGCGAGCGAAGGCGGCGGTGGAGACGGAGTCAGAGGCAGAGGCGGCGGCGAAATTAACCTAATTTGATAATTCGGCCGCGTAAAAAGTATGATAAATGGTAATTTAACCGGGAGCACCTCATCTTCATTTAGGCGCTAACGAGCGTTTCTTCAGCACGTGACACCCGCGGCGTTTTGCTGCCGTCCCTCATCCCCTTCCTCCCCCGCCAAGCCCCTCCTCAACTCCCACCCATCCCTTTTAGACTCGTTGGACGGTGGTGAAGTCCCGGCGCTCGGAGCCGAGTGAGGCGAGGTTCGGTGGAATGGGGAGGTAGGTGCATATACGGCATAGAGGGTAGGGCGAGGGCTAGATAAGGAGGATGGAGCAGGATGGGGCTGGAAGGGGCAGGATAGGATAGGGTGGGGCAAGGTACTGGATGGGGCAGGATGGGGCAGTATGTGCCAGGGTGGGACAGGATGCGGCAGGATTTGGAAGGATGGAGCAGGATGGAGTAGGATGAGTTAGGGTGGTGCAGGGTGAGGCAAGGTGAGGTAGGGTGAGGCAGGGTGTGGGTGGTGGTGGAGGGTGAAGCTAGCGGTTCAGGGGGAGGGAGAGAGGTGGGGCAGTGTGGAATGAGATGGTGCAGAGCTCGATGTCGTTGTGTTGCGCTGGATGGGTTACTGTGTGGCAACGTGGCGGATTACGGCGGGTTGGGGTATGGGGTTATGTAAAGCAAAAAGGGGTTGACTCGTGCAGCAGGGGATTGAGTGGCGCGGGAGTTCCCTAGAATTGTGGGTGAGACGTGCCAAGCACCGATCTTAATCCCTTCTTCTTTCTATCCCGAATTCGTCCCCTTTATCGCCATCTTAATTTCGTCCGTTCATCTCTTCGTTGCTTTTGAGCCGAGGGCACAGTTCGTCTTTCGTTTTCCTCTTCATTCCCTCCATTCGTAAATTACTACATTCTCTCCTTTTCTGCTGCAGAATAGTTAAGTCCTGATTCACCTTGCACTATTACCCATCCTCATGTATGTGGAAGGACTAATTTACGATGCCAAATTTAATTTTCTTCTTTCTCTATTATATGCCTTTCTTTAGGGGCGTACCGCTATTCACCACCATTGTATTCTTATCTATCTCGTTGAGTTGGTTATTAACAATTATTGTCTGGATAATTGAAGATATGAGGCTTTATGTATAAACCTGAATAATATCCTCGCAAGTAAAAGGTACAAGTACAAGGTTTTGATTTTGAGAATAAGGTGGAAGTAAAGGATATTCTTCTTTCTGTATATACAGAATGAGTCACATAACTTCAGCACCTCCTGTAACTTTTGAATGGTTGAAGTTAATGCAATGCAGTTTTCATGGAAATGCATGAGGAAATAGATCTAATTGACAAGTGAATCCATTTCTATTTAATCACTTGTATCTTACGAGGTATTTGAGGTAACTGGTATTTTTTTTTGTTTTTTTCAAATGGAACTATACACATTTTTTCAGTCTATTATATAGCGTAAAAAGATGAATCGTGTAATAGACTGAAGAAATATGTATAGTTCCATTTGAAAAAACAAAGTTACCTCAAATATCTCGTAAACTGCAAGTGATAAAATATAAATTAATACATGTATCATTTAGCCCCATTCCCTCATGCACTTCCGCGAAAACGGTATTGCAGAAACTTCAACCGTTCAAAAGTTACAGGAGATGGTAAAGTTACGCGATTCACTTGTATATTAATTGCCTTATACTTTAAAGTGTATCCTCCAATTAGAAGCAAAAGGGCATCAACAAAAGAATCTCTCGGATTTGCAGATGCTCTGCCCAATAAGTGAGATTGCAGCGCATTGTTGACAGCTTATAGGCAATTGTCAGCGCATTTAGTCTGCGTTGTGTTCATTTACAATACGTGGAAGCATTTTGTTTGAGAGAGAAACATTTGAGTTCAGTGTAGTGTACAGTGTAGTTCAGCGTTACGTCGTTACCGCTTTTGTGAAGAAAATAGAGTATGTCTTCCTCATGTGATAGTGAAATTGAAAGAACGTGAGTAATGAATTGTTGATAATTAACGATGAAGTGAACAGTGCACCTATGATTTTAGAAGCCACTCGATACTAAAATATTTTGAGAAAGTAAATAACATGAACTCAAGATTGAAGAAAAAACCAACCTGGAAAAATCTGGAAACAAGCAGATTAAATTGTTAGATTGAGAGAGAAAATTATTGAAAGCTATGCAAGGCTACGACTCAGCTACAAATATGAAACTGACGAAACGAGACAACTGATCACAAAAAAACTGCAACGCCTAGAGTTGTTACAGCAGTATCGCAAAAGTAAAGTGCAACAAGAACGAGAAAATGATGATACATTATAAGAAGTCGATAAAAACATTGTAATTCATGATTCATATTAAAATTTTTATGAACAATATTAAAGTTTATTTTTTAGTACGTAAAGGTAATTATTAACATTCTTTATCATTAAATTCAAGCTTCTTATTTCTTGTCTGCAAAAAAGTAAGTTCATCATTGGCATGGAGTTCGTGTTTATTTTTGATCGGCTTACTCTACTTGCTCAACTGGTTCGAAGTCAGAAGCGCCTAAAGTTTTTGCGACGTTTTTGGAGCACAACACCGGTAAAATTATGTTTGGCACATTTTGTAAGTTTACGCGACAAACGCATGGTAAAATATATATATATATATATATATATATATATATATATATATACATATATATTATATATATAGTTTCTGATGTTACCGATTCTTATTCACAGACCTCATTCTCAAATGACTGGACAAAGAGCGACATCTCTGTCGCACAACGGACGCCAACCGCTCCGGTAACTATTCCTCTTCCTTACCGATTTACGTTATATTCATCCGCGGCGGTCGATTCTATTAGAGAAACCGATGATATTGACTTCTCAAACTACTCAGACTTCAATACATAGCATGCTTCATCCGAGCTCCTTCCCACGTTTTACAGAAAGGTACATCAGAAGCATGAATAATAAATTGAAGTGCACAATTACGAAAGATTTTCTACCGCGAAGAAGTCCAGAGTGACGCATACAACACAAGTTTCTTATTACGACAAAATTTAGGGTATACACGACCACTCGATCACGAAATTGCTGGTGCAAATTAAGTGCTGTCAAGATTCCGGTTACTTAAGGAAGCACACACTCCGCCTTCATGAGATACTCATACTGGGAAAAGATTGGTTAGTTACTCGGCGCACCAATTTTTGTTCGTTGTGCGCAGCACCAGTTTGCGGCATGAACCACGTGACAACAGCATTTCGTTTGAAAACCCATACCAGATACTAGCCGCCATGTTGCGTGGAGAACGAGAGGTGCAGAGAAAAATTTTGAATGTGGCATACATTTTCAACGATGACCAACCAAAAATAACACGATGAAGGTGTACAAGATGCAATATTTAAACGAAATGCTTCATATATCTGTTTCAATGACTTGTAAAATGGTGATAATTTTTGTATCTGTAGGCATTTAAAATTCCCGCTAATGTTGTGACGCAAACTGGTACCTGAAGCTCACTGGCTGATGTCGGATACGATGTGCAATAGCTCACCAATCTCTTAGCATTATAGAGATACTTCTGTGAAATAAAGAACTCTTTAAGCAACCGGTTATTTTAAGCAATCACTTATTACACAAAGATTAAGTTATTCCTTAAGTGTTTAATATGAATTCGGTCTTTAGTATCTCATAATTTCATTCGCCAGTTATTTTGTCTTCTCATACGACCCGTCCTTTTTCTAGTGCCAGTATTTCCATACCACGTTGACACTTTTATTTCGCATCTGCTGTTATTGTTAGCTACAACTCTTCTTCCCGATGACATTCTATTTAACCAGCTTGCAACTCCTCAGATCACGCTCAATTCAATACCACTCCCGTATGCATAGATAACACGAGGCGTTCCCCGTGTCACCCCCAAACCCGATGTAAAGGTCCCTTCCCCCTCTGCCCTTCATCCTCACCTTATTCTGATGGCCGCTCACCGTCCCCGTCCCACACTACGTCCTGCTCCTCAGTCCTCAATCATTTGATGCCATGCGCTCCAATCCTCGCCTACCCGCTCTCATTCCTTCCTCCCTTCCTTCCTTCCTTCCCTGCTTCCTTGCTTGCTTGCTTTCTTCCTCTCTTCCTTCCTTCCTTCCCTCCACGACAGCTATTGCCTTGCCGATAGCACTCCATCCCGTCTATCATCCTCTTCTCCTCAACCCCAGCCTATGTACTGTCGTCCAACCTTCGTCCACCCTCCCCACTCGCCGTCTGTCCAATCTTTATTCCTTTCCTCCGTCTTTCAATCCCACCTCCGCAGCGCTTCATCATCTCGAATTTCAGTTCCCTTTGGGCTTACTAGAGCTTCCTCTATCTGCTCCCCTTCCTTTCTCTCTTCTCCCCCTCCCCTCCCTTTTCACGCATCCTCTCTCCTTCCTTCCCTCCCTCTCCCCTTTCCTCCCTCCCTCTTCCTTTCCCTCACTCACGTCCCGTCCTTTGCTCTTACCTTCCCTCCATAATCCTTCTGCCTCCCGCTTCCCCGTTCCATTCCTTTATTCCTTCTCTCCTTCCTGTCTACCTTCCTTCCAGCCTCTCCCTCCTTCCTCTGCGCCTCGTCTTGAGCATCCTTCCCCTCCGCCGCTCCACGCGCTCTCAGACTTTGGCGACGTGGCCTCCAAATTACGCCCAAGAAGGCAGTCGCGGCCCACGTCAAAGGCCACAATGACTGGGGCTACATTTTTAGCCGGGGCGGCGCGGCGCGTGGAATAGCCCGCGAAACACAAAGCACCGCAAAAAGAGTCGCTAACAAAGCGGCAACTCCCCGGAGAGTCGTTGCAGTCCATTTTCTAAACACGGATTTATTTTGTGACATGTGAACCTACCCTAGGCCCAGCGCTGCTCCGCGGTACTTTGCGGCAATATAGCGGCATTTTTCGCCGTTATGGCGCTTTGCACTTCAGCTTCTCGACGTTATTACGCTTGCGTTATTCACCTGCCGCCGGTTCTCGTTCGATTAAGGCAAAGAGTTCTGCTGCCAATAGACCATTGTTTTCGAAACGAATGGCGTTCTCGCCGAACTGTCACACACATGAAACCGTAACTAGCTTTTCCGCATGGTAAGCTAATTTCTTTAACTTCATACACCAACTATTTAATTAACGACCACACCTGTTCTTTTATCATATAGTTATGTTTCTGCTGACTCAAGGTTATTATATCCCTAATTTAGCAGAATTTAATCAAATACCCTGATACCCTGTATTTCACATTCAGTTATCCAAGTTACTTGATAATTAATTTGTGGTTCTGATTTCCTAGTCGCGCAGAGTCCAAAACACAACAAGGTAATCCGCCATATTTTCCAACTTTCACTAGTAACACAATGGAAAATGCACTGAAAATATTTGGAAGTGCATATTTATAAGTGAATTAGTTTGAGCAATGTGTAGTATGAATTAGTACGAACATCAAATGAAAACTGGTGCACCTTCCTTACTGTGATATTGGCTACCTTTCTCTTATCATGAGATTTATGTGCATTATAAATAGCTAATTACTAAAGTAAACTATATACGGAATGCATATGGTATAACTGTATGTGATATACATATACAGTTAATATAAAAATATTAACTCTCTTTCTCTCTCTCTCTCTCTTCATCTGAGATCCTTGAGCACACGCTCTTAACTTGCTTTTTACAGTCTTACATACCACGGACATTAAATTGATTTGCATGGCTAATTAAAACATGTAATTTCATGAGCAGTTACGGTAGACATGTTTGAATCATTACCATCGATAGAGTTTATTCTACACTTCACCTAATCATTTATTAATACCATTTAGTTAATTTCCCAAAAATACTCGCTTCCTCAAGGCGCGTGAAGCGCGCGTTGGCGTGCGTTGGCGAACATTGACTAATGTTCGCCCGCATTGGCGCGCGTTGGAACGCGTTGACTCGTGTTGGTGCGAGTTGATGTGCGTTGGCGAACGTCGGCACGCGTTAGCACGCGCTGACACGAGTTGGTGGGTGATGATGTGCGTTGGATAACGTTGGCGTGTCGACGCGCGTTGGTGAATGTTGGCACACGTTGGCACGGGTTGACGCGTGTTGGTGGGTGATGAAGCGCGTTGGCGAACGTTGGTCTGTGTTGACGCGCGTTAGCGAATGTTGACGCGCGTTGGCGAATGTTGGCGCACGTTGGCAGGCGTTTACTCGTGTCGGTGAGTGTTGACGCGCGTTGGTGCGCATTGGCGTGCGTTGGCGCGCATTGGCGCGCGTTGGCGCGCATTGGCGCGGGTTGGCGCGCGTCGGCGCGCGTCGGCGTGCGTTGGAGAACGTCAGGACGCGTTACCATGCGTTGAAGCGTGTTGGTGGGTGATGAAGCGCTTTGGCGAACGTTGGTGTGTTCACGCGCGTTGGCGAATGTTGGCTCACGTTGGCAGGCATTGACTGGTGTCGATACGCGTTGATGCGCGTTGGCCTTGCGTTGGCGCGCGTTGGCACATGTTGGCGGGCGTTGACTCGTGTTGACGTGCGTTGGCGCGCGTTGGCGCGCGTTGGCGCGTTTTGACGCGCGTCGGCGCGGGTTGGCGCATGTTGGCGTGCGCTGAAACGGCGCGTCTCCGCTGCTTGTTCCAGAGCACATGGGCGTGAAGGCGCCGTCCATCGTGGAGCACACGGCGAGCGTGCACGCGCAGCTGGACGAGGCCGCCGTGCTGCTGTGCGTGGCGCAGGCCTGCCCGTCGCCGCAGTACAGGTGAGATTGATTGATTCATTGTTTGTGATTCCGAGCGCGTCAACTAGTGAGGTTGTTAACCCCGTAAGTGTAGTGCGTGTTTATCTGGAGGTGGCGGTGATCTTTTCCCCGCTGGATGGCGAAATCCGAAGCCGATCTACCGTCGACTAGCGGGGTTTTCCCCTTAACCAGGTATCTCCCACCAGCGAGGCACCGCCCCAGCCGGGACAAGTTCTCAGCTCCCGACCGGTCTCCCGGCGTGGATGGTAGTGTAGTGATTTTTAGTATAAGTGTGTGTGTAAGGAGTAAGGTGTGTGTAATAGGACAAGGAAGAGGAAGGAATGATCACGCGCGATTCGTGGCCTGTTTGTTGGGCTACTGGTCCGGCATTCGCCTGGTGTTGATCGGAGAAATCACGGAAAACTACCGATCAGAGCAGTGGCTGGATTTTCCTGCCGCCGTCGGGAGTGGAACCTAGGACCTCCCTGCCAGAGGGACTGCAGTGAGATCAGTTGATACACTGAGCCATCCCTCCCTTCCTCTCTCTCCCTCTTTCTCTTTCTCGCTCTGTCCCTTCCTGTCGTCTCTTTTCTCTCTCCCGTTCCCCTTTCCTCTCTCTTTGTCTCTCTTGCTCGCACTTTTCCGCCCAATACTTCGTACACTTCCCTTCTCTTCCTTTCATCCTTCCTCACTCTATCTCTCAGTATTCCTTTCTTTAAATCACATATTCAGCCTCTTTTTTGTATATCTACGGACAGTTCCCTAACATTCCCTCGCCTCGCTAATCTGCAGTCCACGAGTCTGCTGCGATTTATTCCAACTTGGTCACTTCCAGGGCGCATCTTATTCCGTTAGGAAAGAAATTCCCTTCGGAGCGACCTGTTAGCACACCGAATAGCGTATCGATAGCTGCAGACGTTTCGAGACCCAGAGTCTCCTAGGGTCACTAGACTTTAAAGATGCCTTTACTTGGGCAGGAACATACGATTAGTGCTTTGGTATCACGCCAAACAGTGCCCTGGGTGTTTAAATGGGAAGAGAGTTGTCAATACTTCAGTGGCTAGACCGCTGCCATCGTTACTGTGACGTCATCGATGCCAGAGTTCTTTGTCTACTGTTTAGATGAGCAATATTTGTGGCGACTTTGTGCGAGCGGTAACCTAACGTAACCTAACCTTTTTCTCGTTTTCATAAGCAACTGGTATCAAAAAAACTGATCGCAGTGGGTATAGGTAATTACTTCGACGAAGTTCAATAGTCAAAAAATTATTGGAAAACCAGAAAAGTGGTGTTAGGGTCCATGATTGGGATGTCAATCATGAAAGCGAAAATTACTTTGCACTCGTAATGAGTGAATTGCGAAATCAAAATACCGCTCTCAAGAGTGATATTATATGTAGTCAGAATTTCTGTTTTATGCATTCGCACGTTTTTTGTTCCTTCTCCCCAACCAACTGAGACTTATTATTTTAAGGTGCAAAAATCATGGTATCAACCAGTCTCCCCATCCATCGCGAAGATGTGACTCAAGCCTTTATCGGTCGGTTGTAGATGCAGTTGGACAAGCGTAACTTGTGAGCTAACCACCCTTAGCCCTGTTAAATGACTGAGCCACACTACACTTAGATGGTGTTGTACGAGTTGCAGGCCGTTGGCCCGTACGTCATGCATCTAGTCTTATCCACACCCGTTCAACTTACCAGAGAAGGAAAAGGAATTAAAGATAGGATCTGCTTAGATGTGATATTCAGTATGGTAGGGATGCACATCACACAACTACACACAACATCCATGCCGTATGCGGGTCGAAACGAAACGACAACCCGTATGTAACGCGTTCTAGGGTGGAAATATTTCAAAATCCTACGCTACCCAGATCGACTGGCAGAGGCAAGAAGAGCGTTGAAAAGCAATGCATAGGGTTTGGGAAAGTCGTACCATGCCACAACTCGCAAACATCCATGTTCGAGGCAAGATTCGAACACGCGATTTTTCTAACCGAGACTTCTTCCCTAGCCAGTTTAACTGTAAACATTTTCAACTTCAAAATGAGACCAAAAAATTTCAAATTGGGTACTAACACACTCAAAATGAGAACAAACACGAGCAGATTGGGAATAAATACATGCAATTTGAGACGTAACAATTTCAAACGAGAAAAAACAAAGATGAATCGTAATCGAAGAGTTTAATTTGTTGATGTTAACAAAACTAACCTACTAACTTACATTTCTCCGTGTAGGGGTAAGGTAATTGCGTTATAATGATTTACATAGAGGAAAAGGAAGCGGAGAGGAACAAATTACAAATTTGTGCAGTATGTAGTAATAATGGTGACTGGAGAGGGCTCGCTAATACACTTAAGGTGAAAATATTAACTGCACATCTGTGGGTAAAAAGTCAAGACGAAATATAACGACAACGCGGTGGACGTAGACGAGTGAACACAGGGGCTCTATGGTTTAGTTCATAGAGATAAATCCCAAAATTACTTTAAAAAAATTGAATCGTAAATTTGAAGATCAGCATCAAGTTATTGTGTCTGTCAAGTGTTTGCGTCAACATTCGGATGGCTTAATGTTTATGATAAGAGACATTTGTAGAGAGCCCGAAAACATGAACAGCGATGTAAATAAAGGAAAACAATATTAACATGTGCCACATCTCTTAAATTATCGGGCAGATAATGTCCCTAAATGGTTGTAACCTGATTTTATTTACTTTCCTGTTTCAACCTGTTAAGTCTCAATTTGGAAGTGATTGGTCTCGATTTGAATGTGTTTATTACCAACTTGAAATTGTTTGGTCCCAATTTGATATTGTTTGGTCTCAAGTTGAAGTTGAAAAGGTATAGAAGTAGGATCAGTGATCATGCATTGTCTGTGGCGTTAAGACACTACTCTGAAACTGTGTGGAATAGATCGAAGGAAACGTTCAGGTTAGGTGGCATCTAGAATTATTTTCCATGCAGTGTGAGTATCATACAGACTAACTATTTCGCTCAAATCGCGAATCCATTCTAACGTCGGAATTTCGTGGTAGAATGTCTCAGTCTTCAGAGCTTCAATTGCAAATTGCAAACTAGTTCATTAGCCAACATACTCGTTGTTTTATACTACAGATACACAATTATTTATCAAATCCATATTTGAACTATGAAAAATATACGATGATTACGACAGGACGTTAATTTCTGAAAAGATCAGTTCCTTAACTACATTACTCAAAACATAATTGCCCAATATGTACTACCTGAAAGTTTGGTAGAAGCTTCTCCAACAAGTCTTAACAAGCAGTTTGTTTTCATAAAGGACTTTCAAAATTTACTCATTCTTTATAATTGCAAGGTTTCAGAAACGTTAGAGCTTCAGGCAATTTCTGGAGGAAAACACGACCAAACAGAAGCATGGGATGGAAATGAAGTTTTTCAAACATTTTTTTTCAACGAATAGGATAGAGATATTACTATACCGTGGTTTAGGCTTACACACCTAAATACCCTACCTTTTTATGCTTACACACATTAATACTATGACTTAAATAAACAACTTAGAGCAGCTTAAGTTGATTATAAAGATCTTTTTAACATTTTTCTCTAAGAGCTTTCTGTAAATCCATTGTTTTTCCTGCAATGCGTCTCAGAGATCACTCTGCACGTGCCAGAGAATGTACTATGTGACGAGAAAAGTGCAAAATGCCTGGAAAGCAATAATAGACAAAACTCCTAATGCAACATTTTAATAAATGTTAGAATTTATGCTCATAATGCGTAAGTATTTTCTTTTCTTTAATTTTGTTTACAAAAACTACAGTATCATAAATATTTAACAACACATTAGTGGACGTTGAACTAATTCATGCGAGCAAAATTACACGATTAATCCTTAATCATAATTATATAATAACGTTCTGCACCGAAACCTACAAGTGCAATATATACTACTTTTTCTTGATTGGTAAAAATGAAAGATAATACGACATGCTTAATTTCCCATACCAGTGCAAAAAATATTTCATCTGAATAATTGAGTTGTTTGTATAGTAAAGGAACCAATGAGAATCCATGTATCACTTCGAGACTACGCAAAACCTGAATAATCACCGAAGGAATCACTCCATTCATGGGTATTGGTCCAATAAATGAAATTTATGTCAGTTAGCCGATATATGTCTGCCGATTTATGTCAGCCGATTGATGTCAGCCGATTTATATCAGTTAGCCGATTTATATCAGTTAGCCGATTTATATCAGTTAGCCGATTTATATCAGTTAGCCGATTTATATCAGTTAGCCGATTTATATCAGTTAGCCGATTTATATCAGTTAGCCGATTTATATCAGTTAGCCGATTTATATCAGTTAGCCGATTTATATCAGTTAGCTGATTTATATTAGCCGATTTATATCAGTTAGCTGATTTATATCAGCCGATTTGTCAGTTAGCCGATTTATGTCATTTAGCCGATTTATGTCAGTTACCCAAGTTTCGGACGTTTATTTCTCCACCCTCAGGGCTAAATACATTTACATCACGGTTAGATGTAATTAGTGTATACAACCAGTAATTAGTGTAATTAGTTTATTAAACCAAGACCCATGAACCACGCAATGGATTCCACTACAGAAGGAAATACAGCAAAGAAAGAAATCACTGATAACATGCAAATTTTCGATGGAAATGTGCAACATTTCATGTTACCCCTGAAATTCCGTCCACCGACACACTATCGATTTCAACGCCCATTCGACAACCAATCCTCTTCCTTCTCAGCAGACCATTCTCGGCTCTCCTGAAACCCACAAGAGACGTGGGGCTTTTTTTTTGGTGGACGGCTTAGCCGAAAGTTAGTGTGCTTAATGAGTATGCAGTTCGCACGCATTTCGCATTTGACTGCTATTGTAAGTGGCTGGAGTAAGTTCGTGTCGGACCGTGTGGTCAGTAGCCAAATCTTCTTTTGTGTTTAGTGATGTTAGTGACCGAGTTTTTTATGGCGTGTTGTTCTAAGCCCTCAAAATGTCCCAGGGAAGTGCTTGTCGTCTTTGCTCTATAGTAAGGACATATCGAGCTAGTTGCTAAGCGTCGCCGGTACTTCGCTGGTTTGAAAGGCTTGATACGCGGGTCCTTCTTTATTTATTTACGTCAAAAACAGTTAAAAACTGTGTGTGACGAGCTTTGGGGAAAAGTGAATTCTGTGCACGTTTTCATAATTATGTGATCTCCATTCTAATGCATATTCTAGTCGAATTTTGAATACAGAAAAAAGAGCGTTTTTTTTCAAGTTTTGTTGACAAAATATTGCTCCTATATAATAAAATCTATTTTCAAAGGTAAATTAGCTATAAATTTGTGTCCTTAACCCTCATCATGTTCGTGATGAAAGAATAATACTTTTTGCCGCGACAATATGGAGAACGATAATTTGAATAACTATATGTCTCACAGAAATTGAGAAGACGTGCACAAATAATGAAGTTACATTTATGTCCAGAAGTAAAACAAGGGAGCCATCTCAGCATTTGCTCAAAGGATCAGGGAAACTGAACGAAAAACCTGATTGAGAAGGAGATGGTCAGTAGCCAAATTGGCTTTTGTGTTTAGTCATGTTAGTGACTGAGTTTTTTTATGGTGTGCTGCACTAAGCTCTCAAAATATCCGAGCGAATTGCTTGTCGTCTTTGTCCAATAGTAAAGCCATGTCGAGCTAGTTGTTTGAGCGTCGCCGGTGTTTCGCTGATTTGAAAGGCTTGATACGCGGGGCCTTCTTTTATTTATTATTTATTCATTTATTTTCGTCAAAAGCAGTTAAAAACTGTGTGTGACGAGCTATGGGGAAAAGAGAATTCTGTGCACTTTTTCATAATTCTGTGATCTCTATCAAGCCATATTCCAGTCAATCTTTGAATACAGAAAAAAGAACATTTTTTTCAAGTTTTGTTGACAAAATAATCGCTACTATATAATAAAATCTATTTTCAAATGTAAATTAGCTATACATTTGTGCCCTTAATCCTCATCATGTTCTTGATGAAAGAATAATACTTTTTTGCCGCGACAATATGGAGAACGATAATCTGAATATCTTTGAATACCTTCGAGAAGCTGCCATGCTTTAAGAGGGCGTGGCGGCCCTTGGCGCGCGGGCAATCAGCGCGGGTGGCACTTCGTGGCAAGCGACGGCAGCTGCCAGCACAGCCAGCTCCCTTGTGGACGATGCACATCGCGCGGACTTCTCGTAAGTCATTACACCGGTGGATTGAAACTTATCGATACGTTCGCGGTTCTCGTATCGACGAGCACGCTTATCTGAGAAGAGTCAAATCACGAGTGAAATTCGGTTGGACTATTTCACGAAGGAAAGTCATAAATTGATTAAATATTATGAACGTAATGTTAAGAATAAAGAAATATTTCTCGGGGAGTTGTTTCAAACGCTGTACTGATAACTGCAGTTTCTGTTGTGGAAGGAATGTTTATCTATTTATTTTTCAAAACAGTTGGCAGTCATTTGCGGTACGATTGACTGATTAATAATTCCGGACGCGTCAACTGTCAAGGCCATTAGTCCCGTAAGTGCAATGCATGTTCTATCGTGGGAGGTGACGCTGAACTTCCGTCTCTAGATGGTGAGATTCGGCGCTGACCTACCATCTGCTAACGGGGCTTTCCCCAACCAGGTATCTCCCACCAGCACGGAACCAACCGCCCCAGCCGGGACATGTTCTAAGCTACCAAACCGGTCTTCGGCTTAAGTGGCAGTGCAGTGTATGTAAGTAAGGGGTGAGGATGGGATAAGGAAGAGTACGGAATAATGGGATAGGCTGTCCGTAGCCCGTTGTTAGGGTACTGTTCGGGCATTCGTCTGGTATTGATGATTATTGCTCCGGCAGTCTGGGGCTAGAATTCTCCCCAGACAGCGATTGAATTCGACCAAGCTCTCTAGCTAGTGTCGAAACCCTGCCACCGTTGGGACTCGAACCTAGGACTTCCCGGCCAGAGGCATTGTAGTGACTTCAATTGATGCGGCGGCGGTACTTCTCCTGGTCAGCAGTAAGACGACACGTGAACTTTTGGATATTAGGCGCCCGTGATTAGTTTATAACCATCTTATTATAAAACGCTACTGACCGGATTGAAACTAATTACTCATGGTAGGAATAGCCATAGCAAACAGATTCGAAAAGCTCACGTCACGGGCGAGTCTGCATCGTTACGAGAGCAGACGCGGTTGGTTTAGTGCGTGAGTGAGTATTTCGCGTTTCTGAAGCACGTCCAATGCTTGGGTCATTATTTCTGAGTGTAGTGTATACTGTACTCGAGAGGAGGCGGACCTAAAAGTCGGGTTGAGGATTTTCCCCCGTCAGATGTCACAGGATATTCACAACAGGGATAAGCTCTAAGCTCCCGACTGGTCTCTCGATGTGTGTGTAGGTGTATGTGTATGTGTGTATGTGTGTGTGTGTGCGCGCGCGCGTTTAGTAGTGTAGGGAATGAGGTCTGGCTACTTGCTTCAGCAGGGATAATATTTTTGGTAATATTTTAGTAAAGCATGTAATGCTGGCCTGATAACACTCGGCGGAAACTAGCGATGAATAGAATAGCCTAATTGTCATTTTTGCCACAACGAACTTTTAACCAACGGTGTTGTTGGCGTGTTCTTTACATGTCCCATGTACCTTATGGCACGACCACAGGTTTTACATTTTACTCTCTTCCGATGTAAGGCTAGAGAAATTATCTGCCCTAAAAACTCCGACTGGGGATCGAAACATCAAAATTTGGTATAATAATCCAGTATGCTAGCCATCTTGCTTCCTCGGCGCTATTGAAGGAAAAACATTGAGAAGCGTGTTTGGAAGGGAAACCGAAAATTCAATCTATGGATTTTGTGAGCACGATCAGTGGATATCTAGATATGGCTCTATCATAGAAATGTCTTCAATTGCTTCAGTAATTTATTTAGCTGCAGTAGACGCGTAGGACGTTATGCGGCAATCTTAAATAAATAATGTCACAAGCAAGCAAGTTTAACTACTCTGTCGCATGCGTAAAATTCAATCTCCCCAGTAATGTATTCTAGCCTTATATTACGTTCTCCTAACCAGAGTTCGGATATCTGACGAAGAATGAGACCGACATCTGGCGAAGAACGCTGAATTCTGCAGGCTCACAGTGCAAATATCAGTCGGTGGCTACCGCGCGACTGCGTGCGAAATCGTTCCACTTATTTCCTTCAATAAACACCCGAATATTGCACCCGAAATCGTCCAAATATTCTCATAATTACACAGCACACTTCGGAAGCATGTGCGACAAGACTGCACACATATATTGCAGATGGCTTTGACGCTCCTGCTGATTTCGGACGAATGGAACCACCAGGACCGAACAAAACCGATGTTCGTCAGACAGCCTTGTTTCGAACGCCTTCGGAAGGGACCGTTCGGGTTCACTCTGACCATTTCCGTTTACAAAGTCGTCTTCGAACGAATCCAGCACATTGGACGAAAACGTTCGACATCGGCCAGAGGAAATTGTGACCAAAATTGGCTCCACTGTGTCCGCAGCCTTGGATTAGACCTGCTCAAAACAGTGACCCCCGAGCCACAGTCCGCGGCTGCCGCGGGCATCTGAGCAGTCTCGACGGCGACGTAAAATAATCACGCGTGCGTCAGATTTGGGCTGGCAGTGATTCCTGGCTCGTCACTGCTACGGTCATTAGTCCAGTAATAGTAGTGCGTGTTTATCGTGGGAGGTGGAGGTGATCCTTCCCGTTAGATATCGTGATCCGGCACCGACCTACCCGTCGGTTTGCAAGGTTTTTCCAACCAGGCATCCACCTGCGGGGCACCGCCCCACCCGGGACAAGCTCGAAGCTCCCGACCGGTCTCCCGTTAAGTGTGGTAGTGTAGTGCATGTAACTGTCAGCGGTAAGGTAAGTAGTGCATGTAACTGTGAGTGGGTGAATATAGGACAAGGAACAGGAAGGAAAGACCGCGCGCGGTCTATGGTCCATTTGTTAGGGTACTGCCCCTTAATTCACCTAGTGTTGATCGAAGAAATAATGGAAAACTACCCATCAGAGCAGCCGGCAGCTAGAATTTTTCTCCAGACAGCAGCTGAATTCAATTCAATTCCAATTCAATTCAATTCAAATCCAATATGCAGATGGTGTCGAAAATCCTGCGATCGTCGGAATTCGAACCATAGCATCTCCCGGTGACATCAATTGATGACCAGGAATGAGAGGAAGGTTATTAGGAGTGGGTATTGTCATTCTTTGTACAAAATTAAGAGCTTATCTCAAACGTGCCTCAAAAAGGTGCAGTATACTTCTGCCTTGTTTTCTTTTTACTACATCCTACATAATGTACACGAGAGGACTAAGTTTTTTAAGTAAAAAATCTTACTTCTTATTGTTCTGGTTTCGTTTGCAGGATTTTAAATGTTATCTCTTTCATCCTCGGGAGCACAGCGACTACCCACGAATCACAACAGAAACGGTGATTTGAGTTCGGTGCGGGCAGGCGGGTCGCCTGCAGATGGGAAAGGGAAGAGGGAAAGGAGAAGAGTACAGGGAACGGTAAAAAGGAATGGGGAGAGGAGTCAAGGGAGAGAGGAAAATGTTACTCTGCTGATACCTGTCATTTTCCGGAACACTATGCCGTGAATTCAGATTGCTTGCCTCTTCTAAAACTTCGTCAAGGGGTGAGCTTCAATGAAAGCGTACGTTGAAAATGTATGTGAGGCACACGGGAAAACGGCTGTTTCTGGAACTACTCGGGATCCTTATTTATATTTTTTACTACGAGCAATGTCTGGATAGAACGGTAGAAGTCTAAAATTTTTGCGGGAGTTCTTTTGTCTGTTCAACCACGATTGGTCGTGTAATGACAGAAACTTTCCAATTAGAATCTCCCTTCGTTTGAGTTATATCTCTATAATAAGTTTTCACAAGATTTTTGAATCTTTATCGTCAAAAAATGAATAATATGTTGCCCCTTACAAATGGAATATGAAGGTATGGATAGCTATGTATTAACAGCCCGGAAGCTCGCACACAACTAACAGAACGTCTTCCAGTAAAATCAACGATAGTCTTGTTTCTTATTCCTTTTCAGAGGTAGAAAACAAGAAAAATAATGTTCAGGACGTTCCTCTTGCATCACAGGATGAGGGACCCAGAAAGTTTGGCTCCAGCATTTGGTTCAATAATTGCAACACCTGCTGCCTCCTAACTTCCGGAACTGAAGAGTCGAAAAATTCCATGAATTTATAAACTGAAGGCACAGCACGGCATCGTTCTCAATAAATACTAGGGAATTTTAAATATCAACCGGATGTTGCGGGATGAAACAGGGAGGGTAATTATAAATATGCAACAACCGTAACTACTATATTATTTCACAATGTACTTTGCATCACTGATTTTACTCATTAATTTGACAAATTATAGAATATAAATACAAAACCGCGCAATATTCTCAATTGTATTTCATTTTGTATCATTAGTTGTTCGAGTTGTCATACACCATGAGATAAAATCATTTCGATACTTTACTAAAAACCGGCTCATTTTCTCATAGATTTTACTTTTGACCGCTGCAGCTCGTCGATATTCTCAGCTTAATCCAATATTAATTCCACAGATTTACGATATGATTTATTATTACAAAATTATTTGCCTTTACTTCATGTTACGTGAATTGACATCAACCGTATGAAATTTACATATATAGTGTTTTGTTAATAACATGAAATAGTTTAGATTGAATCATCACAAATACATATCATATGCCTGCCCATCCCTTCTATAAATGTTATTAAAAACTGCATAAGGTAGAATACTCCTAATACAAACACATGTAACATTTTCCCTAAATATTGAGATAAATACTTAAATCATTTTACATTCAATGTATATTCTATATCTTTATTTTAGAAGTAGAACTATGACAAATCTTACATTATTCTTTCTCACATTACCTCTGGCTCTGAATTTTTAATTGATAGACGCTTTTTAGCTTTAAAGAATATAAATCAGTTGAAAGAATAATTTTATATTGCGAGTTTGATACGTAAATATTAAATATTTGCGTATAAAAATAATTAAATTTTAATTTATTGGAAAGAAACATTGAAAAATATGTTAGCTTACAAAATGTTATATTACTCTGCTTAGGTGATCTGCTCCACGAATTCACATTGCAGTATTGTGAGTTTCAATCAAATATCCCAAGCTGTATCTCAACGAAACAAGACTCGAATTCTCGGAGCTAACGGATACGACCTTTTCCCGAAGCTCCTGAGAAATATTTGAAGAAAAGATAACGAGCAACAGTTTCAGCCGTCACTTCGTCTTAAAGTAGAGAACGAGGAAAGACACTTCACGGCGCTGTACGAGTGTCTTCAAGAGACGAGCATCTCTGAAGTCGCTAAGAACCAGCAGGGAAAGGGAGGATTATGTTTCGATGCCGTTTTCTTAGTGTCGAAGCCCCTATCGTGGTCGAAGCTTCTGACATTGTAATACTTGGAGAGTTCTACCATGTCAGATACGATCACTCGTCTTGTAAAGTACTCAGTAAAATATTATAATAATAGTTTAAAAATAGTTTAATAGTGTTAAGAGCTGGTTTCCAAACTCAGGATAGACCGAAAACAAAATTAAATATATTGTAAGAATGTAATAATTTTAACATCTGTTGTTATATTGTTGTAAGGAAAATACAGATAATCATATATCATCGTTGTTCATGAATATTGAATATGGATAATTTTTTTTAAACTGGCTAGATCCAACATGTTCGTTATAAAACCCTGCAAATCTATAACTGTAATGCTCAAATCAACTGCATTCATAATCTCATGAGGTGTATGTCTTCTCATCAGAAAATGTTGCACATAAAAAGGATAACAAGAAATATTTCATTCTTATCAATAATAAAAATAAGGAACATATAATCAAATTACAAATAAGTTAATTTCAGAATCGCATAAGACAGCCTCAATTTCACAAACGGCTAAGTCCATTATTACTTGTTTCAGTATTCTCTTTCACTCTGTTTCAGAACTGTCATTTCTTTGTATTTTTCGGTAAAATAAGAAAAACATATTTTTATATATAGAATGGTATTCTCCAACGAGTACCATTTGGTATGACGAGGTGTGGTAAAATTACGGTAACGAGAGCTTTCACAGCTTACCTAATCTGCAGCTTTATGGACTGATACATGTCTGGCAGTAATCAATACTCCATTACTCCCCAGCATAATGATACTGTTTGTCTAAAAAGTTATTCGACTGGTTGGTCAAGGCCAGGACGAATTTGAGATCAAGTCCACTTGTCTGAAGCCAACTCCCAACGTCATGTTGAACTTTCACATCGGTTCTGATACCCACACCCAAATAAAATCGCCTTCTTAACCCTTCAATGAAGGAGTGTAAAGAGGCTATTCTGTTTAACATTTTGAGGAATGGGAAAATAATCTATGTGAATAATGCAAAGAAAAATACGAAGCACAATTTTTGAGGTGCATCCAGAAAGTACGTTTTCCTAGGTAATCAACCAAAAGAAAGTACAATTTCATTAAAATATTTTAGCATATATGGAACATGTTGCATTACTTTTTCATACAATCACCTCCAGAATTGAGACATTTTTAATACCATAGGATCCACATTCGTGTCCCAGTATCGTAGAAGTCGGCAGGTTGAGGTAGATACCAGTGTTTGGTAGCCAACTGCAAATCTACGTCACTGCAATACGCATAATGCTGAACGGACAGAAATTTATTAAGGTGTACGAAATTATATAAATCGTAGGTACGGATCGGACTAGAACAAATTCTGAAGAATTACTTGTTAAACATCCATTTAAAACAAAATCGGTGTTTATGCCAGGCCTGTCAAACCGCGCCCGAACGAGCTACTTGTCCAATTGGGATGCGCTGTGTTGCTGCGGGCACGAGTAACGTTCCTTTACTCACCCTCCTTTCCCCTCCAGATCCAGAAAAGGGTGTACAGGCGCAAGTGGAAGTGGCACGAGACGGCGAATAGCGGTTTCAAAAGGAAATGTGCCGTATTTGATTTCTCAAACAACCAATATTTGAATTACGACTATATTCTTTACTATTTATGACTATTTCATGTTTATTTTCCTTTTAAATTCTGCCTTGACTAAACATTTTTAGGAAGGGGCAGGAATATGTTTGAGTGGCGATTTTTTCTTCCATTGTTTTATTAAACCATTCAGTTATTTGTTGTATATTGCAAAATATTAAATAAATAACCTCCATAAGTCAACGTTTCTAACTTACGGGCGGCCAGCTCTGACGTCGTTTTGTCTCTTTAACCTCTTATTGTGAATGTTGGAAGTTTATGAAATTATTGTACTTCAAAGTTAACACGATTACAAAATCAATATACTTTCTATTTAAAATATTTAACTTTACTCTCAACAGACAATTTGAAATACTACTAATGTATTATTAAATTAATTGAATTTTTTTTGCTTTATTAGACGAAATGGGAAGTAATATAGCTAAATTTGTGACAATCACTGTCAACTGACGTCTCCAAAAGACATTCATAGACTGATGTTACTGTTGTACCGCCACTCCGGAGCAATTTGTACAACACTTGATTTTAAATCTTTCGCTAGTTGTTCTGGACACACTGCCCGTGAACTCTAGTACCTTGCTCGCAACCTTGACATGCCTTCCGTACATTCATTTACTCGAGAAAAATGTGATTATTAGAAGGGAACATTTTATTCCCTTAAAATTCCTCCCTCTGAAAAATAATAAACTCCTGTGTCGTATATCTTCATCTCAAACAACATAACAAAAATTCAGATATATTTGTAAGGTGCACTCTTTAGAAACACATCAACGTGAGATATTTTTACATTATCAACGATATTTCAGCAGCCTAGATCAGTGGTGTCAAGGTCGTCTACTGGTGGCAGTGGCACGCCTCGCAGCGCCGTGCCATGCCATGCCACGAGCTTCTCTTCGCCACCAGCGTCGGGAGAGGAAACTATTAGTAACTCCGCCGTTTTACAATGGTGATGGCGTTGTCTCTTGCGGTGGGGTAATGAACTGCGTGGAGAGGCGATTTCGTTGGGGCACTTGTGCCACGGACTCTCGGTCGTGGCATCGACCTTGACAACACTGTTTTAGGGGAACGAAATGGCGGAGAAGGACAAAGTAGTCAGGAGTGAGGTGCAGCAACGGGTAAGGAAGGAGGATGCAGAGAAAAGGCAGGTGGGTGTAGGAGGTGGCGGGTGAAGGTGGAGGCAGAAGCGAAGATGAGATGGGAGGAGACAGGTTGAGGCGGGGAGGAGAGAAGGTGAGAAAGGAAGTGGTGAGAGCGGGGATAAGACGAAAAAGGGTGGAGGATGAAGCAGGGAAGAGGGATGAGGTGGAAAGACCGGGCGAGAAGGCATGGAAGAGGTGGACACGGAGCGGATGAGGAGGCAGGGGCGGAGGAAGAGACGGAGGCAAAGGCGGTGGTGCGTCAACGGGTAATGAACTGCGTGGAGGGGCGATTTTGCCGTGGCACTCGTGCCACGGACCCTCGCACGTGGCATCGACCTTGACAACACTGGCTTAGATCAACAACAAGAAGCAGCATTGAAGCAGTTGCGATCGTAAAGGAGATAACGTACAATGTTGTATCAATAGTGATCGTAATAACTATGACAATAAGTGGTTCGACAAATGTTTAAAAAGTAAGCCTTGTACGTGTATATTAAACTCAGCACACGCAATTTCACCCACACTCTTCCGGAGGGTGACGAGAATGCGCATTTGATTCTGTCGACAACAATACGTTAACATGTATTTACGGCATGTAAAATGTGCTCATTGTAACATAAGTCACGTCACACGCGTAAATCACTAAAATGCTGAAAATTGGAATTGACGTACCCAATCCTCATGTCCTGCACATACCACGCAGCCCTGTGCGTCAGCAGCGAATGTCGGAAACGACTGGAAGCCGTCGCGAATGCTACATACAGGCAGCTGTTCCAACTCATCTGCCCTAAAACGGCTACATTAGCTCATGGCTAGCATTGCCGCTGTCTCTGCTGTGATTCTGACCGAGAGGTGCTATTCCTGAACGGTAATTTTCCGTGGTTTCTCCGATAAATTCACGTAAGCTGGAGAACTCTAATGTCGTTAGTATTCTAACAAACGGACAGTGCGCCTTGCGCAATCTTTCCTCTGTCTTCCTTTCTTACCAACATCTTACTTACACTTACACTTACTGCCGATTTTACCACCGTAACTTAAAATGTTAAGTATCTCTTAAGAACGTTAAAGTAGACTTAGGAGACGTTTCCGTTTCATCACACCCGTTAAGACGAACGTAAACGATAAGTTCGACTTAAATTTAAGCTTGCCTCTCAGCAGCCTCTCTACATTTTAAGTCATGCTTTACGGCGCCAAAATAGTTGAAATAGCGAGCGTCTTGTGGAGTGTTGCATTTGATAGTGATTGCTACACTTGTGAAAACGAGACAATTGTGAAAACGAGAGCTTTGAGAAGCCTTCTCGTTTGTTGAGGTGAATAGGGGAACGGTCCGAATATTTTGAAGAGTTCGATGAAAGAAGCACCCGACTTCGCCTATCAAAGATGACAACACTTCATGTTTTTCGGCTAATTGAAGACCGATTGGAATTTCCAAGTTTGCATCTTCCTTAATTATTAACGAAGTGAGCATTTCAATAATTTGATGCACATATGCCTTGCAAGTAACAATTTTGCCTAAAAACTAGTGTTTTGTAGGTTATATTTACATGATCGCGTAGCTACTCTCAACTTCGATGTTTTACATTCAGTAATTTTTATTGCATTTCATTTTTCACATAAACTTCACCACCTCCACAACTTTATTTAATGCTTGTTATGTTTTATCTTGTGGTTCGTTGCTTTAAAACTGTTAAATGTTATCCGTCGCTTCATTTTTTGTCGGTTTGTTGTTACATTTGTAACTTTATTTCTTATAATGGAAATGTACTTTCTTATAGATTCGATGAGCACTCCTTTCTCCGGCGATGAAAATTTCGCAATTCGGTCTCTTTTTTCCCAATACGGAAAATCAATAAATATAACCTCTTTGCACCAAATTATACAAAGCAGAACCAAAACAAACAAGGTTAGTTATGGTCACTGGCTGGTTCACCAGGGTCCAGCATTACCAAGCAACTCTCGGATGCATTTAAGTTATACTTCACTAAGCACGACTTAAAACGCGTCTTAAAATTAAGTATAACTTTGCTAAGTCATACTTAAATTATTATTTTGTGAAACCGACCGTAAAATGCACATTACCACACATGTCGGGAGAGCAGACGGGAGCTTAAAGCTTGTCCTGAATTGTAAAACTCTTTTTCAAACTTGTCCAACAACCTACTGAAATCGTCGGACTTTTGTACATTAGATGTTAGAACCATTGCAAAATTGAGAATATTCATTGCAGCAGCTTAATTGTACAACCACTGTATTTAATTGGTTTAGAAGTTGAATTCGGAAACATAAAATCTGAAATTCAAATCTCAGCACGAGCAAAATGTTTCAAGCTTTTTGTAAGGATATACAGTGAAACAATGGCAGCAGTACCATTTTCATTGAAACGTTGGCACTTTTTAAAAACTGATGATGCTATGTATTTATTTCGAAGTTCCTGCGCTTCGTTTGGTGTAGAGAAGATTTTCATGAGACGATGGAATATTAGTAAGATACAAGTTTCAATATTACATCATATTACATAACCGTTAAAAAAATAAAAGGAAGCAGGCCCCTGTAGCTCTACAATGTTTCAGAAGTGCTGTTCCAGTCGGTGTCAGACCTTATAATGCAAAGGGGAAACAGAAATCTCGATTCCCTTCTTCGCCCTTCGTTCACCCAAACGTAATAATTAGGGCTCAGACTTTTAGATGCTAAAAAACGGAAAATATTTTTATGTGCTAAGAAATTGAAAGATATGTGTTAAAACGAAAATATTTATTCATTACACCTGTGAAACAAAGTAACCAGGATCGAGAGGTCTCCAAGTAAAACCTAACTTCATCTTCTTCAACATTCTGATCTTGTCTCTGTATCTGGGGAATCGTGGGAGCATTTCGTGTTTGAGTTTATATTATCGCTCGGAGTGTCATCACCTGAATCTACAGTAGCATTAGAACGTTTCTCAGAGGTCTTCAGAGGTCGTGAACCACTCACTCCACATAGGGGAGAAGTCCCAAAGTAATTTGTGATGTGTGACCAACCACTGCATTCCAAACTCTCACACCTTTCCCCATGTATTCAAAAACTCTAAAGTATTAAACTTGAAAATACTCAAAATATACATTCATTCATATAAAATTTAGCGAAATATATAATAATATTTGTTTCGATAAAAATACATTTTATGCAACTTTAGCAAAATATTGTTTTAGGTGATATGCAACTTGATATATGGAAACTATGGAGCGCTACTTAAATTCCCATTAAACCTTCACGGCTCAAGATTACGAGGAAAAAAATATCTAATTACCTAAGAGTCTGAGCCTTAGTAATAAGATATTCTCCCCCTCCTGAGCTCGCAGCTGCTTGCCCGCGTGCGCCCCGAGAGCTCAGTTTGCGTGGCGCACAGGCCTTGTCGCCGGCCGGGCAACGCGCGCTCGTCCTCACAGGCGCTTGTTCCGCGCCCTCACATCCTCATATCCTGGCGTCCTCACCCCTCCCGCGCGTCCGCCGCTGCCCGCATCTACCACATTCACCGCACCCGGACTCGTTTACAGCAGAACCGTTTTGCCATAACCATTTTAATCCTTTATCGACGCCGAATGTGTTCGGTTATTTGTCTGCGGGGAGGGTGTTTTTTTCGATTTTTCGCTGTCGGGCATGATAAAAATTTTAAGTGTTTCCCCGGAGTGCCGTGGGCACACGCGCCGCAATGAGCCCGCGGAGCTGGACAACCGGAGGCGGAACGGGTAGTGGCGGGGAAGGGGAAGCAGAGGGGGCGGGGTAAGAGGTGGGAGAGGCAAGAGAGATGGGGTGGAGTGGTGTGCAGTGACCGCGAGTGTGTAACAGCGACGGCAGGGACTAAGGCTGCACAGAAGACTATGAGTCGGCGGATAGGGAGCGTGGGAGGGCGTGGCAGGGAGAATAGTAGGTGACGTGGCAAAGGATGTGGCAAGGGGTGTGGCAGAGGGTGTAGCAGGAGATACGGCAAGGAGTGTGGCTGGGAGCGTGGCAGGGAGTGTGGCAGGGGGGCGTGGCAGGGGGCGTGGCAGGGGGGCGTGGCAGGGGGCGTGGCAGGGGGCGTGGCAGGGGGCGTGGCAGGGGGCATGGCAGGGGCGTGGCAGGGGGCGTGGCGGGGGGCATGGCGGGGGCGTGGCAGGGGTGCGGTAGTAGGTGTGGCAGGGGACGTGACAGGGGGCGTGGTAGGGGCATGGCAGAGGCATGGCAGGGGCGTGACGGGACGTGGTATGGGGCGTGGGAGGGCGCATGGCAGGGAGGGTGGTAGACGACGTGGCATGGGGCGTGGCAGGTGTGGCAGAGGTTGTGGCGAGGGCGTGGCGGGGGGCGTGGCAGGGGCGTGGGAGTCAGCCTGGCAGCGGGCGTGGTAGGGGTGACAGGGAATAAGCCAGAACCGAGATGCGGATGTGCGCAGCGAAGGGATGAGGCGGGGGAGCAGTTGGGGAGGAGAGGCATGGGGAGGGGCGTAGGAGGAGTGAAACAAGGGAGTGGCGGGGGAGGGAACGCAGCAGGAGTTGGAACAGAATGTGAGAAAGTGCACAGGGCAGATGGGGAGGGGCCGAGAACGACGGTAGGAAGAGGAGCGAATGCAAAATGCAGGCCAATCAGCCGTTGTGGGCACTTTGGCAAGAACGTTCACGCGCCCCTGTCCTCACACATAGCGCTCGCCTGTGCATCGGAAGTCCTCCCGAGCGCGAAAACTGCCTAACAGCCTCGCCTGGCATCTACTTAAATTAGATTGGTACATCTATACTGAAGTTTAAGTCGTATTGACGTTCGATACTATTTCAATTTCTTTCTCAATTATATTTTTAGTCGCCCCTTGTTGTAGCGGTTGGCCGGCAGAGGAAAACGCATTCAAAATTCAACTGAACTAGGTAGCAATTTTAGTACTTCGTTGCTTAGATAACAGAAATATAGTTGAAGGCGGAGAATTTAATTCTTTTAATCTGTTATGTTGATGCTTAAAAAAGTTGAGGTATTCATTGATGCTTAAAAAGTTGAGGTACTTATTTTAAAATAATGTGCACAATGGCGAGTATTCCATACTTCCAATTAAGCAACGGAATGAGACGGGAAGGAAGGGTCGGGATGAAGCGAAAAGGAACGGGACGGAGAGGAATGGGTCTCCACGAAATGGTGCGAAATAAGATAGAGTGGGATGGGGCAGGAGAGGGCTGGGCTGGGTGGGTCAAAGCGGAAAAGGGGTGGACGACGCGGGACGTGTGCTGGGGTGTGGTGGAATGGAACGGGGCAGAACGGAGCGAGGACGGAGCGAGGACGGAGCGAGGACGGGGCGAGGACGGGGCGAGGACGGGGCGAGGACGGGGCGAGGACGGGGCGAGGACGGGGCGAGGACGGGGCGAGGACGGGGCGAGGACGGGGCGAGGACGGGGCGAGGACGGGGCGAGGACGGGGCGAGGACGGGGCGAGGACGGGGCGAGGACGGGGCGAGGACGGGGCGAGGACGGGGCGAGGACGGGGCGAGGACGGGGCGAGGACGGGGCGAGGACGGGGCGAGGACGGGGCGAGGACGGGGCGAGGACGGGGCGAGGACGGGGCGAGGACGGGGCGAGGACGGGGCGAGGACGGGGCGAGGACGGGGCGAGGACGGGGCGAGGACGGGGCGAGGACGGGGCGAGGACGGGGCGAGGACGGGGCGAGGACGGGGCGAGGACGGGGCGAGGACGGGGCGAGGACGGGGCGAGGACGGGGCGAGGACGGGGCGAGGACGGGGCGAGGACGGGGCGAGGACGGGGCGAGGACGGGGCGAGGACGGGGCGAGGACGGGGCGAGGACGGGGCGAGGACGGGGCGAGGACGGGGCGAGGACCTACACAACGCGCCCGAAAGCGCTATGCCGCCTTGCCCCTCCCGATCCCGTGAAGCAGTGGGTCGCTGGGAAGAAACCGCCTGCGCCCCAAGGCAAGGGAAAGCAGCGCTATCCAAAACCCCTCAGCGGGGTCTTTGCAAGTAGGTATGAATTTTGCTCATGAAAAGTTATGGGTGTAATAGGTGCAACACTTAATATAAAAAAACATTAAACACACTGCATATTTTCCATGATTTTCAAGTATTTTTATTTTACCGCCTTATTTATCCTAATTTGCTAAATATCGTCGCAGAACGTTGTGCACTTCTTAGGATGTTTTACGAGTGAAAAGAAATAAATAGGGACTTCATGGTCATTGTTAGCGGCATTCAAAGGAAGTTCAAGCGTACACTAATCCACATAATCCGTTAGTTGTTGGAGGAAGATAATTTTCGTCCGACACAACGCATCTTTGCAGCATGCAGCGGGTCCCACTGTCAAGAACGTAACGATTGGTGGATACACAACTCCCATTTCAAAAGCAAGAGAACATCCAGAGTGTTCCATCACAAACGATCTTCTGTATCAAAAATGTTTAAATCTGTTTCATTACCAGCAAACTGATACAACAATATGGGGGGTTATACAGTACCTACCAAGTGCCACTTGAATTCATGTTACCAAAACTTATGAGAACACAAGAGAACTTCGCTTTGTTGTGGTCGATGTGGGGCGGCGAGAAGAGGTTGTTACTTCGTCGTCGAAGAAAAATACGCTATGAAATCGACATGTACTTGAGAGAATCAAGAAACTGGTCGCCTGTAGAAAGAACTATATCTATTCGCAGGGTGACTATGTGGGTCATTAATTACGTATGTAGGACCAAAAATAGTTGCACTAGTTTTGCCTTATTTTGATTCATTCACGTAGATATGAAATAATAAAAATAATGAGTATTAATAAATCCTTAGATTAATGGTTTCTGTCAAGCCGTTCCTTTTTTCGGCAGTATTATATAACTTTTATATACGAAACAAACTTTATTACTACACGTCATGTGAGATTTGGAAAAAGTCGTAGAAGAAACTACGCTTCCTTATATTTCCAAACCAGCACCTCAATAATCATGCCTGAAGTATGTAGAACCTGCTTCGATCCTTTGCTCATGTTCTTTTTTCGCCTTTTCCCGTTACTACGAGGTCGTTGCAAATGGGTGTGGGATCATTTTTATTAATTTTCGCATACAGATTTGGCGACTATTTTACGGCCGGATGTCCTTCCCGACGCCAACCACAGGAGGAGGGCACAGTTGCAGCACATTGCACATAGACAACACACACAATTTCGAAACACACACAACTACGCCCAAGCCGGTATTCGCACACACGATCCTTCGGTCTAAGATCGCCACGGCACTACTGTCTTAGCCACCGCGGCCGATCCTTTGCTCACCCGAAAGAGAATTTTTGGCCACTGTGCTCCACCTCGCTGCGCCGGGTGCGGCCGCGTTCTCGCCCCGAGCCCTGGCGCCCGCGCGCCCTACGTCTTTCTCCTCGTCCCGCTCCGCCTCCGCCTCCGCTCCCGCTCCCGGCCCCGCCCCCGCCCCCCTCCGTCCCTGGCCGCGCGCGGCACCCCTATCGCTTTCACGGCTTGTTGGCTGCCACGGCCGCAACCACCCTCCGGCCGCGCCTCGCCGGCGGAGCGGGATGGAGCGGAGCGGGGCGGGACGGGGCGGGGCGGGGCGGAGCGGGGCGGAGCGGGCCGGAGCGGAGCAGGGGGGCGGAGGAGCGGAGCGGCGCCGCCTCCGCCGTCGAGGCTCTCCGTAAATCGAAACTCAGAATGAACCGCCCGCCGCCGCAGAGTGAGTCGTAATGACGCTAGCGGGGCGAGGGAGCGCGAGGGCGGGGCCGGGGGCGGGCGCGGGGCGGTACGGGGAAGAAAGAGTGAGGCGAGTGTAGCGGCGAGCGGCCCGGATGGGAAAGGATGAGGGGCGGGGGCAGGGGCGGGGAGCGCGCGGCAGCTGCGCTGGAGGAGCGCCGGGTAAAAACCGAGGGGCTCGCGCGCTGGGTGGCGATGCGATGGGGTAGGCACGGCCAGGGCCAGCAGAGGAGGTCTAGCTAATGGGAACGCTGCAGCTAGGAAGTGGAGAAAGTGCCAGGGGTAGCGGCAGGAGGCTGAGCGCCGGGGAAGAGGAAGGGACGGCGATGGGTGGGGGGGGCGGCATGGAAAATGAGGCCGGCAGGGTAAGTGCAGCGAATGGGAACGATGAGGCTAGGGAGTGAGGTGCCAGGGGTGGCGGCGGGAAGCTGAGCGGCGGGGAAGAGGAAGGGGCGGCTATGGGGTGGGAACGGCATGGGAAACGAGGCCGGCAAGGGATGTGTACCTCATGGAACGCTGATGCTAGGAAGTGGAGGAAGTGCCAGTGGTGGCGGTGGGAGGCTGAGCGGCAGGGAGGAGGAAGGGGGCGAGGGGGTGGGGAGGCACGGGAAATGGGCCAGTAGGGTAAGTATCGATAATGGGAACGATGAGGCTAGGAAGTTGTGGGTGTAGCGGGGAAAGGGCTGAACGGAGGGAGAGTTGGGGTGGACCGGCGGGGGCGGCAGAGAGGAAGTAGCGGGGAACGACGGAGAGCGACAGGAATGGAGGGGAAATGGAAGGGAGAGGGTGGAAGGGGAGAAGCGAGCGGTGTATGCAGCATGTGACGGGTTGTAGCTGAAAGACGGGACAGATGACAGGGTGATGGGGGCCGGGAGGGTCCGATGGGAGTAGACGTGACGGATTGATTGATTTATTGATTTTCGTGATTCCGGGCGCGTCAACTACAGAGATTATTAGTCCCGTAAATGTAGCACGTGTGTCTTTCATCGGGAGGTGGTGGAGATCTTTCCCCCTCTGGATGGCGAGATCTGGCGCCGACCTACCGTCGACTAGCGGGGTTTCCCTCAAACAGGTATCTCCCACCAGCGGGGTACCGCTCCAGCCGGGACAAGCTCTCAGCTCCCGACCGATCTCCCGGCATGTGTGTAGTTTAGTGCATGTTAGTGTGTGTGTGTGTAAGGGGTGAGAATAGGACAAGGAAGAGGAAGGAAAGATCGCGCGTGGTCCGTGGCCCGTTTGTTAACGTACTGCTCCCGCATTCGCCTGGTGGCGATGGTGACGGAGCACGGGCGAAGGTGATGGACGCTAAGCTTCGTTACGGAGCGGTGAGGAGGCAGCGTGGCCGGGGGTTGGGAAAGAGGGGGAAGCGGCTGCGGCGGTAAATGCAAAGAGAACTCTCTCCGCCACAAGGACTGCGGCAGGAGCCGGGGCGGTGTCGGGGCGTGAACACACTCAACGAGGGGGCGGGGGCTTAGAAATTGCTACAGGGTCGTCGTCAACGAGACCAAGAACCGCGGAGGAATGAAGATCTGGCTCAAGAAGATTCACCTAGTGTAAATTCCACGTCATGTGAATTTATTTGTTATGGTTATACTACATGCAAATTATAAGTCAGAATTCATTTTCATGTGCAAGAAAGTAACATTAGATGAAGTTATTTTTGTCTGACGTCCTTCAAGATGGTATCCGACTCACGAAAAAGATCGTGAATCAGAGTAATGATTAGAATTAAAATCATAGTATATGACGCGAGTGAGGATTGTTTGATGACAGAAATAATGACGGTTAGGTTAGGACCAGAGATACAAATAGAAAAAGGAGAAAATGAATTACTGTTTCAGTTGAGTAAAGAAATTGCTATTATACGAAAGGTTGACAAAAACTATATTGTATATAAAAACCACATAGTATAAAAACTTAATAACTGATTTTCCTTTAACTGATTTTCTACAGTTGTTTTAATATCAGATAGTAACAAAGTTATTTAAATTGTTAAGCATTTTCTATGTCAATCTTATAAGCGATTCCTTATTTCAATGCTGTTTCAACCTCAGAATCACATAATCGTACTTGATCATTTAGTATTTACGCATCAAATAAATAACAAAAAAGAAACAGAATAACCATATTTCGAAGAGCGTGAAATAGTAGTTTATGCAATTAGTTTATAATGTTAAGCGTTATTGCATGAGTACAGGTTTTGAAAACGAGCGACGTTAGGAGCGAGTTTTCAAATTTGTACAAATGCAATAAAGTATCATTATAAACGAGTTTCATACGCTACTTTTTGTATGACAACATTATAAATTTATAAGAGAATCAAACTTAATTTTGCGAAACAACTTCACATCCGTGCGAGAAAACGGTGGTCGGCTGCTCCGCTTACTTCTACCTCCCCCCGATTCTCTCGCTGCGATTGGCTGAATATGTGATGAGGCAATCATTCTTGCCGTAAAATCTAATACGTCATCATTTGTACCGTAAAGCGCCCGATTATGAACGTTTTCTTGCAACAGAAAAGGTCGTTTTATAATGCTGGAATACACAATATATGTTTATACAACCTTTAGAGTGGTACTCTCATAGAGATTTTTTTACTTTCCCGCGGCCTTTATAAACAAAGGGAATACCATTCTATGTAGGTTCTATGATTCTCTCACAATTCTCATCCATATCCGAAATTACTATATCATTTCAGATTTAGGCAGTAAATTTGAAGATTTAAGCAGTTGAAATGCGAAAAAAAACACAATATAGTTTTAATTATCTTGTAAGAACAGAGTAAAACACACTTGTAATGATGGCATAGGTCCAATTTTTTCTACTGACTCTCAATTTTTGAGAATTGCTGAAATTTATTCTACGCCCTCGTATAGCTACATTATTGAAGAGAGATTTTTTCTCCAACTATTTTTTCTCCACGATTAGTTCTTTAATTAATATCAGGTATATTTTTGAAAATATTAGTTTTCGCGTAATGAATGAAACACAGGCAATATCAAAAACACAATTTTTGCAATGACGACTCTAATTAAAAGAAAAAAATTTAAGGATAATTTTAAATGTACCGAATAACATAACATCAATGCAATTTTGAAGTATTCTGTTCATTTTCAGAAATCTACATCAATGTATTTTTTATTTCTCTTACATCGCTAATATTTAGATGACGAGAATATTTATACATCATTGCAATTGTGAGTACGTGTTCTTCCAATTATTTTTCATTAAGTTTCTAGAAAACTAAAAACTTTTCTGTAAAAATGTGCTCAAAATGACGAATTTTCAGGGAAAAAATCAAACGACATTTTCTGACAATAACTAAAAAATGTTAAATAAAAATTTGCTTGTAAGTTCAGGTTTTACTCTCCCATAAAATACTGAAAGCCATATTTCAATTATATTATTATGGTACAAAAAATGTGAAAAATACGTCTTTTAGACACCAATACACGGCGGATGAAAGAGGGTGGGGGAAACCGTAAAGCTAGCCCAAACACAACAGAAAATGAAGCTGCCTGGTACAAGAAAGTCTGTGTCATTATGTAACATCAGTACGTTTTAATGAAGGAAAGATGAAGAACGGGGATAGAAATTTGGAAATTTTTTTTTTTCTTCAAACATTCCACACGGATTGGGTACAATACTTTTGAGGAGTGTGAGTTTCTGAGCGCTTCGCGACGGCAGGTGGTTTCGCCTTGCCTGGAGCGAGTACCAACCTACGAAGGCTTTACCAAGCTAACAGGCAAGGGAGCTCCACCCAGAGGGGAGCGAAGACTATCGAAAGCGGACGGACTTCCTGTACAATATTTTTGGAAGCATTTTGACTTACTAATTCCGCTATAACCTTGAACTCACCGTCCGCCACTGGTTCAGAGAGAGAGAGAGAGAGAGCGATTCAGCTACGACGCCGGCAACTCCTGAGGGAAAAAAAGCTGTCGATGTCGGAGGCTGCGGTCTGGACTGAGACGTTCTCGTTGAGCACGTCATTGCTGGCAGCGAGGTTTGAAGGTAAGTAAGTGATCGAGTTTAGCTTCAGGAGACGAAACGAAAACAGATGTTCCTTGGTCAAAAGTGATCTACGACCTATTTCTATGCCCTAGAAGTTTGTAACATTTATTCTGATTTTTCTCGCACATTCTTTTACCGCCGCGCTAAAGTATTCTCGTACATTTCACATGTACCATATCATACAATTATTCCAGTAACTTTTGTATTAACGACGTGTTTAGGATTGTATTGTTGATCAAAACCACTGTGGGAGCAAAGAACGAAGTAGAAATAAAGTATACGTAAGCACCACAAAATTTGGGAGGTGGAAACTGCGGCGAAAATGAAAATGAGCGCGGAAATGCTAGCGTTGAGGGCGGAAGGACTGCAAAATAAACGAATACGGGCGTTAGGACGGAAAGCGGCGACGATTGTGGCTGGCGACGGAGGGACGACGAGGGCGCACAATGGTTCGTATTGAGAAAAATGTGGTCAAAAATAATCCAATTCAAAGTCAATTCGATTTAATTTTGAGTAAATTCAATAAAACAGTTTTAGAATTTGTGCGAGAACGTTGGCATGTGAGATACAGAGGAATTTATATGGTGTGCCAAATGAGAGATAATTATAAGCCACACTTGCAGTTTTGAGAAAGAGATCATTTAATATTTGGTTGATTAAATAATTGATAATTTCGTGTTTCCTGGTGTGAACTGCTAACATCATTAGTTCCGTAAGTGTAATGCATGTTCCTTTATCGCGGGAGACGGCGGTGATTAACCCGCTGGACAACGAAATCCGGTGCTGGTCTACACGCCGGCTTGCAAGGTTTTCTCCAACCAGGTATCTTCCATCAGAAGGGCATCGCCCTAGCCGGAACAAGTTCTAATCTCCCGATTGGTTTTCTCTCGTGTGGTTATGTAGTGCCTGTAAGAGTAAGAATTGAGTGAGGATAGGTGGGGTAGGAACGATCGCTCGAAGTTTTGTGTTCCATATGTTGGTGTGTTACACACCAGCATTACCCTGAGATTGATCGGAGAAACCACGGAAGACTACCGATCAGAGCAGCCGCCGCTATATTGCTCCTCCAGACAGCGACTGAATTCGACCTGCCGAAAATGCTGCCACCATTGGGACTCGAACCCCAGCCACCTCAGCCGGTTTTAATATTTAGTGAACACATGCAAATCAAGCAAAATTGAGCAGTTTAGCTCCGAAGAAGCCACAGCAAATGGCCGAAACGTGAGATCCATCGACTCAGACGCGGCTCAACCCGGACACCCAAGAATACAAGCAAAATATTCAGTGAGGTGTTATCCTGCCATACTGCTAGAAACTGAAAACCTTCCATATTGAAGGGAATAGGGTTGGTCAGAGATCTTTGTGGTATGGTCAACTTGAAAAATCATCAATTGTGACATATTACTATTTCTCACTGACCCATTCATACATTTTATAGTACATCATATATATACTTATACCGGGTGTCCCACAAACAATTGCCCAACCCGATAAGCTTTAAATGGTTTACGAAATAGAAATGCAGTTTTTGTTCAACAAGCGGAATCATGGAGCAACTAATCGTAATATGCTACAGAGATATTGATTGGAATATTTTTAATTTTCATTAATGTAATCATTTAAAAAATAACACGAGATATTTTTCACTAGCAATAGATGAATAATCAAAAGAGGAATACACTGACATATCATTTGTTAAAGTTTTGATAGTAACTTCAGTATGAAATTATATTTCCTGACATGTGATTTGAAATTAAACGGAATATATTTCCTTAGTAGGACCATCGCAAACGGTTGTCTTTCAGGCCTTCGCGGCGCCGAGATACTGAGGAGGGTCAGAGAGAGCAGAGGCTGTAACATAACAGCAATATATTTTGCTGCGTTTTTGCGGTGCTGTGAATCAATGCTTTGATTCATTGCAATTGCAAATGCAATTCAATGCAATTTCAATCAACGGAAGTAAAGTTCATTTCCGAAATCATAGAAAACTCTCATTCTGATCGTTAATATTGATGGTTGTGGCTGGTGTGCCGACCTGGATGATCCAGGTGGCTTCTTGCCCAGGTGGGTTCGAGACCTGCCTTGGCGCATGGTGGTTTGTCTCTCATGTATTTGTTGTCGCGCAGGGCCTCGCATTCTGCTGACATCCAGATCAGGTTAAAAGCCCTGGAAGAAACGAAGAAGAAGGAAAAGATCCTGGTGTCCTTCGTATCAGACCATGGATTGTCGTAGTTACGCCTCTATCCTTCATGC
>JAHLJT010008446.1:268719114-268783984 GCA_031308135.1 Acheta domesticus
TGTTCTAAAGTGAAAGAAAAAATGACGTTTCATTAAAATCCGCCCCCTTAGTTTAGGAACGTTTTCTATTAGCAGATACACTCATGGAATTACATCGCGTATGAATACCAAATAGTGTTTTTTCTTATATAAATTGACGACTTTAAAGGCTTCTGAACACCTTTACCACAGATTCAGGATGTTTATCCAGAAGAGTTGAACTGCCAAAAATGAAATACAGCTTGGTCCAAAAAGATCTCTTGTATTGAGTAAAACTCACGGCCTTTGGTCAGGGAAACTCCGATTCAAGGCCATAGTCTTAAAGTCCTATCTGAAGATTTGTTGAGAGTAAGAGCCCCAAACTAAAGAAATCATATAAACTACGTTCAAAAATTAAGGTATTTTGAGAGAAACATATTAAGAAATTTAAAAAAATCAAAAGCAATTTTGATGCTAAAACCTAAATGTCGCTAAATATGTTAAACCTTTACATTTATTGATTGTTATTTTTTAAATACATTTCAAACCAAGTAATGAAAAGTACAACATTTAGTAGATAATTTTTTTTAAAAAATCAAGAAAAACAAATTTTTAAACATTCGTTTTAAATTTTGAGTATTTATTGTGTATTAATGCGAAAACAACGTCGTTCAGACAGTTTCATAATGATTCAAGATTCAGTACACCTTTCTGTTACAATTATAACCCTCTTTCAATTTTTACACTCCTTTAATTTTTTTCGAAGGGTATTTGTGAAGATCAGACGGTCCAGTGTCCCAATCCAGACGTGGAGTCGGAATTTTCAAACTTAAGCTAATAGTTAGGTCAAGGCAATCACTTCCTGGCGGCTAAGTAGATTCTAGTGACCCCGATCGACAGTTTTTGTGGTTTCCTCATTATACATTCAGGCTAATGCCAAAGTGGCACCTTTAACCTTGCCCCACTGACCGCGAGATACGTCCCTCCCTCATTATCTTGATCCGGAACTCTACATTAAAACTTATTTGTAGTTACGTACTTGTCAGGAGTTGTAATTGAAATCTTAATTTTTTATAAGTAATGAAATGTACATGTAATGTTGCTCCTGGAAGGTTGTCTTCAAAGTATATACAAATTGCAACTTTATAACATTAATTATTTCTCTAGACGGTGAATTCCCAAAATGATAAATAATTACCGTTCGGCTTGTCAAAAACATCCCTTGCTTGTGAACCTTCTGCACAATAATGTTTCCCAACTATTAAAAGTGAATGTAAATCATAAGACCCAGAAAAAATTTTCGTTTATTATCTGTCAGAATCAAATAACAGCTGGTGCCATTGGGAGGACAATGATAGACCTCAGAGTTGTGCAATAGCGTTAGTAAGCTTAGGAAACCTGGATTTTTTTAAGGTCGCGGTACTATGTCATTAGCGACCACTATTGGATGTAACGTTATGGTATGTGGATGAAACGATATGGGGATGACAGGGGGTGAAAGGACAAACACAAACAACCATGCCCAAGGCGAGACTCGATCCCGCGATCCCGCGGTCCAACATCACTACGGCACTACTGTCTTACCGATCTCGGCCACGGGGCCGACCTGCATTTTGCCCACTTTTTGCTTCTTACAAACCATCGTGCGACGGCGGAGGCGGTGGGGAAGACGGGAGCAATTGAGGAAATGAACGCGGCGCCGGGCCATCCACCCCAGAGAAAAACATCGCGGTGGCGCGAGCTCACGGAGCCGACCTTAAGTGGCCTTCGCCCTCGAGAGCAATGTGGAGAGATCTGGGAAGAGGAGCTGAAATTGGCTGCAAATACCAGGGGCGGATGGAACGGATTGATAACCTTTTTCTTTAATATGACAAATAACCATTGAATCATCCTGTTTAATTTATTGGGGAGATCAATGTTGTCAAGGTCGATGCCACGAGCGGGAGTCCGTGGCACGAGTGCCACGACGAAATCGCCTCTCCACGCCGTTCAGAACCCCGCCACAAGAGACAACGCCATCCATATAGTAAAACGGCGGGTTTACTAATAGTTCCCTTTTCCGATGCTAGTTGCGCAGATAAGCTCGTGGCATGCTACGGTGCCATGAAGCGTGCCACTGCCACCAGTAGAAGACTTTGAACCACTGGGTTAGCTAGTTTGACATAACGAATAGAAGAAACTGCTGGTTTTAACTTTCTCGTATTACTATTAACATAGTAAAGAGAAAGTATTTTAATACTGCGACAAAAATCGGTGACTTATCGACAGAAAACGTATTGTGAGGCAGAAAGGTATTGATAAATTGGATATACAAGAATCTTGTTCATATGTAGACTACATCCTGCAACCCGTTGTGCAGTCAGAATCCACGTTTTGTGGGTCCTTGATGCCGAATATCGGTTGATGGTAAAACGTCCGTCCGTCACTCCGTCCGTCACTCGGTTGGTCTGTGGTCAACGCTAGCGCTTAAACCGTTCATATGACCTTCCCCAAAATTGATATACCCTGACCGATTTGAATACACTCAGTAGTTCGCATGTTTGATATTTATGGTTCGTTAAACGGTTTCAAATATTAAACGGATAGTTTCATATTTGAGAGAACTTCAATGAAGTTTCCAAACAAGTTTCAAAGTTTTCTCAAAAAGGCTTCTAATATTTTCATTCAACTTTGTTTATGGATAGCGTAGAAAACTTAAAAATGGCGCGGGTCTCATTTTCGCTGAAATCCCTTATTTTTTGACAACTGAGAAAGTCCAAATTTTTTTCGGCTTCATCCTAAAACTAAAATAGTGAGATAGAGATTTTTCTTTAATGAAATCTGCTCTTCCTAGAGTGTGGCAAAGGACGGTAAAAGAAAGTTTGGTGCTCATTTTCTGCGAACTTTCAGGAGTTTCGAAAATTGTAAAAAGAGAATATCGAAAAGTACAATTTTAATAATCGACATTTTTTAACAAAATCTGTTCTCAAAATAGATTTCTAAATAAGGTCATATACATGTTTTTGAAAAACGTGTTTTTTCTGTAATTTCTATTTGATGTTAATCTAATTTTAAATAAAACCTCAAAAACAGCTCTTTTTCCCCGTATAAAGGACGCTTTAAAAATTGACGCATTTCTTAGTTTTCTTTAACTTTGTGAATTTTCAAAACTTGCGAAAGTTAGACAGAATGCGGGAAAGTATGTGCTGATGTAACAACACAGTTGTTTTTTACTTTACTCTCCTAAGTGTTACTGGTTCCTTTGGCCCTATAATTAAACGGTATAGGGCCGTAAATTCCATGTGCAGTCTCGACATTAATTTTATGAGTTATTTTATGAGTATGAGTATGCTCATCCGTCTTTTATCCTATACTCTGATGGGGCAGCAAGAGTTCTTTTAATTCTAAGACGCTTCAGAGATTTTCCTAACAAAGACATAGACAAAATTAAAACATCTCTAGGCGTAAAACAATTGTAAAACCTTAATTTGTAAAAGAAAGACTGCTTTTTCCCTATTATTTTATATTTTTTGTGATACGAAAATTTCATCGCTATCTTGGAATGCGAACACATGTGTAAAATTAATTTTTAATTATAATCTCAATTGTTCAAAGCAATAGTCACACCGATTTAATATCGAATCCGGATCGCCTGGCTGAATCTCAAATGCTCTGACCACTGATCTTCCGAGGCGACTAATGCTTTGTGACAATTAATTTTAATTAATAACTACAAACGTATTTTAAAAGACAATGTACCAATCATGTGAACTAATGAGTATACCGCTTAATAACGTTAAAATGCTGATTTCATTTTGTTCAGTGCTCACACCCGCAAGAGCAACGTACAAATTCGAACTTCGAGATATTGGCAGATTCATACAACGGACGAGACTAATATTTTTTATTATATTTATTTAATTATAACATAGGGTTTTAATGATAATTCTCTTGCAAAAGTGTTTAAAGCAAAGACACTCTTGACATCCCTTAATCAAATGTGACATTTGCATTTAAAGTATCCACGTATGTATAAAAATAAGGCATTATTCCAAATTAAAAAAAAAATCATTTGAAAGATGATATACGCCAATTATGGCCTAATATGTTTTTAGTGCCAATGTATCGAAATGTATTAAATTTTGCCAAATACTTTGCTTTCAATATTCAAGAGAATATTTTATGTAAGAAAAAATAAAAGATAGGAGAAAATTAATAGAAGTAATGTAAAGCATCAGGGAGGTCACATTTGAAAACTGATGGAGATGTAATACCAAATACTTTCTAGCAATATTTCTAAAATGGAAATTCTAAAACTTTGAAATGTCATGGCGTTCAGCACTAATGCGACCTACGTCATTTTTAAACGTCCTTTGGACAATCCGAAGACAATGTTCAATAAAAAATTTGAAGACTTTTTTGAGAAAAATTCGAAATATTTTATTTAACGTCACAAGGTTTTGAATTTGGTCACATTGGTTGGGGAATATCAATTTTGAGAAAATCGCCTCAATGTGGATTTTAATTACACAAATTGTTAGAGGAAGTAATTTGCTACTTGTAGGAACAAGATTTATCCACATTTTTTATACCGGTCTACACAATGTGAGTTGGTCTCTCGAAAAATCGCCGATTTCTGCAGCAGCATTGCAAAACTTTCTCTTTACTACGTATCTTACTTCGCCCTTTTTCCTGTTCCCCTTGTCTCGTGTACTTTCGTAGCTTAAATCTGAATCGTCATCATCTCGTACCGTTGACATCATTGGTCCGACCTCGTCACGTATGAGGTGAATACCCCGATTTTCTGTGAAATCTCGCTTGCGAGGAGTGCGTCTTTCTCGTCTCTTTCGGTGGTTTCCGACGCATTTGTCAACTCTTGCGCGGGGTTTCCCTACGCATTTTCAATGTCTTTGTGATTACCCCGCCTTTTGTGGCAGACTGGAAACCCCTGGCCACGATCCGGACTTGTGCATATCGGGCGCTGATCAGTCAATAAGTCACAAATATTTTAAAATAAATAGATTGTATTTAAATACACATACTATACATATACGTATATGTTTACACATTTTTTCTATGATCCCTACTTATATCTGCCTCAGTGATGATCATTGGTGACATTTGTTCCGTGGTCAGACGGAAGAGCAGGCTTCATGACCTGAGTCTTGCCACGCAAAATAAGGCAATTCAATTCCATTCAATTCAATTTGTTGAAAATCTTGGAGAAATATTCGTGAGGCACAGGGTCTGTTGCCGTGGCGGTTTCGCCAGAAGAGCTGACGAACTGCAATGTATAGTGATGAACTGGGCGATTTTTAATCTGCTGTTCAGAGAAAATGCATTATCACCCCACTGGTGTGCATAAATGTGCTACGAAGTTCTATCCGTGGGAGCGAGAGAAATTTCACCTACCAAGGGCAGCGCGAGAAATTTCACATACCATTGGCATTTCAACCTTTTGGCAGAGAGAGAAAGAGAGAGGGGGAAGATAGAAACGTGTCAGTGATACAAAGCGAATTCACCGAGCTCAGAATTGGGGAAAACAATTGATTCTCCCAGAAAATGTAATAGAAATGCTCTCGTAGAGGGTAAGAAACACCACCACTCACCAATCACGCAATGCAAATGTGTACATTGTTCCAGACGTCACACTCATCCCGAGCTTTCTCTCTCGTGGGAGGAATGAACTGATTCCCTGACAAATGAAGTCGAATGAGCGAGTATTGACACACGAAATTATGTGAATAATTATTATATCTTTAACATTGTTTAGCTAAAAATACAGAAGCTTTATCAGCCCAAGATTCAAGTGGGAGCAAATAATAATTAAGTAATGAACAGTTGATGACTGTGCGCCGTTTTTAAAAACAGTTTTTGCATGATTGTAAGGAGTAGCAATAATAAAGATGTTGGACGTCTGAAGGAGCGAGAGATTGTGATGATGGCTCAGCGCGAGAGAGGCGGCTGCATCGTCCGTGGAGAATCCGTTTTACCGCGCGTTCATATTTTAAAGGCAGAGCAGGGGCTAGCACGGTTTATCCCGCAGGGGTAGTCGTATTCCCGCTCTACAACAACGGGCAAAATCGCAAATATCGTGGGTTGATTGATTGTGATTCCGGGCGTGTCAACTACTAGGTTATGTGAGGTAGTACATGTAGGTTGTACATGAGGTAGTACAGGTCCCGTGAGTGTAGTACATGGTTTTCCTCGGACGGTGGCCGTGGTCTTCCCTCGCTGAATGGCGAGATCTGGCGCCGACCTACCGTCAGCTAGCATGGTTTTCCCCAACCAGGTCTTCCACAAGCTCTAAGCTCCCAACCGGTCCTTCCGGCATGTGTGGTAGTAAAGTTCATGTTAGTGTAAGTGTGTGTATGGGGTTAGGATAGGACAAGGGGTTGGAAAGATAGCGCACGGTCCGTGACCCGTTTGTTAGGGTACTGCTCCGGCATTCTCCAGGTGCTGATCGAAGAAACTACGGCAAACTACCGATCAGAGCAGCCGGCCACTAGAATTCTCCTCCAGACAGCGACTGAATTCAACCTAGCTGACAAGCTAGTGTTGAAAATTCTGCCACCGTCGAGATTCGAATATAGGACCTCCAGCTCAGGGGGACTGCAGTGACATCAGACTACGGTGGGCAAGTGTGGTAATTTGAAAGCGAAAACGTGGCTGGAGGTAGCAAGAACAAAAGAGAGAAGAAGCATTATTACATGAGTAATTTGTACTGCGTAGCGTAGCGAGTTTGTAGCGTAGCGATGAATAGCGTAGTTAAAGCATCGTAGATACTAACTGTATGATTTTAATGATGACAGCTTTTGAGAGAGAAAAGTAGTCAAACAAATATATAACTCTCGTCATGTGGGGTTAAATCACGTGGGATTGGAAGATTGCTGTTTAGCGTCCATATCGCACCATTTACTGCCGTGTCTACAAGACTATGAAGTGTTCCTACGAAGCGTTCAATAGACAGTAACTTATTTAATGGAGCTTCGGAACTTCTGCCATTAATCGCGAACCCTCTTCGCCCTCGTCGCCCATGTCTGTATGCCTGCTCGTCGCGTTGCCCTGCGGACAAATATGTTGCTCTTGCCCCTCATTTACGTTCATTCACCGCCCGTCCCTAACCAGAGAGACAAGCTGGGAGAAATGTGTCGAAGTGTGGAAGCTCGATCGACGACATATGGCCGTTAAGAGAATACCAGGGATCTCATAGCGAAGGACGTCACCATAAGACTTATGTCGGTAATTAGCCTACTCATCGACTCAAGATGCTGTCTCCTCACGGGCCGCGCCGCAGTTGTGTGCTGCGATTGCTCTCGTAGGGTGAGTGCTTGTCATTAAAGCATATGCGGCGGGTCGCGCTTTGTAGTTGCGTTTGGGTCATTACATGTCAAATTGTCCAGGTTCTTAATTCGACATTTTAAATTTTCTTGGGAATTGGTCGGCTTATTACTTCTAAGGTATAGGGACACACTACTACTTTTTTTAACGAAGCAATTAGAAAAACTAAAAAACGACCAACTTTCCGTCGGCAATGTTAAAATAACAGATCTGAGTCACTTTAAAGCAACGATTATTTTTTATTTAATAGTAATGATTTAATATACTTAATTGACTGTTAAAATAGTTTACAGTATTTTATACGTGACTATATTTTTTAATTCTAGAAATGTTTGTTACAACAATAAAATAAAATTACGAAAGTCTCATTAACAAATTATATTATACGCAAATATTAATAAAATAACAGCCCGAACAAGTTTGAAACAGCCATGGAATGAAGAGATATACATACTATTGCTGACATTGAAAGCTACATCAACGGGCATTGGGTATACAACGTTTGCCAGATCTTGCCGATTAAACATCTCAAAAGAAGCAAAAAATATAAATTAGGATTTTGTCATCAGTGTACAGCATATAATTTCCCATGTGTATAAAATAGGAACAAGAGAGATCTGCAAGGACAGACGGACAAGGGGTGGCCGTCATCCATTTTCTCACCTCCCGCTTCTCAAGCCACTGCGAATCCCGAGGATATTCCTCTCTCCCTCTTATTTGCAACTGTTCTCTCTGACTCTCACCTCAAATGCCGCGCAGGACTTCTAGCAGAGCATCGTTCGGATTGGACTTTATTCGCGACGCCTCGGCTCACGCCGTTTTCTGGACGCCCCTCCCCTCCACCGCCTTCCCTCCCCTCATCGACCCCGCCACGCTCGCCCACCTCTCAATTCGAGGCGCCAGGATACTCCTGCACACTTTGCCCCCACACAGTCTTTTTCTCCCTCCTCCCCTGACCCTTTTTCCCCCACTCTGCCCGCCCGCCCACTTTTCTCCCTCGCTCCTCTCTGCTACCACCCCACGTCCTCCCTCTCTTCTTCCTTCTGAAGCCCCTCTCCGTCCCTTTCCGCCCCAACATTTCTCCACACATTTCATCCCCACACAGTCATTTTCCTCTTGCTCCCGTTACCCGCTTTCCCCCATTCTGCCCGCCGCCCACTTTCCTCCCCCGCTTCTCTCCGCTATCACTCCTCCCCTCCCCTCCCCCCTTCCCCCCACCCCCTTCTTCCTTCCTGAAACCCCTTTACACTCCTTTTCGCCCCAACCTCTCTCCGTACATTTCACCCCCACAGAGTTATTTTCTCTTGCTCCCGTTTCCCGCTTTCCCTTATTCTGCCTACCACCCACTTTCTTCCCTCGCTCCTCTCCATAACCACTCGTCCCCCTCCCCTTTTTTCCCTCTAACCACCCATCACCTCCCTTTCGCCCCCATCCACTCACCACCCCTTTCGCCCCAACCTCTCTCCGCCCCTTCCATCAAACTCTCCCCATCTCCCTTCTTTTGCATCCCCACCCCTTCGCCACTTCTTTCCCTTACACTCGTTACTCCCCCTCTCACCCCTCGCTCCGCGGGCAGCGTCTAAGCGACAGCCGCGTCGTTCGCGAAGGCACAAATGACTCCATTGTTTGAGTTCATCAAGAACGGAAACGTTGCGGCCCGCGCCTTCCCTTTTTTTTACGCGCTCAGTTTGGAGATTCAGACCGCCTCCCGGCAAAGAGCGAGCTAATCATTTCCTCGCCCCCCCCTCGTCGTCACTGTCATCGCGAAGCTACAGCATTAGCAAAAAAAGTTTCACTGATGAGCGTTTCGCCGAAAATCTTTCGTGTTACCGATAATTTTGCTTTATACATAATTTTCAGACTATCGACTCGCAAAATCTTATTAACAATTCGTGGTCTGAGACTGCAAAATTTTCGCTGAACAAAACCACTTAAAAGTGTGCGTGTTTATTATTTCAAAAACTATCACGCACATTTGCTCAAAAAATACTCTCGGATAACATTTGCAATACAATTAATATATTAACAAAAACAATCTTCAGGAATACCGCATAAAATAGTACGTATGTGGTTTTGTATGGGGAGGTGGGGATTAGAGAGAGAGGGGGGGAGAGAATAGTAAATATTTAATGGCGGGTAGCCTCTTCCTTGGAGCATTGTTGTTGTTAAACGACGTCAGGTTTGTCGTAAGCAGTGACACTGAGAACGAAAATTCAGTCAGTACTCGCAGTACAAAAGGCGAACTAACTCAACCAAAATTTTCATTTTTCACATCAAAATCCAAACTGCTAAATTCTTGTTTTTTCCTATTTTTCCGAGTTCCTTGGTATATAGCCAAACCATAGACACTTCTCACATGGCTGGAGGCCTCGTTGTGTTTCTTTCAATTTCTGCCCTGGTTGCAAATGATCAATTCAGACGCTGTAGTTCATGGATGTAAAGATGCAATGGCAATGCAAGATGCATGGATGCAATGGTGTTACGTGTCTGCAGCTGATGTTTCGAAGAAGGAAATCCCTACATACCATTTTCGACATCGGCATGTTTTCGCAACCAGCTAAGTAGCTGGTTCGGATTATTCCGCTGTCTCAATGGGAATTCTAAAGGTCAGCTGTTATTATCAGCTGCAGTCTTTCCAATTTCTTCCAGTCATTTCCAAGTGGAGTGCTGGTGCTGGAATAGCTGGATCTAGTACCCGAAATAATGGGACACTGTCCCGATTACATTAATGTCGGATAGAAATATATGACCATAGGATGTAAAAGAGTAATGATTTATATCACGTCGAAACCCTATTCACTCCGTTTAAGACGTCCTCCTAAGAACGTAAAAATGCTGCATGTCCTTCCAAGAATGAAAAGCCGAAAATCACTTCGGAGCTTTTTTTTCCCAAGAATGTTTTTCTCTGAGGTTGACCGAAGCATTGACACCTGTGCCTAGGATGTTCCCTCTCCCGGATAGCCAAGATTCTATTGAGTCTGGCTGCAGAAAACTAGGCTTTCAGTTTCAGTATCTACTGTTTTATTTTAACCAAACTGAAATCGCCATGGTAAACAAAGCACTGTAATTCATTCTCAACATGCCTTAACACTCTGCACCATACTGTAGAATTGGTTTAATTGCTGCATTACAGAAACAACTTTGTATACGCTTTTTATGAACTATATGTTTCAAAACTATAGGATTGTTGGCTGAGGCTAAACAAGCTTTTATTTCTGTTTCAACAGTGTTTGTGACCGTAATCAGAGAGCCAACATATTTCAATTGAACTCTTTCTTTGGTTTCTTTGCCAAATTGAACATCTGCGAGTAGGTCGTTTCTCTTCCTTTTGGCATATATTTACTTTTTGTTCTGATAATTTTTAACTTAACTGGCTGTTGGAATTAACTTTCTCATCCCAATTTAGAGGTACATCACATTCCTACTAAGCAGAACAATATCATCTGCATTTGATAACACTTGTACACTTGTATTAAGAATTTTGCCTTTTGGATAAATGGAGGTGAACTGATAACCTTTTCAAGGTAAATATGAAATAACTGGGTAGAGAGTCACCCGGGCGAAGCTTGACTAATATTTCAAGACTTAGTTTATTTTGAATTTTAGTTTTATTTAACATGTTCTTTAAAGATATTTTTGTATTGTTATTACATTGAAAAAATTGTGAAGAGCAGTAAAAATTCAAAAAGAGACAGGGCGATACAATACATACATCTATTGAAAGAAAATTTACATCATAGTATGCATTCAACTGAAAATGTAAAAGATTTTTAATATAGATTAAATTTAAGGGATTAGTGGAAAATGAATTTCAAGCGGCCTAAAATTAAGTACTAAATGTTACAATAAAAGGAAATAATGCTCAAATATAAGATAATAATTTAATTTTAACATTCCTGCATAAAATCATCTGCCAAATGAAGGAATTTTCGAAAGTATTACATTGTATAACACACTAAACAATAAGATACGTAAATCATCGTCAAGAATGAATTTTACCAGAAAATTACATTAACGACACGCAATTCTTCCAACATTATGAGGTATTTTGAGAATTCGCAAAAAACGCAAATTATTCACATGCATGCGGAAAAACATTGCTTAAGTGCTCTCGCGCCGGTTGATTTATAATTCACCCAGAGGGCTAGTGATGCTCTCCCCCACCAAAAAAGCAGTTTCCGGATAAAGGAATTCAGCCTGAAACGTTTACACACACACGCGTAGCCTCCGCTACAGTAAATTATCTGGGCACCAGCATCCATTGAGGGCGTGGGTGACAACACGCGGGCGACACGCTCTACGCTCGGCGCGTGCGGCACGCCCGGGCACGGCATCTCCCCCCACACACACACACCGTCACCACCGCGCCCCGCCCCCGGCCACTTCTGCGTTCGCAAAGCGCCCCCTGTGTACGGGGCTGAAAAATAATGAGTACTAAAACGTTTCGACCAGAGAACTCTACTGTAGTACGTGCTAGTAACAAATCATTTTTTTCACTCGTTCTCCTTCCCTCTTTTGCCCTCTTTTCACCCACGTTAAATTTTCAACGCATGTGAATATTCATAACGAGGGTCGCGCCCGCGGCGGAGCGCGCGGGAAGGGACGCGGGGCAGGGTGGAAACGGAGGGGGGGGGGCAGGGGAAGCAGATCGAGGGGGAGGGGCGTGGCAGGTGGGCGGGGCCGGCGGACCACGGCCGAGAACGATGCGCCTCGGGGCAGGACGCGCGCGAAGACGAGCGGACAGTCGAGCGGCCGAGCGTGGAGAACCCGGTGTATCGCCGCTTAAGTAAACCAACGCGCTAAATCGTGCAGTCGAGTGGCGAAAGAGAGAGAGAGAGGCAGAAAGCGAACGACAGAGAGGGAGAGGGGTGGAAGGAGAACGTCAGAGGCGTATCCGTCCCATGGGTATTCGCGCGTGGCCCGACCCCCCGCCGGCGTTTTTATTTTATTCTCAAATTAAATTTTATCTCGGGTGCCGTGCCGGGGCGAGCAAGGCCTCGTAAAGTACCTCTTCGAGAAAACGATATGACTCCATACATCGTTATATAAAAGTATCCTTTAATATAACTGTATAGACACAGAAGGAGGGGCGTTTATCAAACTTAACGACGCCGTTCGAGTAATTGGTTCACACACAGCATTCGGCTAACATCGACCCGCGCTTTTGGACTGGGGCCAATCAAGGCCGCACCAGAATCCGCGTCCCGCCACGGCTCTCCCACGCCGCCACGCTTCCGCCAAACTCCGCCACGCCATGCCACGTCTCTCCCCGCTCCGCCTTGCAGTTTCCCCACTCCTCTACGCCGGTCCTCCCACACTGTGCCACGCTATGTCTCGACCCTCCCCGCTCCGTCGCGCCATTCCTGCTCGACATGCAACCTTATGACTCTCCCCTCTCCGCACCACCACGTCGTTCATCCACGCTATGCCACGCTGACTCACCTCTCCCGCTCCATCACGCCGTTTCTGCACGCCATTGCCATGCTGACGCGCCCCTCCCCGCTCCGCCATGCCGTTCCTCCATGACATGTTGCGCTATGCCTCGTCCTTCCCCTCTCCGCCATACTATGCCACCCTTTCTCTTCTCCAGACACACCCGTCTATCCTTGATCCCTTCTCATTTTATCTCCCACGCCTGAGCCTCCACGTCTCTTCCCGCCACGCCACACCACACCACGCCACGCCACATTCCACCTCGCCACACCATATCAGCCACGTTCTGCCACTCCTTTCCGCCACGCCCAGCTCCGCCATCACATGCCACACCACACGGTATCTCCTCTTCTCACCACGTCTCCCAACTCTCCACCCCGCTTCGCCTCCTCTCGTCCCACTTATCTTCCTGTCCTGTACCGTCCCGCCTCTATACTCCTAATCCTGGTCGTTCTGTCCGTATCGTCATGTTTCGTACCCTCGTCCCGTTTCGTTTATCCCTCCCTCTGTGCTTCGCTATGTAACTCCCTCTCAGGACACGCCACATCACGCCACCCAAACCAAGTCAGGGCAATCCTAGCCCAGCCTGGGCAAGTCTGTCCAAGCTAAGCCAACTGAAGCCACGCCACGCAACCCAGCGAATCCAACCTAAGCCACACCAAGTCAATCCACATCACGCCACGCCCCGTCACGCCATGACACGCCCCATCCCTCCATTCCACGCCACGTCACGTCATTCCCCAGACTCGCCGCGCTGCTGTGGCCGGCGCCCCGCGGTCGCGTCAGTCTATGCCCTTTAAGCGAATCGGCGAAACGCGCATCAACTTCAATGCAATTCACAGCGGCTTCGTGACCGAAATCCGAAACTAATCGCGGCTTTATAGATAATCATGGTGAGCGCGCCCGAGCCGACGCACCCGTCAAGGAGACGAGCAGCCGGGCTCCGGGCGGGGAACGAGGAGGAAGAGGTGGAGGGGGAGGAGGAGGACAAGGTGGGGGAATGGAGATGGGGGCCTACAGGCAATGCCTGCGCGAGGATGCTGTCGTTTGTGGTTTTGCGCAGCCTCTGCGGGAAGTGCTGACGACAGGGGCCTCGGAGGCGGGGAGGGGGAGGGGGTTCCTGACGACTCACGAGTATTACGCGTAGTAGGAATGTGGTTTCCCCTTTTGGGCGCAAACACTCTGCAGTGCGTTTAACCCGACGCTCGAGTGAAATACATCCATTTAGGGATGTTTTCGACTCAATATTACAAGATAGCCGAGTTGGATTACACAGGCGGTGGCGCTGTGGTAGAAATTGCTTTTCCCTAGGGTAGCAGTTTCGAAACCCGTAGATTACAATGTTGTTTTTCTCGAGTGATTGTGAGATGGGAGGCAATGGTAATCGATGTAGACCTAGAGACCCATATATGTCCTTTGTCTCCAAAATGAGGCAGTCAACTTCGTGTTTTTTATCTTAAATGTCTTATATTGCGAACTTCATTTCATCAATAGTCACAGGTAAAGACACATTCTAAACAAAACATTTAAGCAAGTTTTGTAATCCCTGAATGCTAGATAGCGATTTAGCTGAGATCGTTAAACCATTGCACGTTCCCGGTCAGGGTGTACTCATGACTTAAGTCGCGTCGAAACTTCTAAAAAGCGTCCTTAGCTGCAAGATGTCTATTGTTAAGTCGCAATGAGAGGTCGGTGTAAAGCAAATGACGCGACGGACCGTTAACACAACAGATAAAGTCTAGCAGTTTTGCTACTTCTTATAGAAAGAAACGACTCATACAGCCGTCGTTTAACGCTTTGGATCGCTCTAATAGTATAATTTTTGCAACACAATGATTCAACAACGAATTTGTAAACAAGTGCTATCAAATAACTGCAACAATGAGCCTGCGCGAACGGAAGAAACGACATTGACAACGCATAAAATGCGGCGAATTTAACTCTGGGATATACGCCTCAAACAGGCACCTATACTAAAAGATGGGGTTGCGGGATAGAATCGTTATCATTGAAAACCTAGGTAACTTGAGTCCTAATACGCGAAACATGTCCATTTTGCTTAATTGGCTAAGGATTGTTTTTCGAACTAGAAATATGTTATGGTGTCTGGAATCAATTTCCCACACAAATACCCAATACTTCGTCAAATGCCCTGCCATCTACAAATTAGATTAAGACATAAGAGAAAGTGCATCAGATTCTTATTCTGGAATTCAAATTACATAGGTCCATAATAGTAATTACATTACAAGGTACATTCAATAATTAAAGATACAAATTGGTCAGGAGATATAAATGTTTATTTTTGCAAAACGACTTTCCCTACTTATGAACTTACCAACATTTATGCACTTGTTCCATTGGGTTACCATCTTTTTTATACCGGCTGCAAAGAACTGTTTATTTTGGCGTTTGCACCAATTGCACCACACATTTTTTGACATCTTAGTTATTCTAGAATTCTTCCCACGTGATGTCTCCTTGAGTGAACCAAACAAATGGAAATCAGATGGTGCTAAATTAGGGTCGTAAAGGGGACGAAACTTCCAAACCCATTTTGTCGATGGTTTCACGGGTTCGTTGAGCAATGTGAGGACGTGCGTTGTCTTGCTAGAGTTACACCTCTCCTCTGAGATCCATGACGTCTCTCTCTCATGATTGGCTTCACCTTGTTCAAAAACATATCTAGTAGTATTGTCTGTTTATTTTACGTTGCTTTTCGAGATAATCACAAAACAAGGCACCAGAGTCCCAAAACACTGTCAACATTACTTTTCTGCGGCCAGAACGATATTCGTCAGTCACTGAGTCTCTTCTGAACTTTCATCATACACTTCGGTCATTCTAGAGTACACATTAGTTTGTTTTTCACCTTCAATAAGTAAAAAACAATCACAGAACGTTGTTCAACAAATATGGAATTTTCAAGTGGACTTGCCATCGTTCAGATTATAAACAACAATACTGTTCCTCAGATGGTCAGGGCTCATCTCAGAGATGCCAATTTTAAAAACCTAAAAATACCAAACTTGTACTGCCAACTGTTTTTTATCCAGATCATTTTGTGTCTTTAATTATTGAACGACCTTCGTAACCTCTCACTCTCCATTCTATTTTTGTACAAGTGTAAAGCAATTTTTGTACAATAATAAAGCACATATTTACATTTACTTTATCTTGTAACAGTTCTCTGTACGTAGTTACCAACATACCGTTAGGAATATAGCTCAACACGAAATAATACGATACAAGTTGAACTGTTCCAAAAAAAAAATACAGCCAGAAAGCTCACATTTATTTGCGAAAGTAGTCTCCACAATTCGTATGCATCAGCCTATACCTTTTTTTATTGTACAGTTACATCTCTCGAGTTATTTCAACTGCAATTGAATAAATTTAACTATGGGGATGTAATAGAGCCAGACTTACATTTCAACCGGATTAGATGCTCATGAAAAGCCTCACTACTCGTGAAGCGGAAAGCCAACTCTAAGACTCGTTCTCAAAAGATAGGGGAAGTGATTCTAATTATGACCCTTCCAGTCACTTCCAATTCTGCTCCCATAAAGGTTTCTCTTTTGTGACAAAAAATTGTATTAAATTTATTGAATAATAACATAATTTCTATTACATAATACGCAAGGAATAACCATTAGAATCTATAATTAAAGGAAGATATGGAATCCAACTCTTGATGAGGGTCAAAAATATAATTTATAACAATTACTCATGTTAAGTAACTGGTGTCTCAATAGTGGTTGACAATTGCGAAACGGGAAAACGCATTCCTACGCAATTGTTAAAATTTACCAGTACGACAAGTTGGTGAAAGATATTTGTATTAAATGCCGAATATTTATTATACACGCAATATATAAAAATCATATTTGTATACATAACAACGACCACGATTTCAAACTAGAGATTTTCTAAAGTTTGCATTACGGACTGCGGATAAGGACAGTTTGGACTACCAGCCGTTGGTTAAGCATTGCACCCTGTCATAACACTGAACCTTGCTCTGCCAGCTGCATTCACCTATGAGGAAACTGACGACCTGAATTTACACTTTGAGCTCTCCTGAAGTGGAAGCGATGGAAATGGCTTTCCCTCCCCCTCACACCCAATCACACATTTGCTGCCCATTCGCTTGCGTGACTGGGTGAACGTATCATTCTATTCTCAACAATTCTAGTGCCATCTCTTACTGAGCGGCAATGACAATGACAGACACTGCCGTAACGCTTTAAAAAATGAGACCGAATGCAAAAATCGTCATGATGTACGTTATTACATTTTTGACGACAGTTACATTGCAAGACATGTGGAAGATAGCTGTGATGGCTCGTGCTAAATTTGCACGGTTGGACAGTTGGACTTTACGCAGCTAATCGTAACATCCTCTTTATCGTTAGAAAATATTTTTAATTTAGTGTCATTCAATAATGAAGATACTAGAGCAATATCTATGTATGTAATCGTTTTGAAATCAGAGAGCGCCCGTCGAGCGCTGTCTCTGGCGTCGTTGCAAGCAGTGCAACGCACCGAAGTGTAACGTCACATTCTTATGGGTTTGACATTGCGAAGCAAGGATTCACGCGCGTACCTTTGTGAGCAGGCGGTCATCTCCCGTGCGTTTCAACAACGCAACGATACAAGAGAAAGAGCCTCAAGCTGCCAACCGTGGAGTGCCGGTAACCCACCACCGGCTACCCGACTCGGGGGAATACCAGTTTCCGGTTTTCATCTAATATAACTGTAAATACGCATATTGATTAATTAATTTTGCTAAATTTACGTTCGGTAAGTTTTTGAACAGATTGAGTAGCTTATGTACGTTGTTTGGCGAATTTATTTTCATTTAAAATTAGCTTTCTTGATGTAAAATATGCATTTGATGAGTGCAGTTACATTTGTAGAAAGGTGTGTTGATCAACTGTGGATAGTTCTCTACGCTTTCATGCAGTTATTTTCCACGCAGTCATGTTGCAGCAATACGCGTATGATTGTGTGAGAATTAGTAACCACAATTATTCAATTATTCTTTGTGATTGGTTTCGTTGTTGTTGCCGCTGTTATTGTCGATGTTGTTGTTGTTGTTGTTGTTGTTACGACAAAGGAATCTTTTTCACTTTTATGCATGTTGTGATTTTTGTCCATGGGTTATTGAAGAACAGAAATGTTAAATATTTATTTCTATAGTATTAAACAAGGAATTCAGTAGAAAATTTAAAAAAATCCGTTTTCGTTCATGCTCTAACTAGATATTAGTACGAGTATTTTTTTTTTTCGTAAATGTAAAATTTTAAGAATCAGCATTTGACTGAAAATTCGAAAATCATTTTTCATAGCAAGTACAGTTGGTTATGGATGTATCTTTTGAAGACAGCTCTGTTTTGTTTTCCACGTAATTGTTTGGAGGAGAAGACTGGTTTAAACCATAACAAACAACGTAGCGAATCTTTACTATTTGTTATGTATATAGATTTAAACCACACAATAGAAAGTTCGAAAAAATCTTCTGGAGACCCACATAAAAATATTTTTGTTACCGTTATTTCGCATTATCATTACAGCAGACCAAGTAGATACTAGTGCATTTATCAAAATTACATTTCTCTATTACCGTTTAACAATGCATTATCCCTGCTGTATGACGAATGACATCGATTACACACACCATGAATTCCAATTTGAAATCCACGACCTGTTGAGCAATTACGTTCCTAGAAGTTTCGGAATTGCGTTCTCTTTGCAATTCGTGCTTTTGATCCGCAGTTAGTAAGTAAAGAGTTTCGCAGTTTTGTGTGCACATTGCTTTTATTTCTTATTACTTTTCCTACAGCTCATTTATTAGCAAGCGAATCTTGAAAGCTGCGATAGTGAGAATGAAATATTTATGTCACCAGTTATTTTGGGAGTATCATCTTCAATAATGCTTTAATTATTACTAGAGAAATGGAGGAATGGCCTTGAGCAATCATAGTCAGCATTTCAGGATTGGAGCTGAGTAATAAGAGCGTAATTTAATTTATTATTAATTTTGGCTTGAATAATTTTCAATATTGAAATGTGAAATTGTTTCCCTAATTTTTTTAAAAAAAGAAAAAAATATTAAAAACTTAATTTCAAAAATTTTAATTTTGCTTAATTTTTTTAATGTATGTTAAGTTAAAAAACATTCAACGGTTTCAAATAAAATATTAAAATCAGTTCAAATTTCATTCAATCAACTCCTAATCTTGGAGAATGTAAGGAAACGAAATATCTTTCCCAATATGTTTTTTTACAGACATGAAAATTGAATAAAATCAGCAAGTACACAATTTATGGCATATAAAGAGACACCATAATCACGATTTCATAAAACTATTTAAGGATTGTGCAAGTCATGCAAGAATAAAAAACTTGTTCTGAATATTAAAATACAGAAAATGATATGATGTAACTAAATAAAATTGATATAACTTAGTTGCGTGGGAATGTTATGCTCCTCTCCCCTACGTCCATCGTATTGTAAACATCAAGTCACGAGTTACTCGTGACTAATAACCATTATGATATGCTTGTTGAAGAATATATTATTCCGTTGTTCGATTGAGCTGCAACTCCCATTTTTGGAGGACACCAGTTCCCACTGCAAGATAATCCCCATACGATATGTGTGGATGAGGCAGACGAGACTTTAAAGAAATCCAAAAAATAAATGAAAAAATGAACAAGGCTAATGAAGATAATGTATGCGAGAAAATGTCCAAGTAAGAAAGAATTGTTGACAATCCTTGTGCAGTCAAGGAATCATGCCGATTTGTGTCTCTGAATGAAAAGGAGGAGGAGAAGAAAAAGAAGATGAAGAAGAAGAAGAAGAAGAAGAAAGACAAATGATGAAGAACAAGAACAAAAACGGAAAAAGTATTTTGTTCACTCGAAATTCTCACATCACTAAATATAAACTTAAAATACCATATAATAACAACATATTTTTCATGAATGACTAAAAACGAGTAGACATGGTGCATACAGAAGTAGACAAATGTAATAAGGAGGTGGGGACGTAAGCAAAGCTAAACAACGAAAATGCGGAAATCCAGACTGGGCAGAGGGTAGTAACGGAGCGGAAGTTAAACGATGTCCGACAACGAAAGATTTAATTGATTGATTTTTGTGGGAACGACAACTGCTACGATCATTAGCCCCTGTAGTTTAGTTAAAGTTTTTATGACCAAAGTGGCGATTTTCCTCCTGCGTTGAATAGGGAGATCCGACGCCGTCCTACATGTCGGTTGATTGATGTTTTCTGGCACACCAACTGTTGACGGAAACCAAGTGTGACCAAGTGGACCAAGTGGTGACAGAAAGGGGTAGCGGTGGGGGTGGGCAATGAAGATTTTCTCTGCCCTCTTCAACGACGAACAATCTCCGCCTAAGAAACGTAAGAGCAAAAATCAACAACGGACTTTAAAATTGATCTCGTAAACTGCACGTATTACTAGGTCGAATAAAGTTCACCAACAGAAATGGGAGTGCAGATGTGTATTTTTCTACTCCCATTGTATAATGCTGTTATTTGATGGCTACGGCCAGTTTCATAATGATACTCATTTCGATAGAGATTTAATTATCATACAGGTTCTTGACCAATCACAGAGAAGTTTACAAACCAATTATGTACAATTAATCATTGAGAATATTTCTAGTAAATGTTTCGTTCGATTGTGTACGTTAAAATTACTTGTGATATTGTATTACGCTTTTCAGTTTTAATTTCTTTTATTAGTATTTTTCGTGGAATATTATTTAAAATAAATTGGATCGTTATTTCACTTTGATCCTATTTGACTAGCGCAGTGTCTCTCGCAGGCGGATTGGTAGCCACAGCCACCTGCGGGATAGGGTTAGTGAGCTGTCCGCTAGGTGGAATTGGCTGAATCCTGCGTGTCAACTGTCCTTCATGCCACGAAACGATTCTAGGTAAACGTTTAACTTATAAAAGTCGTCGAAAAATTACCGTATGAAACTCGATGTAATGATATTAATTCACTCGTGTGAAGTTTAAGATACTCATTCGTTCTTCGCTCCTACCGTAATACAACACTCATGTATTAATACCCACAATTGCATTATCGTTTCATAATGTACTATTATGCCAGGTATAGGTTTCTGAATTGTGTAGATTTGGAAGCAGCGGCTCATAGTAGACTAAAAAAGTAACAAATAACGTAATAAAACTATCTGCAGAGGGAATTTAATAATATCATCTTCCCTCGCATTGACCATCAGTTTTCTAGAGGATTTCTTCAAGAAAAGTTCATTTTTTTATTAATTTGTTATCCCGTTGAATTTTGATGTTTAATGGACCTTGCATTTCCAGCTTCCATGGTTAACGTTTTAATGCTCTGCGTAAACACGTTTGTCATATGCGGCATTGTCCAGGACTTATTCCGTATGTTGTTCAGACATATGCTTTCAAAACAAAATTTTAAATCACGTATTTCTTCTACTCGTAGTTCTTTCTTAATCTGAATACGGGCGTGTTGGATTGCAAGGTTCTAGAAAGTGGTGATTTAATGTAAAAAAACTAGTATCTTACTTTGCCATCGGGCAATAAATTGAGAAAGTTGTAGTCTTAAACGCACTGCTCTCAATTTCTACCAAACGCATCCTCTAAAAATGAAAGATATTATCTGAAGTCGTAGGCTTCCGCGGCCGGAGTCATGTGGATGATCTTGGCTGTCCGGGTGACGCCTCGTCGAAGGCTGTGTTGCCGACGTTTCGACCATCTTGTCGTGGTCTTGACCAACCAACCTTACCACCGGACGGACCGTCCGTGCCGTCCGATCACGCGCCGCGCCACCTGACCCGACCCCCTCCCGATGTTGAAGGGCGGCCTCCCGATTGGCCGGTTGGTTTCAGCCAATCGTAATCGGCCCCCACCTATATATAAACCCGAGCGCTGACCATCCCGGCGCATTCCAGCCCTGAGGAAGACCACGACAAGATGGTCGAAACGTCGGCAACACAGCCTTCGACGCGGCGTCACCCGGACAGCCAAGATCATCCAAAGATATTATCTGTTTTCCCATTCTCCCGTGTGAAACATAATGCACCTCTCTGCACGGATAATTCATGCAAATCCATGTACAGCGTTCATGAATCTATTGCCACAGAGATAGTTCACCCAGCGTTAGCCTGGATACCGTTTTCACTTTTTTCTCGTCTCGTTTGTTTCCAATCAATGCTCATTGCAACGTCGCAGAGGTACCACGTAGTTTGTAATTAAGAAGTTTTCGATTGGGGAAGACCACATAATGAGCAATCTCGTAAATTGCAAATGGTCGGAGGTTGGACAGTCGGAATTCTGGCTAAAGGAATTAGATTTCTTTCTTGTTCTCACATTGTATTTCTCATCTCTTTCATTTCCGACCAGATTTCCAATGTAATAATGAAACAAAATTATCGCACAGTTTAAAATAATAAAATCGTAAATACTTTATTGGACAGTCAGAATCAATATGTCTACGAAACAATGAGATTGTATAACAAACACTGCGGCAAAAGGTCAGCGCAAGATTGCTAGACTGTGAAATACGACTTTCCGCTTCGCGATCTCTCAACATTGCCAATACTGAACAGTGCTAAATTCTTCCCCGTTCATACAGTACCTTTTCTCACCTCTTCATCTTCAGTTGCCGACTCATCCACTTTTATTGGTAATATGAAAGCAATGCATGGGACAGATAAAAACAGTTGGCGGATCTGAAGAAACGGACAGGCTTCCAGGTATTGTTCTGAGAAAGTAATTTAATTTTCAATAATATCTATATAATACTTTATTTTTAAAATATTTCATGCAATTCCCACATTACGAAATGATCCAAAAAACTCAGTCAGCAATAATTTTTTGAGTGAACTGAAAAGGTCTTAAATATATTTTCACAAATATTATAATATGAATGCTTTATTTAAAAAAACGCTTGATCATCTTTCGGCTGAAATGTAGAGCTATAACTTCAAACGTTCATCATTAGGTGTCATCTATCTGTTCTACTGGTGGGTTGAGTCTATTCCTAGAGAGGAAACTATCAACTAAGAAATATCCCACACTGCAGAAATAACAAAGAGGTTCAGATGGGGAAATTCCAGAATGGGAATAATTGAAGGTTTCCCCAAAGAACTAAATACTCTTTCTTTTTTGAATAGTATGAAATGTTTTTGCCTCTGAATAATTTGTTTTCATGTATTGCTCAAATGTACTCGTTTGAAAAATATATAAACACGTTCATTTCCTTTTTACGGAACATTTCTCTGCACCAGACTCCAGTATTTTGAAATTATTCTTCGCAATTGTGTGAAATATAAGATTAATATATTCCGTTTGATGTTACCACACGTAGGTTTTGCATTGTTTATAGCCGTTCTAATGTTATTCATGTTACAAGCGCGAGCACAAATGATTCTATTTGAATTTATGTAAAAGAATCCAGGTGTTCATCAAATTTACAATGACGAATTTATACAATGATCCCTATCTTCTGCAATATATGCTAGTATCTTCAGTTACATTCATACATCTTACCATCCGAAACATTTTACTAGAATGTGGATGTTGAAAGACTTCGTATTTTTCGTCGGGAAAATATTACGTACGAGTAGAATTCCTATGCAGAAATGAAAATTATCGACAGATAGTTCTAATGGTTTTGTCGATCGATTTCTTCAAGCTAAAATACGGCGAGACAGATATGAATACACATTGATATTAATTTCCTTTGAAATACACATACTTCATATTGAAGTTGGATATATTTTTTTGTTTCCAAAGGGACAATTTTAATCAACGCTCAAATCACACGAAACAGAAGACACCTAAAGCCCTTGTCATTTGCCAAAAGAATCAATGCTACATCACTCAACTGTAATTCCTAGGTAATATTTCGTTCTCCAGAAGAAGCCAATAAAAGAGGACTGAATTAGCTTTTATTCGAAAAAAGAAGTCAGAAGTACAACAATAAACTTAAAAACATGCATAGTTCAAACGTTCTTAATTTTTATGGTGAGTGGCGCTGATTATGCACATTGAAACTATATATATATGATATTGGGTTTGAACGAATTTGTGTTGTTTTATTAAACAATGCGTCAAAGGTAATTATCTGTAAATGAATACGCTAAAAAACCATAGGACTGCAATAGTGAACACAAAGTGAAACTCGCAACTTGTATTAGAAACAAATGCACATCTGAGCGCATTTCAGTTTATTATTATTATTATTATTATTATTAAACAACGCGGAGCTTAGCAGTATCTGATCATTACGCTTTCCAATCTAATATAATCGACATTAGCATACTGATATTGACATTCTTCTTTTGTTGTTAATATATTATGTATCCTAAACTCGCTGATCACCCATTGCTATTCGTTTTTAAGACGCCAGCCAAGAAAATAGCAGCGTGAACGACCTCAATTTGCTACGATTGCAACACTTGTCCCGGACGTCTCTCCAATAGGCTCTAATACACGGAACGTGGAATGTGTTCCTGTTCTTCCCGAAGTAAAAGTTCCTGCCAGAATTTGGAGTGGTTTTCTGGGCCGCGGGCTGGACACGATCATTCTTTCCACCAGCTGAGGTAGCTCAGGGCATCAACGGACGTCATTGCAGTACCTCTGACTGAGACATTCAAGGTTGCAGTCCGATGGACGCCGGATTTTCGACACTACTTAGTTAGATCGGTCGAATTCAGCCGCCGTCTGGAGGAGAATTCTAGCGGCCAGCAGCTCTGATCGATATTTCTCCGTGTTCTTTTTCAATCAATATCAAGCGAATGCCGAAGCAGTACCCTAATGAACGGGGAAGGACCGCGTGCGTCCTTTCACTCCTCTACCTTGTCTTATCCTCACCCTTATTTTCGTATACTTACATGCACTACACTACCAGGCATGTCGGGACGTTAGCCGAGAGCTTAAAGTTTGTGCGTGTATGGCGGTGTCTCGCAAATGGGTGATACCTGGATAGGGAAAACATCGCAAGCTAACGTGTAATTCGGCGCCGCATCTCGTTATCCAGCTGGATATGGACAGTCACCTCTCATTTAAAAACAAGCACTACAATCACGGGAATAATGACTAGAGCTATTGACGCGCCTGGAAACACTAAGTAGTCAATCAGTCAACTAATAATTCCTCAATCATCAATCAATCAACTTCCTCAAGCTTGTCCCCTCATCTCCCTTTACGCATTCACACACGCGCACGCACACGCACAGGTACATGCACTACACCAGGGTTGTCCAATTGGTGGCCCACAGTGCCATTTATTTTGGCCCGCGAAAGGTTTTTAGTCAAAAGTTAAAGTCCGCTGCATCCATTCCGAGCGTGAACATAGGGCGCCTAGCGCATGCGCCCTGTAGGAGTCAACACCCTCTTCAAGTAAAAATAGGTTCATGTTGAGATTTAAGATTTTTTTCTAGTAAATTCAGAAATTCAAAATTATCCGATGTGTTCCACTGCGTTATGCATTCTACAGGTTGACATCACGCATGCTTCAATTCCCCCCTCCCCTCTTTCAGAACAGCTGGTCAAAGTGCCGAGATCAACAATACGGGGAAGTAAGGTGTGGATCGCCTGAGTAATGACAATACGGCCCGCAACCATATTAAAGGTTTTAGTATTGGCCCGAGAGCTCTTGCAATGGTGGACACCCCTGCATTACAGTAACACACTGTCGGGAGACCAGTCGGGAGCTTGTACCTTCTCCCAGCTGGAACGGTGCCCTTCTAGAGAATAAAACATGGAAAGATTGCACTTCTCCCCGCTAGTAAATTACAGATTGCAACAGATATGTCACATTTTTAGTTGCTAAAGAATACTCAATCACATTAAGAAATGTTGTGTATGGTACTTCTCATTTTATATTTAGAAGTTTTCAGAGAAAAATACTTCTCACAGTTGTACATTGATCCAAACATATCTAACATTCGAGCAGCATTCCGATGCAATTTCGGGAAATGATTTTGAGAAACATTGTCATAAAATTGTAATAAATGTTTATTTTCCAATAATGGGAGCTTAAAGCTTGTGCGGGTATGGCGGTGTCTCGCAGATGGGTTTGAGAAAATGTTTATTTTGTTTGAAGTGTTTCCCTTAATTGAGTGTCAGACTGCAAATCACTCTTTTCTAATAGAAAATCACATGAAACAAAGCCTACACCATGGGAAAAAGGTGCAAATAAATTAAATTCTAATAGTAAATCAAATAAATTCTCAAGTAGGGTTTTTAAAATTTCGAACGCAATGTTTTGATTACATCTACATACTCTCCAAAATTCGATGTTTCGTGAATGTGTGACACTGAAGCTAATGTTGAAAAGAATTAGAGATTCTCCTTTGCCAAAGAGCCACTTTTAAAATAAATAAAATTAACCTTTTTTATTGTGTTACATTACTGCTAAAACAACATAAGAACATCAAAATATATCCAAACCGTACTTCTTAAAAGACATTGTTTTTTAGAACAATGAAAACTTCCTTACGATCTTATTCAGATAACATACCATATTCAGCAGCATGATTAACCGTGTAATGTCGTTGCAAATTAAACTTGATGTGATTAAAGCACTTTTTTGCAAACTAAACATTTGGCATACCTGCCGCAATCTGCAAAAAGATACTTTTCTTCCTATACTGCATTGAGAATTGTCGGTGTGGACCAGTGGCGTAGCTTTCTTTGGTGTCAGCCGGGGCAAACGAATGGTATCCCCCCCCCATAAATTAAATATAAAAAACTGATAATGAATAATTTACACATTGTTTAATAAAAATATATTTGCACATGACACTTATCTATAATGTATTACAAAACTGCATTTAATTCAGAATAGCTTAAATTTAATTTTTAAGTAAATAATCTAAAACAAAGAATGACTAATTAACAAGTGCATGTTTTATAAAAATATTATTTTTAAATAAATCATTAAAATTAAATAATTCCAATTATAAAATTTTGTCACCCCCAAAAATTGCTGCCACCCCTGAAATGGTGTCACCCGGGGCGGACGCCTCCCCCCTGCCCATACCTAGCTACGCCACTGGTGTGGACGCTTTGGTTTGCAACGTACTTGCGTCGACTTGCATGTTTCCGCGACTGGACTTCTCGGGACACTGTGACAGAGGTTATCGCCAGCCGCGTGACGCCGGGTCTCCGATGTCGCGCTCTCGGTCACCAACACCGCTCCGAGCTTCCGATTCGCTCCGCTTGAGCAGCCCTGTATTAGCATATCCACCCTCATTCTTCCCATCCCCCTGTTATTATCAGTTTTGCCTTTCATGATCCGTCTCAGCAAGCAATTAATCCCCCAGTATCGAGCCTATTAATCTTGTCTTTTTCGTAATCACCCTACTGTTATCAGTCACAATTATAATGAGATCCATTCTTTCTTATAGGGTTGGACAGTGTCATTAAGCAAATTATAAATTCTAAAAAACTATGGCTTTTGAAAAAATGTTTTCTGTAAATTTATCAGAGTTATATGGCAAATATACAAGCATTAGTTGTGGTGCCTGTTTCAATTAAGTTCAAACGAATTAGCATAAGGAGCATTACTCTCACGTGGTATCAATTTTTGCCCATAATTCTGGTTGACTGCATAAATCAGCACAGAACTTGATAATGTCAAATTTCAAATGCCGAATTCTCGGTAAATTTCGATTTTTGTATTTTACTCACCATTCCATTTCCCCTTGTTTGGTACTGAATAAACTGCTCAATAACCAATGGCTATCACTATGTTTGTAAATGTAGCTTCACCATGCGCACTTCTGTTTGGCATTCCTTTTGCTTTTAGTAGCAGGAGTAGAGCTGAGAGTGAGTTACTATTTTGCTAGCAATGCAGAAAAATAGCATCTTCATTTCGTTTACCGTTGCAAGTATGTTTTCTATTACTCGGGAAAGAAATCTAGCTTTTCAAATGTTGCTAATCTCGCGCTTTTTTAAATTTTATTATTATATCTTTTTTAATTTTTTTTTATCTTTCAACTATCGTATTTATAGTTAAAATGTTGGGAAGGGATTGTGAAACTTAAGAAAACGTGCGCAAATAATCTTCTTCACCATACGTCCTATAGAGTTTTTCACTAATTTTTTGGCCAAATAAATCGCATTAAATCAAATATCGCTCCGAGATGGGTGAGCATTTCGTAGAATGTAAGCAGCTCTGCATTCCACGCGCCTTCGCCCCCTTTCACCCCCCCCGCCGCCGAGAACACCGCCGAGCAGCGTCAGCTATAAACCATGCACGCACCTATAATATTCAAGGGCATTACAGGCCTGTTTGCTTTCCGCGCCCGTGCTCCGTATTATTACAAATGTTACGACGAACGCCGGCACGAGCCCGTCAATGCCGCCTCGTATGTATACGCAAGCGACGTACATTCGTCCTCCATGGAATAGAACTGCTAACCGCCCCAAATATCTGTGGGTTTTTGTCCACCGTAACGTAAATCGGTGTAATGCACCTTTTAGACAACCACGTGATCGAATGAAGATTTATACGCGCCAAATATCTGAGAGTTTTTGCACAGCGTAAATCGGTACAATGCACCTTTAAGACAACCACGTGATCGTATGAAGATTTATACGCGCCAAATATCTGAGAGTTTTTGCACAGCGTAAATCGGTACAATGCACCTTTAAGACAACCACGTGATCGTATGAAGATTTATACGCGCCAAATATCTGAGAATTTTTGCACAGCTTAAATCGGTATAATGCACCTTAAGAAAACCACGTGATCGTATGAATATTTATACGCGCCAAATATCTGTGAGTTTTTGCACAGCGTAACGTAAATCGGTATAATGCACCTTTAAGACAACCACGTGATCCAATGAAGATATATACGCGCCAAATATCTGTCAGTTTTTGCACAGCGTAACGTAAAACGGTATAATACACCTTTAAGACAACCGCATGACCGAATGAAGTCTTTGTTGATCCTTTTCTTTCTAAGACTCTGATGCGTGGAAGTAGTAGTTCCGAGCTGTGAAGACAGTGTTTTCTGCTAACGCTAAAATTCCATAACGTCACATGTCCCCTTCATTCGCATTTGTTCCACTAGACACTGAAGCTGCCGTTGTCGCTCCAGCGACTCTGACCTGGAGGTCCTAGAGTTCTAGTAACGGTGGTGACGGATTTTCTCAGTATATTACGTCATATCCCTAGAGGTTGCGGTGTTCCTCCCCACTTGGACGTGATTTCAGGCTCCGGCCTGTACGATGGCTTGCAGGGTTTCCCCCATTCAGGTGTATCAGCCACCGGAGTCAAGCCTAGCCGGGACAAAGTCTAAGCACTCAACTAGTACCCCAAACTTATTTAGTGTAGAGCATGCAGTCGTAAGCGTGTGCGTCTGTGTGCGTGCGTAAGGGAATGGGGGAGTTAAAAGATGAAGGGAAGATCACGTGTGATCCCTGGCTTATTTGTTAAGGTACTCTTTCGGCATTCGGCTTACACTGATGGGAGAAACGACGGAACACTACGGTTTAGAGAAGACAGCTGTTAGAATTCTGCTCTAGACAGCAGCTAAAATGGACCTAGCTATGAGTAGAAAATTCAACATCGTCGAGACCCGAACCATAGTACCTCCCGGTCATATGCGCTGCAGTGGCAACAGTTGTTGCCCTGAGCCACCTCAGCTAGTTTGACTTTATATGAATGATGAAGCAATCGTAGATTTATTGATTGATTAGTCATTCCGTGCACGTCAACTAAAAAAACCAATTCCCGTATGTGTAGTGCATGATTTTATCGCGTGAGGTGGCGGTGAACATCCCCCGCCAGCTGACGAGAACCGGCCCCGCCCTGTGAAGCAAAATTCTTAAAGCAGATATTTTGAGCTCTAATCTTCTCTAAATTAAAATTATTTGGATAAAAATTTACGAAGATATGGACAATTCAAAAGTGTATTTATATCGTTTTAACGTAAAATTGACCATATTCGGACTAATGTGGCCCACTATTTGAGCCAAATAAGTAATGTTTGATGATCATAAAATTGTCGTGGAATAACGTGCGCACCACCTCGGCAAAAATAATTATATTTATTCGTTACTTTTTTAAAAGTAGCAAAAAGGGCCGAAACATGGGTGTTTATGGGGTTTGTCGCATCCCTGAACCCATTTTAAAAACGATTTTATTGGTGCCGATGTTATTCTTGCATCGAAAAGTAATTTTTTGGTATCCTTTACAAATATCTTCACTGCAGCCTAATAGTGAATAAAGAAATCATGTACAGCAGTGCGGCACATATGGGGGTCGTAAATACTGATGACACGCGACGCAATTTTAGCCGAATGCAGTGAAATAGTTAAATTGTGCGAAGCACAGTTCTTACAGTAGAGACTTTGAGCTCTAAAATTATATAAATTAAAAGTATTTTGGGTAAAAATTTACAGAGCTTTGGTCAATGGAAAAGTGTCTATTTCTATGACTTTAACGTAAAATTGGCCATATTCGAGCTAATGTGGCACACCGTTTGATTGAAATAGGTTCTGTTTGATGATTATAAAATTGTTGCGGGGTAATGTAGGCACCACCTAAACCAAAAATCCGTTGATAAAAATCACATTAAATAATATTTATTTGTTATTTTCTAAAAAGTAGCGACAAAAGGCCGAAAAACTGGGTGTTAATGGGGTTTGCGGCACCCCAACACCAATATTAAAAACAGTTTTGTTTGTGCCGTTTATCTTGAATCGAAATTTTTTTTTCACTAAGCTTTTGAATTTTATTTTTCTCGACACAGCCTTTTATATATAAATGGATGTTGGTATACATTGAGATAAACACCGACACCGTGAGACGAATATCCATGAAAGTTGGCACATTCACATGTTTTTTCACCCACAAGGTTTATGTGCTGTTAATTCTGTTGTAACTCCACTACATGACGCTGTAGAACAAAACTAAATATTTAGGTCAAATGAAACCCGCAACACAATTTGGTAGGATTTTTAATCTATATGGTTAAATAACTCCTAACGATACGTTCTAGGGCCTTAAAAACTAAAATTTTGAGGTCGAAGACCTCAAAGAAATGATTCTCACACCGTAATCTACAGGATGAGCTCTTCTTGAACATTCTATTACATTTTTGCTGGTCCGGCGCTTCCCGATATTACCTCACCAGCTCAGAGATGAGCAGAATCTGCAATTAAATGTGAATGAGAGAGACAGAGAGCGACAGAGACTGAGACAGACAGAGAAGGACAGGGTGAGGGTGAGGGTATGGAAGGGAGGGAGAAACACTGAGAAAGAGTGATGGGAGAGGAAAGAGGGAGATGAAGGGCAGAACAACGTCTGACGGGTTTTCCTAGTAAGATATATGTATCCATTGATACAAAAATCGGTCCGCCGGAAAAACTGAGTGTAACATCTGGCTAAAGTTTTCGTTTTTAAAATTTGGAGATACGAGCAAGACCATCACAATGAAAACAAATCAAAGACATTTGACAAAGCTGCATACACTGTTCTAGAAAACGGTGACCACAAATCACGCTCTAGCAAAGTAGTTAATTGAATTTTCACAACAGTCGGACATTAGAGTAGTGGGTGAAGAAAGGGAAAAATAAAGAAGAAGCAGAGAGGAGAAGAAGAAGAAGAAGAAGAAGAAGAAGAAGAAGAAAGAAGACGTTTTGGGTTATCTTCTAAAAAGATCGTGAAAATACTTCTGGCTTTCATTATAATAATACGGTAAGGCAATTCTGTATAATATTCACGTTTACTTTTTATTTGCACAGTTATTTTTTTGAATCTCACTTCGTATATCTCTCATTGTGCTCGGCTGAAAGCATCATGGAATAAATATTCAGGTTGACTTACAAATATAGGACATACGAGTAGATTGCGAACCCTTGAATATCGGAACCTACCTGTTCTGCCATATCCAGGTATTATCCAGGGTTTATGATTCCTTTTGCGTCATTATGAATAACGTCTGTATAGTCAAGCAAGGGGAATGTTGACAAACAGACTGACGGGAAACCCACAAACTGATCATCACCTTGAAGAAATGAGTGAATTAACTACCGGATGATGGGGGTGAAATCAAAGCCTCTTCGGAATTGAGCATAAGCTAATATTGGGAACAAATGTTTCAACACTTCAATACATTTGGTCAATACAATGATTAAACATGTATCAACACGAATACATTTGGATTCGATAGGATCAAGCTTCGGGCAGCTTCAAATATTTATGCACGAGGGACAAACGTGATTCGCGGAGGAGGGGCGTGTATTGCCAGCTTCTCTGCGGTTATTTCCCTGGGCTCAAGTTTCCCTTCCAGTACCATTTTAACGGATTGATAAGACCTCTCTGTCTGTGAATGTAAATTCTGTGTAGCAGATACATGAAGGGCCAACGGGGAACGACGAGGGAAGACGGGTGACCGACCACAGTGAGGTAGGTGTCCCAGAAAAGCTGGTTAGAACGAATATTTCTGCAAATACATATTAGTTAAATTTTTAGAAAAATAAGAATATTCAAAGAAATATGAATGACATGTTTTAAATAATTTAATACAATGTAACAATAATAGTGACTTTATTTATTTGGCGAGACTAGGGCCATCAGGCCCGCTCTTCCGCCCAACCACGTAATTTATAAATACATATATATATATATATATATATATATATATATATATATATATATATATATATATTGAACAGTACAATTAGTAAATTAAGTAAAATACAACTTAGATATGTCTTGCCCCTGGGCTCACAAAGTGAAAATAAAAAACACGTCCGGGTCACACATAGGTAGTATGCATGGAGAATAAGAAAACTACAAATTGTGAGTAAAATATTTCCACCCGTTTCTGAAATACAGCCATGTAAAATGTTGCAAAATTGGCTTCCCGAAAATGTTAAAATTGATGTAGAACCTTCACCAAATTAAGATAGAGAGCTGGAACAGGTGTCATTTTTCAGCTTTCTTTATGGCCTTTTGTATGATATACAACTCAATAGGGGTTGCGTTCAAAACGGTTTTCAAATTTGAATTTAAAATTTTGATTTTGAGTTTTTTCAAAATGCTCATCTTCAAAAAAATTGAAAAAATTCTATAATAATCCTTGTATATATCCGAACAGATGGTGCAAGTTTAAAAATGGGACTGCAATGGGTTCATATGGTTATATTTATTTAAAATGCACAATATTTACTTACTCCTAGATTTTACTGATTTAAAATGCATTTTATTTCAAATTATAAGACATAATAATACAAATTATTAATTTACTGTTTTTATTGGCGAGTGTGTTGTTTTATTGTTATGAATTTTATTCTTCTAGTTATTATTATTATTATTATTATTATTATTATTATTATTATTATTACACCGCGGAATGTCATGCAATTGCATATTTTTACTGACTGTGCATATCGGAAGGAAATGTATATAACTTTACCTATCACCAAAAATAAAACAAACCATGGTCACCTTTCAGTTGATGAACCAGATACGTGGGAACCTAAACATTTAAGCGAAATGAATCGTTGAGGCATGAACACCAACTTTGAGTAGCTTCAGCTGGTTATTTACCATTATGCAAAGGGTTAATGATGCCCAAAATTTTGTAAAATGCCATTAATGAAAAAAGCACAGTGAGTGACAGTCTCATGGTCCATCAATGAATAGGCGATTGAACTGCAACCCGGAGGAGAACGTCCGAAGACTTTCTGATCCAGGAGAGAATCTTGTGAAAATAATAAAGAAGGGCCCTCGTATTAATGCACCAAATGTTACTCCACAGTTATAAATTGGATTTGGCAAGAAAATAAATCCCGAAACCGTGCGAAGGGTACTAAGGAAGTTCAATTTCCCTAACCGCGTTGTCAGAAGAAAGCCTTCTAAGTTGAAAGAGAAATACCCGAAAAGATCTGACCTCGATCCTCTTCTCCAGAAAAACCTGGAATACATGCACTAAAATATACCGCAGACATTAAAATACGCATTTAAACTAAAAAATTGCACACATGCAAAATAAAAATAGGGTAGATTTGTTTTATTTTTGGTGATAGATAAAGTTACGTACATTTCCTTTCGATATGCACAATCAAAACATTTGCAATTGCATGAAGTTCCGCGGTCTAATAATAATAATAATAATAATGACAATAACAATAAAACACAACACACTGACCAACAAAAAACACTAAATAATAATTTCTATATATTATGTCTTATAATTTGAAATAAACTGCATTTTAAATCAGTAAAATCTAGAGTAAGTAAATATTGTGCATTTTAAATAAATATTAACCATATGAACCCATTGCAGTCCCATTTTTAAACTTGCACCATCTGTTCGGATATATACAAGGATTACTTATAGAATTTTTTCAATTTTTTTGAAGATGAGCATTTTGAAAAAACTCAAAATCAAAATTTTAAATTCAAATTTGAAAACCGTTTTGAACGCAACCCCTATTGAGTTGTATATCATATAAAAGGCCATAAAGAAAGCTGAAAAATGACACCTGTTCCAGCTCTCTATCTTAATTTGGTGAGGTTCTACATCAATTTTAACATTTTCGGGAAGCCAATTTTGCAACATTTTACATGGCTGTATTTCAGAAACGGGTGGAAATATTTTACTCACAATTTGTAGTTTTCTTATTCTCCTATGCATACTACCTATGTGTCAAATTTCATTTGAATCTGAGATGGTGATGTAAAATGACTGTGTTGATTTAATATGGAATGACCCGTCCCAGCATTAACCTTAAACGGCCGGGGAAAACCAGGGAAAACAAAGGAAGTGTGCATGCTCTTCAACATTGAGCAACTAAATAAAAGATTTAAAATAATTTATAAAGCATTTACTGGCACAAGAGAACATTAAAGAGATGCCCGAAAATAAATTGTGAAAGAAAAAAATATTAACCCATTCGCGTCAAAACGTTAGCAAGAAAATCTCAATCAATTAAAGAACTCATTTAAAAAAGTGGTGCAACAGAATGGCACAGACTTTCCCGTATTAGTTTTTCCTTGGGTCTTCGCTAGCTATTCGGAATTACGACATACTCTTTCTTGCCAGCTACCATCTATCACCGCCAAAAGTATAATTTTTGTCATTTTCTTAATTTTTCGGTTTCCTATTGGTAGAACGAAAATATTAATTTTAAAATATTCAAGAACACAGAAACCTAACCATAAATGGCAATTTTCTTTTAAAAAAGATGTGCCGTTCAAGAGAAAATGGCGTTTTAGCGCTACTAAAAATGCAAAATTTGTAGCTCATTTTCACAGAAAATGATTGAGTTTTCAAAATACTTTATTTGAAGTTATTTGAAGCTCTTACACTCACAAATATAATAATGTTTAGAAATTGCTGGTAATGTGCATATTAAAGATGTGAGAGATCTTTCAAAAAAAATTACAATTATGTAATTTTTGAAAAAACAAAAAAATAACTCAAAATAAACTTTACGCTATACTAAAGAGTGTAATTAGCACTATCCGTAAGTTTCAAGAAAAAATTTGCAGCCATATACGAGAAAATGGCGTTTGAGCATTTCTGAAAATGCCAAAATTTGAGCTACTTTTCACACAAAACGGTTGTGTTTTCGAGAAACTTTACTTGACATTATTTAAAGCATATATACTTGTAAATATAATAATGTGAAAAAATCGCCGATAATGTAAATATTAACGATGTGAGAGACAAGTAAAAAAATTTACATTTTTGTAATTTTTGAAAAAACCAACAGATAGACCAAAGTGGCTTTTATGCCATTGATAGAGTACATTTACCACTATCCCTTCCAAAAGTTTAAAGAAAAAATTTGGAGCCGTTTTTTCAGAAAATTTTGAAAATCCCGGGGGACTGCATATAAAGTACCCCCAAATTTTGAAGAATCTTTTTCAAATTTCATACCTTCGACTAGAATCAGATCGACCGGGGAATATCCATTTTGGAAGAAATCGTACGTATGGTTTAGGCGCTAGCAGTGTTCACAGACGGGCAGACAGACGGACAGACGGACGGACGGACGGACGGACGGACGGACGGACAGACGGACGTTTTCCTTTCAATTGGGTTTCGGTATCAAGGACCAAGAAAACAGGGTTTCTGGCTACACCACGTGTTACGGGATTTTTCTTCTTAATTTAGCAACTGGTTTATCCATTTTTTCGTTTTCACGGGCCGGCAATGAATTTTTTTCGGCCGAAAATTGGCCATTTTTTTAACGCAGCATTACATAACTTTTCCTATACTACGTATATCACTCCGTGTATACGTACGTATACGGGAAAGTAATAAATGAGAATGCACACAACCATCCGGCCAGTACGACGGCTTAGGGCCGATTTTAATTACATCAATATGTACCAAGGGAAAAGACGCATTCAGTCAGAGCCATGACAAGTTAAGCTGGAATGAATTTGAAATTAGAAGTTGATAATACAAACAAAAAAAACAAATTTCTAATCTTATATTAAACATAATTTGAACTAATTATATGTGACTAACAATGTGACCCAATAATAGCGATATCATTGTCTTCTCGTTGTTCTCAAGTTCAATTTGTTGAAGAAAAGTAGTGAATGTGTAGTTACAGATATTTTATTATTTTTGCACGTAGTTTGTTTGAAACAACACTAGAATTTACTTATAATAACGATACATCAAAACACTCGTCATAAAAAAGCTGCACCAGAAGGACCCTACTGATCCGCTGCAACCTCTAAGGGTATTTTGCACACCATTCGCTCAGCCAATGAATTCGTTTTCACGCTCGGCCGTAGTCACCCAAGTCGGACACGGTCGGCCGTATTCACTGCGGGGTAGGTGGTAGGTGCGTGACGTTGCGCCCACCGGTCTAGATAAGAGGGCTTCAAACGGCCGCGCCGGCCTTTGGGACATCGGGTAGCATCACCAGAACGTCATCTGCACGTACACTGTGCCTCGGCGACGATTTTGACAGTCGGTTGGCCAGTTAGATGCGTTCGAGAGGGGCTGCATCGTGGGTGTGAAGGAAGCTGGTTGGTCTTGTCGCCGTACCCACCACACCGGTCGTACAGACACCACCATCGCCCGCTGTGGGCGACAATGGATTAAGGAAGGCATTCACACACGAAATGCAGGATCTGGAAGTCTACCACTCACCATGAGGAGGGAGGACCGACGGATTGGCGCGCGAATAGATCCAACGGCAACGATTGGAGCTATTCAGCGGGCAGTGCAGAAGACACTGTCACATCCTGTAAGTGCCAGTACCATTGGCAGGCGGTTGCACAACGCAAGGATCGCCGTACGCCAACTGTTTCGATGCCTGCCACTCACACCCGAGCATCGCCACTACAGACTCGCCTGGTGCCGGGAATGATGGACCCGGAGTCATGCAGACTGGCAACGGGTCATCTTCAGCGACGAGTCCCGCTTCAGCCTTGATGGCGCGACCACCGGGTCCGTGTCTGGAGGCGCAGTGGGGAGCGCCAAGACGAGTTGTTTGTGGTATCCGATCATACGGCCCGCCAGCCTGGTGAGAGGGTGTGGGGCGCGATATCCCATAGTGCCCGTTCACCGTTAGTGTTAATTGGAGGTACCGTGACAGCCACACAGTACGTTCAGAAGATCGTGCAACCGGTGGCTCTGCCGTTCGTGAACGCCAACGCCCATGCCCTATTTCGACAGGATAACGCGCGTCCGCATACCGTAGCCATTTCCCGAGCTTGCCTTACAGCCGTGGATACTCTGACATGGCCAGCAGCATCGCCAGACCTGTCCCCGATCGAGAATGTTTGGGGTGGTATGGAGCGTGCGATCAGCATCCCACCCCTACCCACCAATCTGCAAGAATTGCGCGCTCAGGTGCAAGCTGCATGAGATGGACTAGCACAGGACATCAATCGAGACCTATACAATTCCATGCCGCAATGTCTGAATGCGTGTGTTCGCTAAAATGACGGCTCCACTCTATACTAACAATTACCGTCTGTGGCCGTGTAGCGCAAATGGGCCTACAAATGTGAAAGTGTAATAATTTTTTGTGCGTGGTACCCTCCACCTGCCTGCCAACAATGATCACAATCCGAAATACAATAACTTAACCAAAATTATACAAAATAATACCAAAACAAAAACTTATAAGACGTTATTAATGAACCAACTTCCGTAATTGTGTATCTTTTTTTGCTAATCCCACTGTTCATTCCATTATTTGAAATCTTTATAATTGGCACCATTCCTTATACTGCGATTTTTCTAAGAGCGACCCTCAAGGCCACTCAAATCCCATCTTCGCGATGGAATATGTCATGGCATTACGCGTCTTTCCAGTCATGCAGTTTCCGATCATGCGACTTCTACCGGCAAGACCGAGAAAAGACGCGAAATGCCGTGACATATTCCATCGCGAAGATGGGATTTGAGTGGCCTTGAGGATCGCTCTTAGAAAAATCGCAGTATAACGTATCTAAGTGTGCTGCCCTCCACAATTGACGAATTGTAACCACTAGGTTTGACAAGCCTTCAACGTTTTTTGATATGTTATGCTCTTATGTAAAGCCAAATGTAAATATTTATTTCAATAATTGTTTATTCCATTGCTTTTATATCAACTGTTGCAATAATTGTATGGCTTTTGACAAGGTATGTACTTAATGTGCGAAACGTGGAGCTAACAATAAATGTATTTAATGCAAAGTTTTCATTCCTGGAATGAACACTGATTGATTCTTATGGTCAGTACATATTAAATCGTACCATCTACGCATCTAATCATATACCAGGATACACAGGAGAAACCGACATCAATTTCAATAATAATAATAATAATAATAATAATAATAATAATAATAGCAAAAATTCGACATGTTCATGATTACTTTATACAGTTATTATAAGAAAACATAAATAATGTGATTTTCTATCCACTCAAGAAGAATAATGAGCAGTGATAGATAGGTTACACAAGATTGGTACACAATAACAACAATAATAAAATATTGGTAACAAAATGTTATTATAGTCTAAATTTTTAAGTGTATCTTATATAAATATTCTAACGCTTTGAATAAGTGTTTGTATTATTATTGAATATTGGCTAATGATAAAATTAGTACGAAGAAATATGATTTAAAACAATAAATTATTCATGTATTTCCGATCAAAAGATAATGAAAGCAAAATTCTTTTATAAAATTATAATGTGAGCCACTACAACCATCTAATTCCCTTAAATTTTCTTTTGACTTTCTTATTCAGTGTTTGAAACTTAAAATATCCTCAGTGTTTTTGTTGTTAAAAATAAATACGAAAATTTGGTATTAACCGTGGTCAGCTCAGAACAAAAGTTTCATCACACGCGACCACATTTTCGAATCGATGGCATAAAGCTGCGAACTGTTCAAATTACTTATTCGAGGGAGCAACGCGCGATGCGTGGAGACGGGAGGATGCGTGAGTGGGAACGGTGAGAACATGCAGACTTTCCCCTGAAGGCCTCGGTTCAAGAATCTGGAGTTAGAATGAATTAAAACTCGCTGGTCATGGAAGCTAAATCCTACGAAGAAGACGGGTAGGGACTGACAGGCCAGAATCGATCACAGTGACGCTGAACAAAGGGTGAGGTCACTATATCATTGTTCTAAACTCAAGGAGTCTTGGGAATTGACTAAAGCTAAAACTGGAAAAAAATTTTACTACTCGTGCTTGCAACTAGTATACCGTTCACGGTTTAGTGATGGGAATGTTTTATTTCTCACTTATACAGTCGACTCTGGTTGTAGTGAACTTCTGAGGTTAACATTTTTGGTTCACTATATCAGAGGTGTACTATAAACGATGTTATAGTAACTGTAATGGTCCCTTCCAAAACGATCAGCTGGATCCACCCCTATTGCAACTACGTACGATATCGCAGCCAGTTCAGCTAAATATTAACAATACTATTACCTTCAACCACATTTCTAAGTGTCCCTTATTCACATCTCAGGTTCCAACTGGAAGAACTGATTGGTACGGTAGTGAAGGACGGAATCCCAGTTCCAGTGGGAGTTCCGAGAGGACGGGCAGGCCAGCCATGGGGTCGGCGCCGGCCAGACGCCACGGCCGGGGAGGGGAAAGGAGACGGGTTTGGAGGGGGCGAACGTGCCACGAGCGGCAGGCGCGCAAATCGCGTGTTTTATTATCCATTAACAGGCCGCCGGCAGGGCTTTTACAGAAAGTAAACGCGCCTTCGTGCATTATTCCGCACGGCGGCCAAAGCTGCGCTTTGGGCTAGCGCCGGGGCCATGCCGGGAGGGCAGGGGTGGATTGACGAAGGAGAATGGGAGAGAGCGGAAGAGGGGAATGGAGGAGAATGGGAGAGGGCGGGGTCGGAGGGACGGGATGGGAGGGCGTGGACGGTGGACAGGCAGACCAAGGAATGGAGTGGTGGAGAGAAAATGTGGCAGTGGTGAAGAGGTGAGGGAGGACATGGTGAAAGGAAGATGAGGGTGGAGAGGAAACGACGAAATGTGGAGGCAGAAACACGGGGAGACGTGTGGGAGGGGCTCGGGGAGGCTTCGAGGTAGGGACACGGATAAGCGGAAACACAGGAGACGTCGTGACGGGGACACGGAATGTTGTGGTGGCGGGACACGGGAAGGCGCCGATGTAAGGACACGGATAAGCGGGGACACGGAGAGGTGTCGTAACGGGGCACGGGGAGGCGTCGATGTAGGGACACGGATAAACGGGGACACAGGGAGACGTTGTAATGGGGACAGGGAGAGGTGAGGCGACGGGGACACGGGGAGGCGCCTGGCGGGGACACGTCGTGGCGGAGACACGGGGAGGCGCCAGGCGGAGACACGCCGAGGCACGGACGCGGGGAGGCGTCGATGTAGGGACACGAATAAGCGGGGACACAAGGAGACGTTATGACGGGGACAGAGAGAAGTATCGTGACGGGGACACGGGGAGGCGTCAGGCGGGGACACGCCGAGGCGGAGACATGGGGAGGCGTTTTGGTCACACGTGAAGGCGGGAAGGTGGTGTGGCGAGGTGGCGGCAATGCGGGAAAACGGGAGAGCGGAAAGGTGAGGGGGAGAACAGGGGAATGAGGCCGTATCGAGGGCCGCCCGAAAGGACGGAGGAGGCGCGACGCGCAGGCCGGAGGGAGGGCGAGGCCGTAGCGGAAGCGGAGCTCACAGGGGCTGCAGGGGAGGGCGAACGATCGTGTCGATTGAGCGCGCCCCGAAAGCCTTCACAGTTTGTGTCACATTCTGAACAGCCTTTGCAGCGAAGTTACCAGACACTAAAAAGTTGTCAAAAAATGCCTGCATCACATTTTATATACTCTGAATTTGCCTAAATAACATATTTTTGTAACGAAGACTTGTGTTTGCTGTAACGATGAAGAGTTACGCTATATTCAATTTAGGTAGATCAGTACAACTATTTTAACTTGATTCCTTTTACAATCTCAGTTTAAAAGATGATTTGCTCGTAGTTTCTTATGTTTGGGTAAACTCAGTGCAACGAGAACAATATTCAGAAAATCTTTCTCTTTCAATATTGCATATATTTCAATAGTGATACTCATAATTAGATCCTCGGTCTAGTGACGAATTTACTTGAAATCAAACCAGGAGAGGCGGCTCAGGGCATCAACTGATGTCATTGCAGTGCCTCTGACCCGGGAGTGCAAGGTTCCAGTCCCGACGATGGCAGTATTTTCGACACTAGCTAGATAGCTGGGTCGAGTTCTGCCGCTGTTTGGAAGAGAATTCTAACAGTCAGCGGATATGATCAATAGTTTTCCGTGATTTCTCCGCTGAGGATAAATTACCTGTAGATGGAAATTGCCCACATACAGATGTGTTGGTCGGCGCCGGATCTCACTATCGATCGAGGGAAGACCGCAGCCGCCTCCCGGGCAAAAAAAGATGCACTGTGCATACGGTATTAATGTCCTTAGCAGTTGACGCGCCCGGAATCACTAATCAACCAATCAATCGTGAACTCAATTCACAATATTTATCTATCATTTCTTTTGAAAACAAGTTACGCTTAGTCGTGCATTCCTTCTTGTTTTTTCTTGATACTCGTAATTAAGGTTTCACAAAACTAATATTGACCTATGTCATTGCATACATCATTGAGAAGAAGCTAGCTGCAGAAAGTATTGAGGTCCATCTATTGTCCAGACGTTGTGTGAATTCTCTTCATTAAATTGGAAAATTGTGACCATCACTGGGTAGTAGGAGAGTAGAGTGTGTGGAGGCAGCATGCAGGCCCGAGAGATGGCGATGGAGCGTTAAACTGATAATGGGTTGAACGCCTCGCCAGAACACGGCCTCTATTGAGCCGCTCATTTTATTTGATATTGCTCCTGGCCTTTAATGTTTGGGAGAGTACTTTGGTGTTGTGATATTGTTATTATCAACACTCGTTTTGATGGACCAAGAGCCGAACGGTGTTCATCAACAAAATAAATACAGGCCAGTATCAGAAATGAAAGGTGACAAAGGGCATGGCAAAATGCATTTGCATTACAGAAGAGCCTATCACTTGGTTCAACAATAAATCGATTACACAAGTTACGCTCAACAGTATTTCAATTGACGATGGGCGAAAACAATATTTGATGGGTGGGAAATATACGTTGTTTCCCAGAAGTACTGAATGTATAGTTTTCCTTTGTTCATTGGATATTCTAAAACAATTAAAATCTGAAACATTTCTGTTCATACATTCACAAATATTTTTAAAAAATATTACTGATGTGTGTGTGTCTGTGTGTGTCTGTGTGTGTCTGTGTGTGTCTGTGTGTGTCTGTGTGTGTCTGTGTGTGTCTGTGTGTGTCTGTGTGTGTCTGTGTGTGTCTGTGTGTGTCTGTGTGTGTGTGTGTCTAAATGAAGTTTGTCCTTTTCATCGTTTCGCGTCAGGTTTTAGAATTTAGGAATTAACTAAAAGTATTATTGTCTTCGAGCGATATAGCGACATAAATATCATATAAAAGGGTTATAATGGTTCGTTGATTCTGAATTTATGTAGCTACGTTTACGAGTATTGAAATAAACCTCTAGCTTTTCATATCGTTATTTTGCAGGAAATAGTTATTTATGCACGAAGGGGTTCTAATGATCGAGCGGTGACACAAAGCTCTCAAGCCAAAGGCCCTCGGATTTTTTTATCACCGCTTGATCACTAAGACCAGTTAACACCCGTGGTAGATACGTCATTTGATTTTTTTACCTAATTTTAGTGATTCAGATACTAATTAACTAGATGTTGATTTGATGTTACTAATTAACCTCTTTTGCCTTTTGATATTCCCACTTAATTCCCTTTCATAATTCCCTCTATAAGAGAACTCGTAGCATCAATCAACTGTTTTCATATTTCCTCGTAACCACGATCCTCTCGATCCAATAAGTTGTGCAGTGCATTTCGTGCTCCGAATCGAAAGCAATAACACGCCATCAGTAAAAAGTAAATTGGCTTTGGAGTTAAAAGTGGTACATGTATTCACCGTTAAAATTCCCTACGATCATATAAAAGTTTTAACTTATGCTACATATTAATATTAGTCATTATAGCGTTTTAAATAAATTTCGTGTATTTTAGATTTTTTTACACGTCGTTTGAAATTTCTTGAATGATGTATTAAAATTTGCTTATTTTCAATTTTTTTATATACGACAGAAATAAGGCGCATCGTTTCCACGTGATGCACCATGGCAACAGGTGTTTGAACATAATATGTGGGGGCGGGTAGAATGTACGTAGTATGATATACAGCAAACTTTTAACGTTTTCCACATAAATCTGTTCGATGCTTGAGGGATTTTTCCCTATCTACAAGTAGCACACTCATGTAGTGGCGATGGTTTCTTACAAAATGGTTCCAAATTGTTATCTTCATTTACCGTATGTAGAGGGGATGGTGAAGCCTCGCGGCTAGCTCTTGATTAGCGTTCTCGCTTTCCACTACGCGGCTCCGACTTCGATTCCCGGTCGAGGTAACACTATAGTGTACGTTTTCTTTGCAATGTCCCAATATATGTTGCTGTGTGACGATGAAAAATTCACTTCTCAGGTTGCGAAGACCGGAATATGGCGTGGGGATATTTATGTGCTAACCCCATGTACCCCCTTAACTCATGGCCCCAAGGCAGGGACGTCGCCGGTAGGCCTGAGCCCGTTCACGGGCTGTCGCGTCAAGTACATACACACAGAGGGGCTGTTACATCATTAAACGGACAGCACGCAGCGCGCGTTTCATCCTTCCCTATGCGGTCCCCGTTCCTATTGTTAGACTTTCACGACGGGGTTTATTTATTTTTGTTAAAAACTGTGTGTAACGAACTATGGGGAGAAGTGAAATTTGTGCACGTTTTCATAATTGTGATCTCTCTCCTAACACATATTCTAGGCGAATTTTGAATACAGAATAAAGAGCGTGTTTGTTAAGTTTTGTTGACAAAATATTCGCTCCTATATAATAAAATATATATAAACAGATTACCAGAAACCCGATTGACAAAAAAAGATATTAGATGTTACCTCACGCAAGAACACAACACCTTGGCTGAACGAAATTCGGAAAGACCTGAGAAAAGCTACCATAAGATCAGATGACATAGTAGAAAGAGACACCTTCAGACACAAAGTTGACAAGTGGGAAGTTGCACCAGAGCAACCGAAACAAAAACAATACAGACCAAAATGGTCTGATGAACATAAGCAAGCTTTCTCAGAAAGAATGAAAGCCTATTGAAGAAATAAGAACAGAGAGAAAAATTGAGTCTCTTGCTTAGCGTCTTCCATCTATGAGGAGAATTCGCCTATAATAATAATAATAATAATAATAATAATAATAATAATAATAATAATAAAATCTATATTCAAAGGTCATGTAGCTATAAATTGTGCCCTTAACCCTCAACATGTTCTTCACGAAAGAATAATACTTTTTGCCGCGACAATGTGGAAAACGATAATTTGAATAATTATATTTCCCACTGACATTTAGAAGGCGTGCACAAATAATGAAGTTACTTTCATGTTCAGAAGCAAAACAAGACGCCATCTCAGCATTTGCTGAAAGAATCAGGGAAAATGGATGAAAAACCTGATCTGAGGCCATCGACCCAGAAGATGTGGTACAATACTTGTTACAGGTTCTTTAGAATTATACAGACCAAATGGTAAATAATTACATTAAATATCATTGTTAAAATTAATCTCAGGTTCTCCAACATCTCGAACGCTTCGGGCAGTTCTCACAGTACGCAGGCGACAGGGCAGACCCCGGCTCCAATTTTGATCCACCATGTCTTCGGTAAACAGGATGACGACGCAATTGGATCGTTCCAGAACATTTGTAAAATATCTCCTTTCGCACCTGCAGTTCTTGTGCGACTTCAAAGATACCACATATTCGCTGCAGCAATTACGTGCAAACTCTCAGTGAGTCCGGGCCTTCCGGATTTATCGTCTGCCTGTAGCAGTTTCAAATTCAACACTATCCTGCTGTTACTACTTGCAAACTCTCAGACCCATTATGTGCACAGGCAAAGAGCATCAGTGGAGTTTATCTGCTGGAGATTTGATCGGGCAGTTGGTACTTTTCCAATTGGCGGACAGCGCTATCATTCGTGCTTCTCAAATGCGTCACATAAAAACGAAACGAAAGCAAATCAAATCAAACAAAACAGAACTCGACAATGAATGGCATTGATCTGAACAAATGTCAGGCAAACAACGGGAATTCTATTCATTGCTCGATAATTACAAAGAATTATACTACAACAAAGAAAGAATTCATAATTTAAAAATAGGTTATGTCACAAAAAATATGAAACTGAATCACTTGAAATTTGGTGTTGCAATGTTTTTTTAAGGATTCGGTCAGAGTAGTTCTTCGTATTCGGCCGAGTTCGCGTTTGGGTTGACTGATATTTCCAGGCGCGTCAGTTACTACGGCTTTTAGTCCTGTAACTTGAGTGTACGTTTATCTCAGGTAGTGGTGCTGTTCCTTCCTCGCTAGAACGTAAGCGAGACGTTATATTTTCGGTTCTATTACATGTAGACGTTTTATTATTTTTGATTCAGTTACATGTCGCTTACAAGTAATGACTTCAAGACGATTGATCAATGCAGTCGTGACGAATTGACGAATGTAGGGTGGCTACAACTGTACAACAGTGTCGTTTGCACTAGAACTTTTTTCAGTTGAACATGGTACCACTCTGAACACACCCTTACAGCTCATTGAGGACTGATAATTTTTAACTACTCAGTTAAGTAAATACTGTCCAGAATATACATATTTTTATTACGTTTACTAAAGATTTTTACTGCTGGACTGGTTGAGGTATTCGGTTGAGACGAGTCACTTTTTGTGGGGGGAAAAAGGCGAAAACACTTTCAGGTAACCAATCACATCTTCTATTCACCAGATCATGTTACGACTGACGATCGTTCATCATGACTTCATCATCGCTTCAATTGCTCACTTCGCCACAAAGCCAATTACCCACCAAAGTTGCACCTTTCCATGAAACCTAATACAATTTTTATGTTTTATTTTTGTATTATTTATTGATGTATTTATTTATTGGGGTTTAGAGGTGATATAATGATATCATTGATTCATATAATGATATCATTGACGATCATGAGGGATGATGAGTAGATAACGGTGATAATAGCGAGTAAATAAAGGCGATAATGATGAAGTAAATTATTGTGTAGAAACGATGGAAAAACGGGAGAATGGGAAAGCAGGAGAGAATCCTCGAGAAAACGTGTCGAATGCATTGTCTACACAAACTCCGCATGGAATAGCTTAGAATCAAACAGCTTCGCATTCAGGGTCCGAATATCGAAATTATAGCGGTAAAGGTATTTATGCCGGTATAGAAATACCTTTACCTCTATTATACCTATATTCGAAATATCCTTAAAACTACCGATATACGAGATCAAATACCGGTATTTTAGAGGTATTTACCTTTATCCGACGTCTGTACCGGTCAAATACATATATTTAAAAGTATTATGCCGGTATTTTCTCTTGAAAAGCCGCGCGCGTGCCTATGCCTTGCGCGCGTGTATGCGAGTGTGTGCGTGCGTGCATGAGTTTTTTAATTTATTAATAAGCATTCCGCCAAATGATTAACGAAAGGAAGTTTTTTTCCCTGGGTGGATGTTGTGAGGCACATTATTTTTCATTGAAAATACTGGTATAATACCTTTATGAACGTCCATAACGATATAGACGTCCTATAAAAGTATTTTATCGGTATAAAAGAATAAAGGTATTTGATAGAGGTATGGAAAAATATCAATATTGAATACCTTTTCGGTTCCTGTTCCCATTCCGCCACGACGCCTTTTAATCCAAGTATGTGTGCAGATACATCCAAGATGCGAGTCTGGTAATGGCACGTGACTCGAGGAGACGTGTTCACCACGGATAAGTCTCCAAACTTTGTGTTGTAATAAGATCCCCATGGCACCTCACCGGGGCGGAGGCCGGAGCGAAGGGAGGTTGGAGCGGAGGGTAGGCCTGAGGCCGAGGTTGAATTTAGGGCTAAGGCCGAAGCAGAAGCTTGAGCAAACTGCCTATATTCTCAATCAATCGCAATGTAATATTTTCCATGCAAAGAACCTCTCGTACCAGGCAGCGAGAGAGTGGACAAGAGTTATTTATTTTTTGTTGATTGATTGTTCGTGATTCCGGTCGCGTCAACTACGGAGGTCATTAGTTCCGTACGTGTAGTGTGTGTTTTTCATCGGGAGATGGTGGTGAACTTTTGCTCGTTGGATGGCGAAATCCGGCGTCGATCTACCGTCGACTAGCGGGGTTTACCCCTCGCTATCTCGTAGGTGATAGGTGTAATTCGCCTGTATCTCGCAGGTGAGTTGAGCAAATGCTGAGATGGCCCTTGTTTTGCTTCTGAACGTAAATGTAACTTCATTATTTTGTGTTCGTCATCTAAATTTCAGGAGAAATATAATTATTCAAATTATCGTTCTCCACAATGTCGCGGTAAAAAGTATGATTATTCATGAAGAACATGAAGAGAGTTAAGGGCACAAATTTATAGCTAATATACCTTTGAAAATTTTATTATTTAGGAGCGAATATTTTGTCAACAAGATTTGAAAAAAAAACGCTCTCTTTTTCTGTATTCAAATTTCGACTAGAATACGGCTTAGAATAGAGATCACGGAATTATGGAAAAGTGCACAGAATTCCCGTTTCTCCATAACTCCTCACACAGAGTTTTTAACTGTTTTTTACGTAAATAAATAAATAAACCAAGAAGAAAACGCACGTCTGTCCGGGGTATTTACGCATGTAGCCTTCCGTCGAGGGGTGGTATTTCGACATTCTCCTTTGGCCCAGACCTCTCGCATTTACCACAACCGTGTGTGCGCAGGTGGTTCGTGCTGCGCGGCGGGGAGCCCGTGCCGGTGCGCGCGGGCCCGCGTGCGCGCGTGCTGGGGCCCGTGCTGGCGTTCCGCGCCGCGGCGCCCGAGGACGCCGGCGTCTACCGCTGCTCGGCCAGCAACGCGGGCGGTGAGGCCAGCGCCGAGGTGCGCCTCACCGTGGCGGCGCCGCTGCGCGTCCAGGTCACGCCCACGCTGCTCAGCGCGCACATGGGCGGCAGCGCCGAGTTCCGGTGCAGCGTGAGCGACGCGGGCCTGCTGGGGGACGGCGGCGGAGTGGGGCTGGGGCTGGGCCTGGGCATGGGGATGGGCATGGGCCACGGCGCGCCCAGAGGCCCCGGCCTGCTGGCGCCGCCGCCGCTCATCTCGTGGCACAAGGACGGCCGGCCGCTGCCGGGCCCCGGCCGCAACGCCGAGCGCCTCGTGCTGGCCGCCGTGGGGCGCGAGGACCGCGGCATGTACCAGTGCATCGCCCGACGCGCTGAGGGCGAGACCGCGCAGGCCGCCGCCGAGCTGCAGCTGGGTGGTAAGTACTCGTTCCGACTCCACGCTGCTCTCTACTAGCTTCGAATCTCTTCTCTTACCTTTCCGTACTTACTCTTCTCTTATCTTTGCCTTTTCCATTATTTTCTACACCTTTCCCTTCTTCTTCACCCCTGTTCTCCTTTCCGTTTTTAACCACCACTCATCATTTTCCATTTCTTCCTTTCGTCTTTAATCACAAACACAGCTCTTTTTATTTCTTTTTCCTCCTCCATCATTTCCTTCATCATTCCAAGGGAGAAGAGTCTACCTTTACCTCCTCTTCTCTTTGCTCTTCCTCTTCTCCTTTCTCCCCCTTACTCCTCCTTCATCCCATTTTTTCCTTATCTCCTTTCTACCATTTCTCCTACTTCCTCTTTATCCTCTTCTTCTCATATCGCCTTTTTCTCCTCCTTCCTCTTTCTCCTGTCTCTTCGTTTCCACCTCTCTCCCCTTCCTGTTCTTGTCCTTCTTCCCCTTGTCCTTCTTGCATTTCTCCTCTTCTTTCTCCCATTCTTCTCCCTTCTCTTTTTCTCCTTCGTCCCTTTCTCACCTTTGCCTTCTCCATTCCTCTTTTCTACCCCCTCCCTTGTTCTTCACCCCTGTTTTCCTTTCCGTTTTTAATCACCTTTCTCATATTTTTCCATTTCTTCCTTTCGTCTTTAATCACATACTCTGCTCTTTTCATTTCTATTTCCTCCTCCATCATTTCACTTCTTTGGTTTTACATTTTTTCATTTTAGGTTTGATTCTCATCCTTCCTTTCATATCCTTCCTTTCGTACATTTGCCTTTTTATGTTTCTCAGTTTATTTTCACCTCTCTTCTCCTTTTTCGTTCCTTCATAATTCCCCCCACTTTAGTACCATTTTTTGAACTTTCTTCAATTCTTTAAGATACCCTAGCAAGCTTCCTCAGTTATCAACTTATTTATTCTCATCCTACTAATTTTCTTTCAACTTCCTTCTTTATTTTCATGAAAAGTATATAAACTTTACTCACTCCTTTTTTGCAGTTTTGGTAATATTTTTGCGTGTTCAATGTGCACAAGAAAATTCAGTTATTAAAATAATGAGTTGATTTTACTAACTGTCAATATTGCACTCGTGATGTACGTAACAAGGTGGATCGCCGCCAAATTAAATCCACTAACCAGTAGAATTAGCACTCCAAACTCGCCATCAAATTCAAATTATTTACCAGATTTACGCGCATACATATGCAGCAACAGTTCAAAATGTATTATCTCCATAAAAGCCTAGAGCTGTATGGCAGATGACCAAACGCCTCCGAGCGAAACCGCTGTAAAAGAACGTTTGTAAGCCGAGCCGTGTGTGTTCACCTTATAGTCTGGATTTCGCCCCTCAGAGATTTCCATTTTTTCTAACTCATCAAGGAATTCCTGTTCTGCCAGCATTACGCATTACCACAGTGACGCAGATTTGCAGGTGCCTGTTAAATGCAGGAACTTAATCCAGGCGGCAGACTTACACGACCCAGGGATACCACATTATAACAAATGTCTCAGTTCTGGTGGTCATTATGTGAAGGAATAGAGCAACGTGTTGTATCTGCTACAAGAAAATTTTCCCATGAAATTTTATGTTCTTTTTTTGACGACCTAGGTAAATTTACTTTCTGGATACGCCTCGTGAAATGTGAATATAATCTCTGCCAGATGTTTATCATAATAGTAATGTTTTTCTACGTTGACAATTTACTCGCCTTATGTATGACGAGGCTTTCAGATGAAACTAGGTAGGCTGAGCCATCATATGTTACGCCTTTAAAGAGCAAACGTTATTTACGCCAAAAATAAGCTCATGCAACACTTTATAGTCAAAATATTTCGCGAAATCCTGGAAGCCTTGCGAATCGAGATTTGTGCTTAAGAAAACACTCAGAATAAAATAAAAATTAGAACGGTGGTAGCAGTTTTCACGTGATTACATCAAATGTTTTACTTCCTTATATTCTACACACAAAGGACTGTACACAATACTTGCCCAGATAAGCTTTATTACAACCTGTCACAATTTCACAATCTTGTTGGGCACTTTCATAGACGAGCAAGTTGAATATATTCCACATTTCAAGGTAGAGTTTATACAATTCCGATCTTTGTACTGATTCCTTCGCATCGTAAGTTTCATCCACACCCGCATTGAATCGAGATTACGTCGGTTTCATACATCAGAGATGAACATTTCTTGATTCCCTCTTTGTTACTGTTAGCAGCTAAGTTTCAGTATTTTAAGTATGAAGAGATAATTCAAAAATTCAAAAGACTCGGAATTCCTTCACACTGTGATGCATACAATAGCGAGTACACAAAAATTAAATATATTATAAATCTGACATCATTAGATGGATTCCTGGCAGATATCTCTCACATGTAATATACAGTAAGGTAGATATGTCTTCAAAATATATTAGATTTCTGTGGTCAGATTCAAGGGCAACAATAATCGGTCTTCATATGTGGCTTCAAGTTGATGAATCCAAACAATTTGTTCTTCAAAATTTATCTTCAACGAACACAAATATTTTTGCAGAACCCCCTCTTCTTTCCGTCATAAATACCTATTTTTGTTATCATGTATAAGAATGTAGGCAAATAATCAGATGTTTGCATTGCTTTTTCTCTTCGTAAAACAGAGATTTGAATTGTTTATGTCCATTTTTTAAAAGAAACGATGCGTTAAAACTACCATCATCCTGAGATACTATCTAAAGATACACGAATATGCGATAAATATATATTTCATATTTGCGATGAATTACATCCTAAAGACAGAGAAGGAGAGAAAGAAAGGGAGAAATAGAGAGGGAGTGAGAAACGCAAAGAGAGAGAGAGCGAGAAACTCAAAGAGAGTGTGAGAAACGCAAAGAGAAAGAGTGAGAAACGCAAAGAGACAGCGAGAAACGCAGAGAGTGAGAAAAAACGCAATAAGAGAGAGTGAGAAACGCAAAGAGAGAGAGAAACGCAAAGAGAGTGAGAAACTCAGAGAGAGAGAGAGTGAGAAACGTAAAGAGACAGAGTGAGAAACATAAAGAGACAGAGTGAGGAACGTCAAAAGACAGAGAATGAGAAACATCAAAAGACAGAGTGATAAACGTAAAGAGATAGGAAGTGAGACACGTGAAGAGATAGAAAGTGAGAAACATAAAGAGAGAGAGAGAGAACTTGAAGAGAAATCGGACGCAACCGGCCGCTTCCTTCACCACAGGTCCTTTGCAAGGGGCCCGTGCAGGGGCGGGGAGCCAGGGAGGGGAGCTTCCCGTAAATTAACTCTGGCAGCACGGTACATTATTCACAACGCAGTCGACGGCGCCCTGACACAGCTCGCTCGACCTATTTCTGGACAACGGGCCGCAGATCCCCGAGCAATTAGCTGTCTTCGCATAAATGGAAATGCACCAGCAGACCGGAAAGCAGGGCCGCAATTTCATTGCTTGTGCTCCAGTTACAATGTCCCACAGTATTCACAGCTTAATTGTCGATGACTGTCATTTTTCGTTCGTACAACATAACACAATAATAACACAGAATGGGATAAAGCAATTCTGACTCGTTTATAGATAGATTCCTTGTCCTATCCAACCCCCTTACACACACAATTACATGCACTACACTACCACATATGTGGCATATGCTGGGAGACCGGACGGGAGCTTGTCCCGGTTGGAGCGGTGCCCAGCTGGTGGGAGATACCTCCTTTTGGAAAACCCCGGTAGCCGACGGTAGGTGGCATCCTACGGGACAACATTAACGCCACCTCCCAAGCAAAGCACATTCTGAACTGATCGGTTTTATGAGACTAATATACTTCGCAGTTGAGGCGCCCGAAATTACCAGTACTTAACCAATCATTGGTTGAATATAAAATCTACTCCAGGCCGCAACTAGCTAAGGAGCAGATCTACGGACCGACATCTACAATAGTTTGCGCAAAATGTGGGCCGTTTCAAAACTAGCAATGTCTTGCACTTTCCAGTCTTTTGTATGACCTGAGAGGTTAGCAAAATTCTTACACAAATTTTGAGGACAAATCCCAAAGCTCCGATAACTATCGGAACGACCTGTGGTTTTACGCCCCACATTCGGATGATTTTGATTTCCAAATACTTGTATTTAAGACACTTCTCTACCTCCTTGGTCGAATTTAAGACGTTTCTCTGCTTCAACGTAACAGCTACATCTACAAGAAGACGCAATTTTTTTCTCCAAATCCCGAATAACAATTTGAATTTGTTTGTGGCTATCGTGCGGTCAATTTGAATTTATTGGTCTTATTTTATATACAAGGTTGCACAGAAAGAATAGTAGGATTTCAACATACCAGCACATTCTAAGTAGTACAATAATTTATTTGAAAATGCCTTGAGAACATAGGTAAAGGTATGAAATTTAGTGATTACTGACAACAGTCACTTTTTCTTCAAAATTACACTGAGTAAGTGACCACCATTTCATTGAACACATTCCTTCAAGCGGCGAACGAAATCCGGCATCACACGATGTAGCATATCCAAAGAGATTTTCTGCAAGGCTTTCCGTATTTATCGCTTAAGATCAGCCGGTATGTGAAGGCGTGTAGTGTACAGATATTCCCATAAGAAGAAATCATTGGTAGTCAAACCTGGCGACCGCGTTGACCAGTTGATGTCTACAAATCTGGAAATTAATCGACCTTTTAAAGCAGGCCGCCATGGATTTTATAGATGTATGAGATTTTGCCCCCTCCTATTGGAACCATTTTTGAGATATGTTGCGTTTGGTCAGCGCTGGAAGAACGGTACAGTAATCTCTCGTCAACCGCGGATTCGCTATTCGCGAGTTCCGAACATTCGCGATTAGAGAAATGCTACCGGTTTTAACATTCGCGACTTCGACATTCGCGAGTGCATCTTTTGTTCGTACTACATTTTCTTTGAAAGCAAGCACATTTCATTTTCTTTATCATCATCATCATCATCATCATCATCATCTGGGAAACGAATTCGGGAGACCTCGGAGCTCGCAGTTAAATTTTCTACAAAAATTTCTCAGATGAAATGTCAATTCACATTTATAGAATAACACAATTGTAAAATAATTCAATTCAGTTGCGTCAAATTGGAGGTAATGGTTTTGGCCAAATGAACAGAAAAGCCATTCAGGATCTGTGCAAGCCTCATTATAATGAACTCATTGTAGAGGAGCTTCGGGAACTCATCAGTGAAGGAAACTTCATCGACGGTAATGATGAAGTAAAGAAGGCGGAACTCAGCGGAACAGTGTCCTGGAGCAACTTCATTGTCAAAACTTCATTGTCAGCTCTGGTGGAACTGACATTCAAATGTGATTCAAACATGGAAATAACTTCGAAATTTAAGAGAGAATAGAAGGAGGAACTCTTCCATATTTGGATATTAGAACAGCGAGAAAGGTGATGAAACAAAATAATTAGCAAATCCTATATCCAATCATCTTCAACTTTGAAATAAGTTTTAAACATTATTTTATTTCTTCATTTTGGAATGATAATTGTGAATTCTGTTTGTAGTAGCGTTTAATCAGTTCTACTGCAATTGATATCAGATTTTTCTCTCTTTTTTAAACAGTTTTCGATATCCAGGAACCTAACCTACCTTTCTTCATTAAAAGATAGACTTAACATTCGCAAGTTTAACATTCGCGAAGATTTTTCTTTGGGAACCTAACTCTCGCGAATGTTGAGGCATTACTGTATTTACCATATTCACATATCTATCACTAGTCAGAGCACGTCCATTGTGGTTCTCAATAAAATAAGGGCCTATGATGACAAATGAAACAACAGCACACCATATTGACACACGTTCAATAAGAAGCGGTTTCTCATGCAGATCGCTTGGATTCCCTGGTGCATAGTACCGAAAATGTTATTTGATCATGCCTATTTCAAGTTCAAAATGACCCTCATTAGACATCTTTAAGTTGTTCAAGGTCTGCGGTACGGCTACTATAAGGAAATCCATAAACAAACATCCTTCGGGCAACTTTATCCTTTTCTTTCAACGATTGCACAATCTCCATCTAATAGTGTAGAACTGTAGATCATTATGAATACGTTGCGAGGAATGAGGCGACATTGAGACACAATGAGGCTTGTCTTACAAAGGAACGCCGAGAGCCTCGGATTAGTGTTTGACGGGCTTCCTCTATCTGCGCAGGGGTCCGTTGTGACCTAGGACTTTCGGAATTTTCACCTAAGACTGGGAGCATTGATACGAAATTGGTTCACCCACCTTACAATTGTTCTGTGAACAAGAACTTTGTCGTTACGTCTCAGCCTGAAATGGCGAGGAAAGATTGTTTGAACAGTAATGGAAAACTCCTTAAATTTAAAGCAAGTTTCCACAGCAAAAGATCGGCGCTCTAAAACCCACAAACCATGAGTTCATTCTTTCCGATAAAGCTTGTTTTCGCTCTTCAGACCACTTTGGTCTGTGTTGTTTTTGTTTTGGTTGCTCTGGTGCAACTTCCCACTTGTTCACTTTGTTGCTGAAGGTGTATCTTTCAACAATGTCATTTGATCTTATATTAGCTTTGCTGAGGTATTTCAAAATTTCGTTCACCCAAGCTGTTGTGTTTTTAAGTGCGGGTACATAATCTACTATCTCTTTTGTCAATGGGATTTCTGGTAATCTGTTAAGATAACCAAAGAATTTCATTCACCTTTTCCTATTTATTATTATTAAAAAAAATTTATGAATAAATGGGCTTCAGCTATCTTCGAGCGTCTAATTTTCTTTCTTTTCCAAGAAAGGAGTCGTAGGGAAGATTGTGTTTCATGTAGCTCTTTGGAAAAAAATGTCCATAATATAATGCTCAGACGCTTTAAGTACATGATTTAAATTATGGAGGGATTATGACTTAAATTATAGTCTAATTACAGAGAGAGATCACCCAACACAAACGACTCACATATTTCTAAAAACTGTAACATCAAGGATACATGTGATTGAAATGAACTTTGTTCCACAGATTAGGAATATGACAATGATTAGGATTGAATAAGTATACAAGATCCCAAATCTCGAGAATTCAGTATGGTCTGAAGCCCCCCTCCCATGTTTTAATCATAACCTCTAAAAGAATGGCATGAAATTCTAAAAGGATTTGGATGTTCCTAAGAAATCAACTCCACGCTGTTTGTACGCGAGTCTGCATAGCAAGCTGTGTCAACACAAGCTGTGTCGAATAAGTTGCCGAACGACTTATCCTGAAGATGTTCGGTGAGTGACATGCCACACGAACGTATGGGACAGGGAAGCAGTGATACCAGTCATTCTTTGAAGAAGGTGTGCATATTCCGTGTCATGTGACGGGGAATTTTTTCTTTTGAAAAGTGAAAAGTGGAGTTGACTGAATGAGAGGCGGTTCCTCAAACCATAAAATCTCCCTCATGTACACATTGATGCTGTTAACATTGTTCTTAATGGGCAGAGTCGATATCTCGTAGCTTCCAACTGCAACCTAAATCATGAGACTTCTGGTTATCCGGTATTCCGCTCTAGAATACAGGCTGCCAGATTGCGTTGTATTCACCACGCTAGCATTTACCACACAAACTATATCTCAGTAGGGCATGTTAAAGAAGGGAAATAATACATTTTCCCGTTCGCACATCAGCGATGGCATCCGCCTGTCAGAGAGTTACTGAACAACGGAAGGCACCACATGCTTTCCGATCAGTCCTCATCCAAAGCCTCTGACGCAATGGCCTGCGTACCAGCAATTCAGCCGCCAGAAAACTGCGTCGATTCATTGATTGATTATTTTGTTTCCTGGCGCGTCAACATCTATGGTCATTAGTTCCGTAGGTGTAGTGCATGTATATGATGTGACATTGACTGAGTTCCTGTCCCGCTAGAACCTACAAATCGGTTTGGGGGAAGGGTCCCTCCTCCATCTATTTCCCCCGGCACCGCCCCAGCCGGGAGAGGCTCCATGCTCCCGAGTAGTTTCCGCATTGGACCGCACAAAGATGAAGAAGGGTAAATTGCGCATTGTCCATGGCCCGTTTTTGTAAGGTACTGTTCGGACATTCGGGAGGTATTGATCGGAGAAACCACGGGCAACAACCGATCAGAGCAGCTGGCCGCTAGAATACAAATGCAGAGCGCTAAAAATCCGCCACCATCGCCACTGAATCCCTAGTACTCCCAGTCAGAGACGCTGCAGTGACAACAGATGATCCTCTGAGCCACATGTGCATGATCGAACAGTCGCATATCGAAACATCGAGCAGACACAGAACAGCTTATATCCAATGCAGAGCTCCAGCGTCAAGCCAATATTGTGGATGAAGCTGTACGGTCGTGGGGAAGAGGTGGTCATTCCCAGCAAAGACCAAAACTCGGTACAGTAAGTATACAGAACGATATATTAAACGAATATATTTATACGAATTACAGTCGTACCTTAACGAACCGAAATTTCACGGCATGACAAACTCGTTTCCGGGAGAGGAATCGTTCAGCCCCGTTTGAACTCACATGCGCCCTTTAATGTTGATGTGTTACTGGACATTGATCCTTACTGGACATGGCTCTTAGTTTCCACTTCTTTTGACGAACTCTCTCAGACTGACCTCACTGATACCCTGATCTTCCTAGTCGCACGAGAGTGCTGCCGGGTCTATGTGTGTTCCATCACTCTTTAGTGTTAATCTCTTATTGCTGATACATTTCTATACATCCTCCGTGTTTATATTCATTCAGAAAATTCTTTCTTGGTTTTGCAATTTTCACAAGCATCGACGTTTTACAATTTGGATTTGAGCTAACCAACTACTTTTTTCTAACATCGTGACCACATGTATACTTTGCATTATTGTATTACTTATTTATGTATTACTTGTTAAATACATGTACTGTTCGTCAACCATTTACAAACTTTAAATGATTTATATACCAAAATATTTGTATTGTCTATTTTTCTAAAAGAAATTATTCAATTATAATATTGTAGAGCAACAATTTCAGAAATCAAAAGATGCAGCTTAAAATGAACCAATGTTCATTGGGTCAGTTTGCTGAGAAAAGCGCTTCGTTGCTGCACAGAAATATCGTATCGAATCGTATCTAACTTCATTTTGAGTTCAGAAAACATAACCGATTTTCAAATGAATGGGGATGTAAGATACCTTGCGTTAATATAGCTGGTGCTTTCAATACGTTGACACACATGGTATCAAAGGGATCATTTGTATTGCTACATGTTATTGAAGTATATTAACTGAGTCAGTAGAGAATTTGCTCGACTATTCAATACGGATGTCTCTACTAGCCAGCTGGCAGTTGCAAACCCCTGCAGGGATATTTAAGTGCGAAGCCGAAAATCTTCATGAAATGTGCGGCCATACTATGTTGCTTAAAGGCGAAACTGAATTAAAAAAGAGTGCGTTATATCCAACATTAATGGGAAGGAATTTAATATTATGTAGTCTCTTGTCATAATGTAGATTACCATGTTCAATTTTTTTTAAGACCACGAATTATTTGTACTTTACATTTCTAATGAAACTTAAGCTTAATTGATACTGTTCTCATCTATTTACAAACCAAAACTTCAAAACTATATTTTCATCACTTATAATTTCCAACTTCATAAAAGCAATTTGAACAATTATTTCTGAGAGAGTTTAAGACAAATATTTGAAATAAGAGATGTTCGTCAGAATTCTAAGCAAGGCAAGAAACCTGAGTAGAGGATTGGTACGTCTCTTCTTTACGCTTTAGTATTAATCTAGTTCTTGTGATTACCGTCTAAAATTCGTACGGGCGAGTCCTGTAACGACGACAGCTCGGCTAAATTACGAAGTACTTCTGAGGAGTAGACTACGCTTCTGGCGAGAATAATGGATTGGCTAACAGGGAAAGTTCAACACTGGCGCAAAGTCCAACAAATAAGTAAGTGAGCGATAGTGCGGTGTTGGCTCGGGCGACAAGGAGCTGGAGCCGCCAGGGGCTGCGGCGGGGGCGAGACTTCAGATTCCGCCGCAGAAGGAATCTCCTGCCTTCGCTCATCTCCGCAAAACCCTGGAGACATCGCCGCCTAAGTCGCGCATGATAAACGTTTGTTTTAGTTCCAAGGAGAGCAACATTCAGGTGTAATTCAATGGGTATTTCTGGGATCTCATTAATTTAATAATAATAATAATAATAATAATAATAATAATAATAATAATAATAATAATAATAATATCACTGTTTACTGTCCCTATACATACGTATATACGGAGCAATGCACATAGTATAGAGAAAGTTATGTAATGCTGCGCGAAAAAACGGCGAATTTTCGGCAGAAACAAATTAATTTACGGTCCCTGATAACAAAATAGTGGATAAAACCAGTTGCTAAATTAAGAAAAAAACTCCCCTAACACGTGGTGTAGCCAGAATCCCTGTTTTGTAACTCCTTCATACTGAAACACCAGTAGAAACCAAAACGTCCGTCCGTGAACACTACTAGCGCCTAAACCACTCGTAGGATTTTTTCCAAATTCAAGAAACCCATGTCGATCTGCCTTTCGTCGAAGCTTTGGGATTTGGAAAAACTTTCTTACAAATTTGGGGGTACTTTACATGAAGCCCCCCGGACATTTTCAAAATTTCCTCAAAAACGGCTCCAAATTGTTTCCTTAAATTTCTTGTAAGAATAAAGTAAATTACACATTTTAAGGTAGCATAGGTCCTATTTTCACGGTTAACTCTAAGTTTTGGAAAATTGCTAAAGTTTCAATTTTGTTCGGCGTCTTCCTACAACTGCAAAATTGAGATTTTTCCTCCAAATAAATTTTGTCTCCAAAGTTTGTTCTTTCTTCAAGCTCATGTAGTTTTTTTTTTTGAAAATTTTAGTTGTTTTCGCTCAATATTGCGTGCAATATATGGAATTTTAAAAAATTACAAAAACAAGATTTTCTCAAAAACGGCTCCAAATTTTTTCTTTAAATTTTTGGAAGGGATAGTAATAAATTACTCTGTGAGATGACATAAACGCCATATTGCTCTATTCTTTTGTTTTTTCAAATATTACAAAAATATAATTTTTTGACTTGTAATTGCTAGCAATTTGTAAACACTATTGTACTTATATGTTAAAACGCCTCAAATTACTTCAAAATGAAGTGTTTCGAAAACTCAAAAATTTTCTATGAAAAAGAGCTTCAAATGTCGCGTTTTTAGTAGCGCTTAATCGCCATTTTCTTAAAAACTGTTCCAAATGTTTCAAAGAAAATTGCCACTTAGGACAAGGTTTTACTGTTCTTTAATATTCTGGAATTAATATTTCCGTTCTACCATTAGGAAACCGAAAAATTAAGAAATGTCAAAAAAATGTGATTCGGGTGAGGGTAGATGGCAACTGGCAAGAGAATATGGCAATTCCGAATAGCTAGCCCAGACTCAAGGAAATAGAAAACTAATACGGGAAAGTCGGTGCCATTCTGTAGCACCACTAGTTGTATTAAAAACGTTTACATGAAAAGGACATGCTTGCCTTTTATAGTAATTAATAATAAACCAGTAACGTGCAATAGTGCAAAATGGTGCTGAACAAAATCAGGCACAATGGTTTTCCAAAAAGTAGCATGCCCTGGGACCTCTCTGGTATGTGTGTGTGTATACACCCACACACACTCTCTCAGTGCAACTTCTGCACCGACCCGGCTCATGAGAGATCAGCATCCACTGTATGCAGTTGGGGCTTCAGTACAACAAACTGTGCTTTACTACAAAAAAGGGTGTAGCATCCCCACGATGGCTTTTGGCACATATTTTTATCATGACCACAATAAAAAATATATGAAAAAGAAGAATCTCAGAGAAAAGATTATTATAGGGGAAAAGGGGAGAACAGAACACCTTGACTCAATTCAGGTATCTCACACCCACGTGCACTCAAACACGTATATGTTTCGAGCTTGTCATGAATTTGTTCCAAAATGATTTTTTTAAAGTACCATTTCCATTAACGTTTAAACAAGGGAAATGGAAGTTGTGGTATTAAATTTAAGATAGAAGACAAAGGCTGCAAAGAAGAAAATGCAGTATGAGAATGTGACGTTACACGTGCTTCCAATTTCACACTGTAAATTTCATACATTTTTCGCTCTCAATTTCGCAAAGAGATCACAAAATGAAATAAAAGTGTTTGAATAATAGTAACCTTGTCCCATGAGCCTTTTTGATGTACTATAAAAACGGATGGAACTTGATTTTGTACGCAGATCCACAAGATGCCTTCTCCAGTCCTCGTAGATACGTCCTCTCCTTAACGTTCACATACGTAGAATGAGGCCTTTGAGCGGTTGTAAATTGTTCAGGTCGACATTCTAGGCCGACAGAGATATCGTTTCAGTCTTTTCATAGTTGAACTTCGTACATTCGGAGTCGATTTCTGCGCTACTCAGTTCGTAGCTCGGTTCGGGTGAGACGTGAAATACCTCGCGTATGCAAACACGACATCGGTCACAGCACCCTGCTCAAGAGCAACAAACAAAACATTATCGTATAAGAATCTAATAAATTACATACTTCAACAAAAATAGGCTCCCTCAATACTAAAATAACGTATTATGGCATGTCCATTTATTTGACGACATAACTAAAATTGTTTGAGAGAAAAAGCTGCATTGAGTATGAGAATTCAGTTGGTATGCGCAGTATAAGAATAGGCGAAACAGCATTCAAATGTTTGAGTACCTAGTGAAACCACAGACACCCTTCACATGGCCGGAAAATGCCAAGTTTTCTTGAGTTTGTGCGCTCATTGCAAATTAGAAATATAGACGTTTTTGGATTTTCTTCGAGTTCTTGTGTTTCTAACGAAACTTTAACACCTCTCACATGGTCACCAGAGGGTGGATAGTTTACTTTCAATTTCTGTGTGCATTGCAAGTTAGTAATAATGATTCATTAGATCGTATGATTGTCCGAATGAAATCGGCGAAACAGACTAGCTGGAGGTTGGCGACAGGCTTATGAAAAACGGCGCAAATCTCAAAGGCACATCATTTTTTCCCCAACCCGCCCGGCCGTTAGAGAGACACCCGCCAGGTCGTAACTGTTTCATTGTTTTTTAATCTCTCTTGTGGGTACTTAGCCAAACCACAGACATTCTTCACATGGCCGGAGAATTCGAAGTTTCCTTTGAGTTTGTGCGCTCATTGCAAATTAGAAATATAGACGTTTTTCGACTTTCTTCGAGTTCTTGAGTAACGAAACCATAACACCTCACACATGGCCACAAGAGGGTGGATAGTTTACTTTTAATTTCTGTGTGCATTGCCAATTACGAATAATGATTCATTAGATCGTATGATTGCCCGAATGGAATCGGCCAAAACAGACTGGCTGGAGGCTGGCGACAGGCTTACGAAAGACGGCGCAAATCTCAAAGACGCATCATTTTTTTTCCCGACCCTCCCGGCCGTCACAGAGAGCGCGGGCCGCGGCCGCGACTATGATGAAAGCCGTGGAGGATGCAGGGTGGTTGAAGGGCGACGGACGGGGACAGGGTGGTGACGTGGGGACGTGGGGACGGGAGGGGGTCGAGTGGTCCCGCGCCGGGCGTTTATCGCCGCTCTTCTGGCCGGGTGCGGCTGGCTTCTGCTCCGCTGCCCACCGCCGTCGCCGCCGCCCCTTCCACCCCCTCCAAGCAGCCCTGCTGTACAATGGATCGAAACCTCTAAAAATAGGACAAAATTTCATATTTAAAAAAAACTAACATTCAATTGCGTATGAAATCATCAAAAGTAATTCAATACATACGAAATAATTTATATGTCAACATATGAAATCTTTCATACGTCATATTTACCTGAAATCTTTCATAAGTCACGTACGTGTAAAATCTTTCATAAGTGAAGTAGACACGGCATTTTCAAAATTATTCAATTATATATAAAAAAAGGATAGGCAAGGGCCTCATGTTCCACAGCATCTCATATTTACTTCCCATTGACATACACAATTAAATTATCCTATTAAATTAAATCCCATTGACATACACAATTATAAAAAATCCGAACAGTCATTTTTTTTTTGTTTTCGAATCCCTCATTTCCCGACATTTGGTTATTATGGTTATACCATAAAGTTCAATTTTTCTCTCGTTATCTCTCATTACGTTTTAACTATGTATATTGTTGAATATTGTAGAAGTTGAAATTGTTGTATATTGTTGTCTTTTGCATTTGTAGTAAATATTTTAAAAGAAGATTCCTCAAAGTAAAATTACATCGATCGCCGTCGTTAGCCGAATTGCTTAACTATGCTCCATGAAGTCACGACAGTTAAGCAACGCGACACCCATGGATTCCTGGACGGGTGACCGTCGGGGAACCTCGGTTACCCCGAGCGCTGAGTTCCTGGCCGAAAGGATAAAAGGCACTGAAAGCGAGGTGACGAGAAGACAAAAATTTACCGGCAGATTACTCCAGATTTATAAACACTTGATGCCTAGAAAGGGCTAAGAGACGTGTGGCAAAAAGACCCAACAAATGTTTTAAAAATGTGCGGGCCGTAGTGCGTTTTTTGAAGTACTCCTCCGGGATCCGCGTGATTTGGACCACCGTCGATGACGGAAACCATACACCAGGTTGTCATTAAGTAAGCGATCGAGTTCGTCCGACTACTTAGCTGGAATCGAAAATCTCTTACCCTTCATTTTTTTAAAGAAAGATATTTTTGTCTGCTTTGATCCCCATTCTGACCACAGCGCTCTGCTCCCGTCCCCGCCTCATCCCATCCTCGTTGCGGCCTCTTTCCGCAACCTTCACTCCCCGTTTCGCTGTCGCCCCCCTCCCGTCGCTCGCGCCTTCTCGTCAGGCCCCCTTCCCCACGCCCTTGTCTCCGCCGCCGCCGCCGCCGACTCTGCCACCGCGCATTTTTCAGCGGAATCGATACAGACGCGCGACGGAAAGCGCCTGGGCGGTCGACGCCAGCCGCGGACGGACGGAGGGACGGAGCGACAGACGGACAGCGGGTGGACGGACAAGCGACACTGGGACGAACGGAAGGACGGACCGACAGGCACGAACGGAGAGGATGAATTATCAAGCGGCAATTGGAAGGAAGGATGGATGAACAGCGGGAGGGAGGAAGAAAGGAAGAAAAAAGGATGGACGTACAATCCATCGAACATGTGAGTGGCATACAGGCAGGACGGGACAGAAGGTAACCGAATCAGCTGACGGAAACACAATCACTTGCATACAGTCCGAGGCTCGGCCTGTCATGCCAACACACGGCCCAGAGGTGGAAGAACGTGAAAATGGTCTGCTTACGACACTTGGAAACAATAACTCGCACCTTCACATTCCGCTGCGAGCAGTCGAGCAGTGCAGACCTCTGAGCGCAGCGCTACTGTCAGTAGCAGTTTACGATTCGAAGTGTTAAGGTGTATCAGTGAATAGTTGTCTACACAGTGCAATCTCAATCTAAAGTGCAGTGATTAACTAGTTATTAATTCTTCATCAACATTCAACTACACTGGCCTGAGCCAGTGCATCGCCGATGCCTTAGCCCTGGTTTATCCAACTGACGGCCAAATGGAGGTCGTGGAAGGCGACGGCCGTGATATTTCAGCTTCATACGCACCAGCGTATCTGCTAACTCCACCACAACAAGCGCAGATATCTCAGCAATCAGCACCGGCAGTGTATTCAATGCAGACAACAAGTATGCAGCAGCCTATGCAAAATAACATTCAACCAAATCAGGTCAGTCATTACGCGCAAGCCGAACGCGCGACCTCGTCTTCAAGCTGCAGTGACAATGTCAATGCAAACTCTGTACCAGTCCCCCAAGTGAACAGTGGCAAACGTGGAAACAGTGATCCGAGCCAAAATCCAAACCAATCTAAAAAAGTAATTACCAATTCGGATACTAATTATGCTATTCCCACTCAGAATAGTTTCGGCATTCTAGCTAACCTTCCTGATAATGATGATTCAAATCCCACCGACCCCACTATGCCTGAAAATATTAGAATCCCACCTATCCACATTAACAATATTACGAACATTATTGAACTAAATCAGGAAATTAAAACCCAAATCAGTGCGCAGTTCACCGTAACATTCAATAATAACAAAGCCAAAGTTAACTTCCAAAAAATAGAAGTCTTCAGAAAAGCAATTCAGT
>JAHLJT010008446.1:268784084-268905957 GCA_031308135.1 Acheta domesticus
TCCAAAAAATGTTTCCCTTCGATCGGCGCCATTCTAGAATAGTGCGCCGTATCTCCAAACCATTAACCTTAACGATTCACGTTTTGCGCCGACAGTCTGCTGTGAGCATGTGCCAACAATAGTCTGTAATCAAAAAATTTGCCGCGAACCGGTTAGTGACTGTTTCTTGAGTTTTATTTCCAAAAATGTATCCATTCGATCGGCGCCATTCTAGAAAAGTGCGCCGTATCTCCTAAACCATTGACCTTAACGATTCACGTTCTGCGCCGAAATCTGCTGTGAGCATGTGCCAACAATAGTCTGTAATTAAAAAATTTGCCGCGAACCGGTTAGTGACTGTTTCATGAGTTTTTATCTCCAGAAAATGTCTCCCCTCGATCGGCGCCTTTCTAGAATAGTGCGCCGTATCTCCTAAACCATTAACCTTAACGATTCACGTTCTGCGCCGAAATATACTGTGAGCAAGTGCCAACTATAAACTGTAATCAAAAAATTTGCCGCGAACCGGTTAGTGGCTGTTTCTTGAGTTTTTATTTCCAAAAATTGTTTCCCTTTGATCGCCCCATTCTAGAATAGTGCGCCGTATCTCCTAAAACCATTGACCTTAACAATTCCCGCTCTGCACCGAATGATGCTGTCAGTAAGTGCCAACTACAATATGTACTCAAATAATTTGCCGCGAACCACTTAGTTAGTGTTTCCCCGGGTTCAAAATATCAAAAATGTACCTTTTCGAACGGCCTGTTTTGAGAAAAAGCGAGCCGTGTCACGTTAACAATTGACCTTAACAATTCCCGCTCTGTACCGAATGATGCGATCAGTAAGTGCCAACTACAATCTGGAAGCAAATAATTTGCCATGAACCGGTTAGTTACAGTTTCCTGGGTTCAAAATATCAAAAACGTACCTTTTCGAACGGCCTCTTTCTAGAAAAGTGCGCCTAATCTCCTAAATCATTGACCTTAACAATTCCCGCCTTGCGCCAAAATTATCTGTGGGCAAGTCACAACTATCATCTGTAATCAAAGAATTTGCCGCGACCCGGTTAGTTACTGGTTTTTGGGTTCAAATTTCCAAAATGTACCTCTACTAACGGCCTCTTTCCAGAAAAAGCGTGCTGTGTCTCCTAAACTATTGACCTAAACAACTCGCATTCTGCTCTGAAATCAGGTGTGAACAAGTGATATATATATATAATCTGTAATCAAAAAATTTGCCGCGGACCGTTTTCTTACAGTATCCCGGGTTCAAAATTTAAATACGTATCTCTTGGAATGGTCTCTTTCAATGGAAACGCTTCGTGTCTCCTAAACCAATAACCTAAACATTCATCCTCTTCGCCTAGTGGCAATAATAATCTGTATGCCGCGGGTATGTTAGTTACAGTAACCGGGGTTTCGGATTCCCGAAATTTACATCTTCCCATTTGAGGAAAAGACGCTCTGTCTCCTAAACATTGCCTTAACATTTTATACTGTTCGTTGGAATAAGCTTTAACTTAGTGTTAAATATAATCTTCGAGATTTATCGGCGCACATTTTCTTGAACGTTGAAATTGATTTTATATAACTCGGGAACAAACATTTTTCAAACATTTTCATTTTTCTAAAATAATTACTTTCTAATTTCAGTTTTTCGTTTTTTATTTTCGTTTTTTTTTCTTTTAATTCTGTCTCTCAAGAAAATGTGCGCCGATAAATCTCTTTCCCCACACGTCATATACAGTTTTTACGGTTTTTGGCAAAAAAATAAATAAATGACGGCGAAACAAATGCCTCTCCGGCCGGCCGACCTAAATCCGAGTAAAACGTTCGGCCGATATTCTCCAAAATTTATAAGTCCCTAATCGATCTAACTGATCTCTCGGCCCATTGCATTGGAAACTGATATTATAATTTTGGAGGTACATTACATGAAGCACCTGGGAAACATAAATCTAACATTTTTTATTACATTTTATTGTTGGATATTACAACGAACGTTTAAGAGAACGCTGCAGGTCACAGTTTCGTTTAAAAATTTGTTTTTTGAAAAACTCCAGAAATTCAAAATATTTTCGGCGTCTTACCGCTAGGATAAATTTTAAGATAGACATTTTCTTTCAATAAAATTTCTTTAATGTAACTAATAGGCCTGCGGCAATATTTTTTATAACAGATTATATTTAACACTAAGTTAAAGCTTATTTCTACGAACAGTATAAAATGTTAAGGGCAATGTCTTTTCCTCAAATGGGAAGATGTAAATTTCGAGAATCCGAACCCCGGTTACTGTAACTAACATACCCGCGGCATACAGATGATTATTGCCCCTAGGCGAAGAGGATGAATTGTTTAGGTTATTGGTTTAGGAGACACGAAGCGTTTCCATTGAAAGAGACCATTCCAAGAAATACATATTTAAATTTTGAACCCGAGATACTATAACAAAACGGTCCGCGGCAAATTTTTTGATTACAGATTATATATATATAACTTGTTCACACCTGATTTCAGAGCAGAATGCGAGTTGTTTAGGTCAATAGTTTAGGAGACACAGCGCGCTTTTCTGGAAAGAGGCCGTTAGTAGAGGTACATTTTTGGAAATTTGAACCCAAAACCAGTAACTAACCGGGTCGCGGCAAATTCTTTGATTACAGATGATAGTTGTGACTTGCCCACAGATAATTTGGCGCAAGGCGGGAATTGTTAAGGTCAATGATTTAGGAGATTTAGGCGCACTTTTCTAGAAAGAGGCCGTTCGAAAAGGTACATTTTTGATATTTTGAACCCAGGAAACTGTAACTAACCGGTTCATGGCAAATATTTGCTTCCAGATTGTAGTTGGCACTTACTGACCGCATCATTCGGTACAGAGCGGGAATTGTTAAGGTCAATTGTTAACGTGACACGGCTCGCTTTTCTCAAAACAGGCCGTTCGAAAAGGTACATTTTTGATATTTTGAACCCGGGAAACACTAACTAAGTGGTTCGCGGCAAATTATTTGAGTACATATTGTAGTTGGCACTTACTGACAGCAACATTCGTGCAGAGGCGGGAATTGTTAAGGTCAATGGTTTAGGAGATACGGCGCACTATTCTAGAAAGAGACCGTTCGAAGAGGGATATTTTTGGAATTTGAAACCCAAGAAACAGTCACTAACCGGTTCGCGGCAAATTTTTTGATTACAGATTATTGTTGACACATGCTTACAGCAGATTTCGGCGCAGAACGTGAATCGTTAAGGTTAATGGTTTAGGAGATACGGCACACTTTTTTAGAAAGGCGCCGATCGAGGGGAGACATTTTCTGGAGATAAAAACTCATGAAACAGTCACTAACCGGTTCGCGGCAAATTTTTTGATTACAGACTATTGTTGGCACATGCTCACAGTAGATTTCGGCGCAGAGCGTGAATCGTTAAGGTCAATGGTTTAGGAGATACGGCGCACTTTTCCAGAATGGCGCCGATCGAAGGGATACATTTTTGGAAATAAAAACTCAAGAAACAGTCATTAACCGGTTCGCGGCAAATTTTTTGGCTACAGTTTATAGTTCGCACTTGCTCACAGTATATTTCGGCGCAGAACGTGAATCGTTAAGGTCAATGGTTTAGGAGATACGGCGCACTATTCTAGAATGGGGCGATCAAAGGGAAACAATTTTTGGAAATAAAAACTCAAGAAACAGTCACTAACCGGTTCGCGGCAAATTTTTTGATTACAGTTTATAGTTGGCACTTGCTCACAGTATATTTCGGCGCAGAACGTGAATCGTTAAGATTAATGGTTTAGGAGATACGGCGCACTATTCTAGAATGGGGCGATCAAAGGGAAACAATTTTTGGAAATAAAAACTCAAGAAACAGTCACTAACCGGTTCGCGGCAAATTTTTTGATTACAGTTTATAGTTGGCACTTGCTCACAGTATATTTCGGCGCAGAACGTGAATCGTTAAGGTTAATGGTTTAGGAGATACGGCGCACTATTCTAGAAAGGCGCCGATCGAGGGGAGACATTTTTTGGAGATAAAAACTCAAGAAACAGTCACTAACCGGTTCGCGGCAAATTTTTTGATTACAGATTATTGTTGACACATGCTCACAGCAGATGTCGGCGCAGAGCGTGAATCGTTAAGGTCAATGGTTTAGGAGATACGGCGCACTTTTCCAGAAAGGCGCCGATCGAAGTGATAAATTTTTGGAAATAAAAACTCAAGAAACAGTCACTAACCGGTTCGCGGCAAATTTTTTGATTACAGATAATATTTTACACTTTCATGCAGCTAATTTCGGCGCTCATACTGAATTGTTATGGCTAATGGTTTTGGAGACACCGCGCGTTTCCTTGAAAGGTGCTTTCAAAATATAAGTTTTGGGGATTCGAACCCGGGTAATTTAAACTAGCCGATCCGCGGCAAATTATTTTATTAATGATTATGTTTGCCACTTGGTTGGTGCTAATTTCGGCGCACAGTACGAATTGTTAAAGCTAATGGTTTACTAGAGAATGCGTCTATTTATTGAATGGGGCTAATTTAAGAGGTGCATATCTGGGATTCGAACCCGGGTAATTGAGTCTAACCGGTTGGCGGCAAATTTTTTATTACAGATTTTGTTTTTCACTAGTTTTCGGGAAATTTTGGCGTCGATTATGAGTTGTTATGTGTGATTTTGTACGGGGGACGTCCTTTTACTTCTTTGATTGCGCTCTTATATTGAACGTATTTTTAATGTTTTTTAATTCTTAATATTTTTTGAAATAATGGAGATATCAATTTTTGGTTTTCACATCTTAAAAACGGCAAAATAGCTGATCATTATGGGCTATGCAGTTTTGTGATTGGATGAAATGGACCTGCTAACTTCCATTGGAAGTTAGCAGGACCACTGATTTTTGGGGGAAAATGGCTCGCGGCAAATTTTTGGTTTTCGCATCTCAAAAACGGCAAAATAGCGGCAAATTATGAGCCATGCAGTTTTGTGATTGGATGAAATGGACCTGCTAACTTCCAGGACGTGGCGATGACGCTAGTGGTGATGGCGATGGTGATGGCAGTGGCCGTGGCGATGACTGTGGCGGCCGTGGCGATGACTGTGGCGGCCGTGATGGGGTGAAGATATTGATTGTGGCGGGTGCGGAAATAGAACGAGACGCGGCCAGTGCTGGCGGACGGTAACGGAATACTCGAGATCTCGGCTGTCCCGGGTGACGCCGCATACTAGGCTGTGTAGCCGATGTTTCGACCATCTTTTTCGAGGTCTTCGTCAGGGCTGGTCTGCCACGCCTCGAAAAAGATGGCCGAAACGTCGACGACACAGCCTAGTACGCGGCGTCACCCGGACAGCCGAGATCTCGAGTATTCTCTGGCCGCGGAAGCCTAAGACTTCACTAAACGGAATACTCCGATGCTCGCGCTGTCGCTGCTTACGGCTTCCCAAAACACACGCACGGATGGTCAGGCACACCTTTCAACAACGTCGACACCCTCAAAGAAAACTTACATCAACGTATGGAAGCCAAAAACCACCAAAAGACAAGTGCCAAACATCATTGATAGGCATTAAAAAATAGCCAGAATTGAGACTATTGACAGAAACAAAACGTCTTGGATCACAAAACCCACTGTGAAATGAAATTTTTGAATGTTGTGAGATTTATTTATAAATGAATTTGCTCTAGAATTAATATTATTCAGCACTTAAAATTGATATTTCTTATATAAGGTAATAGATCGAAGCAAATCTTTGATATAAATATACTGAACTAGCGTACCCGTGTGAGAATTCTCGCATATTAAATTCCACCCTCTTCGCTATCCTTCCATAGCCATATTAAGGGGGCCATTATCCATATTATTTATGTTAACGAAACGTATTAATTTGTTTAAAAAATGTATAAAGGCAGCTTCCAATGAATTTATAGAATGTCAAATAAAAAACACTGAAATTGATGTTTGAAAACAATTTTTTATTAAAGATGTATTCGAAAATATAGACAAGTGAACTTGGAACAATTCACAACACTTCCTTAAAAACAAAATTTAAAGTAATTATACAATCTCCTTGACAGTTAGCTTTTCACTTTTCTTGATAATTACAAAATTATTAGGAAAAGTTTTTACTTTTGAGAAAGCTACGTAAAGTTGACAATGCGAAAATACAGAATCGGGCAAGAACTACCCTGCTCTGGAATCTTATTTAACTTTATTACCGAACTGAGAGGTACATCCGTGCAATTCAATTGCCAAGACTTTTAATAAATTAGTTCAATATCTCATACAGTTTCAGATTCTGCATCTCTCCCAATAGATGGGGTTGTATTGAGAAGCGCCCGACCAGCAAAATATAATAAAATGTCCAAGAAGCTCTCATTCTATATATTATTGTGTGAAGAACGTTTCTGTAAGATGTTTGGCCCCAAAATCCTAGATTTTAAGTTCCTAGAACGCTTCGCTCAGGAGTTATTAAACTGTTGCAGTTTAGCATTTAACTTGAATATTTAGATGACTGTTTCTTCAACAGATCCTTCATATTTTTAAAGTGAAAGTGAAATTCGCCACGTCTCCGTGAAATTCTCTTTCTTTAGAGACCTCATTTCTATTGATTGGTTGCCTGTGAGAGCCACAAATTCATCTATACTTCAGAAATACTAAAGGAGATTATTTTATATAATACAAACAATAAAACATGAAGTGATGTAGCTTCATCTGAACTATCGTCCTGGTGTGCCAACTGTCATTTCATCCTTGTTGTCTAAGAAATATTTAATATAAATTCCATCTAACATTAATGAGCCTATGCAATCTGATTTCTGCAATGTTTTGCAGTTTTCCTTACCACACGTCAAAATATTCTTCTCTGCTTGCTCTTGCTGTGGGCTGATCTTGTACACCGAGTACATTTTTTAGCTTTTTCGCCGAGTTCATAGCTGTGGAGGGATAACATCACGATTTCCTCAAAATATTGTATGTGGGAGAGGAAATAGAAAATAAAATACTGCAGAAAACAGACAAATCAGCATAATATCCGTAACACTATTTTTCAATGAATGCATTTTTTGAATGAATTTTTCAATCTGCTTAATAATAAACTTGACTTGTTTGCACATAACATCTTCATATTTTACTAATATGCTTAAAATAGAATTACTGAATATACTACGAGAAAGCCCTCCTAGTTTTCATGTAAATGGTTTAACTTGTTTTCTGCAAATTTTCTTGCAAATGCAATATCATGATTGAACACGCTAACTTGAAAATTTAACCGAATCACTGCTGATAAGGCAAATACTGGCACAGATAAAAGACACGCAAAACCTGTTGATCTCGTATTTACGTTGCATCTAAGTATGGGACTCCTCCAATTTTATACGAGAGCGGGACATCGCTTGCCTTGACATGACCCGATTGTCTTCCATTCGGTGCGTCGGGCTATTGTCGGCTTGAGAAAGCTTCCTTTTTAGGAATTATTTAATTCTCTAGATTTTGACAATGCTGTCGTGTGTTGCGGGTTGCATTTGACATGAATATTTAGATGCCGTTTTTAAACAAATCTTTCATGTTCTTAAAGTCAAGATGCATTTCGTCACGTCTCCGTGAAATTTTCTTTCTTTAAAGACCTTGTCAATAAATATTTGTTGCCTGTGAGAGACACAAACGGAATGTATACTACTGAACTAATATAGGAGGCGAAATTTTTATTGAATATACAAATTAAAAACTGCGATATATCGTTGCCCTCCTTCAATGCAATGTTCTCTGCTGCAGACGCGCCGCCCGTGCTGATGTACAGCTTCATCGAGCAGACGCTGCAACCGGGCCCCCCAGTGTCCCTCAAGTGCAGTGCGGCGGGCAACCCACGCCCACCATCACCTGGACGCTGGACGGTTTCCACTGCCCAGCAACCCGCGGTAAGTCCCTGTGCGTGGCGTGTTCATGTCTATTCAATCCAATGGGCGTGTGATTCGGTAGGCAAACTCATCGCCCACTATCTCCCAACCCTACGCCCACCACCACCAGGCCGCTAGACGGCTTCGCACTACCCAGAAATCCGCAGAGCGCATTGTCCAGCAACCCTGTGTGGTTTTTGATCGCATCTATTATTTAATCCGTGTAAGTCGGTAGGCAAATTCATTCCCAATGTCTCCCGACCCTAGGCCCGATATCTCTTGTACGACTTACTGCCCAGCGAACTACGGTGACACCGTACGTCACCTTTCTTCATGCCCAATCAACTATCGTGTCAGTCGCTAGAGAAAAATAAAGATCTGTATTTCCTATTCTATACCCCATTTCAACTGGGGGCTGGAAGTTTGCACACTGCCTAGCAACCCGTGGTGAGCCTCAAGAGGTCTTTGGGGTCACCCAAAATTACCATATCAATCACTAGACAAATATTGTCTACAAGCTTACGACCAACTACAAATGAACGTAGGACGGCCTCCCACTACTAAGGAACCGGCCATGTGTCTCGATGCGGTTTTTCTTCATGCCCGTTCACCCACAACCACCAAGTCAATCGGTACGCTAATACAAATCCAACATCTTCACCCTCATGCACAACTTCACCTGGAAGCTGGACGGTCTCCTATCCCCGGTCATCAGTGTGTGGCCAGGAAAGAGACTGTTAGACTATTTCTTTTAACAAAACCTCCCCGTGTTTTCTCTGTTCATATAACACTTATTAAGATTGATTGGTTGCAAATGTCGCAAAACATCTCTAATATATCTTCCTTATTTGCACCCACTGTAAAATCGGAGATCAATGAATGGCTTGTCAAATTTGTGAATTTTCCTCATTATTCTCAGCTAGAAAATACGTGTTGAAAACTTTTCGAAATATTTTTTTAATGTTTGCAAATGGCGACAACATACTTATGATAAGGGCGGCAAATAGAAATGTTTAGGAGCGGCTGCGTATACAAATTCACTAATGGTATTGGCCTGCTATCCAAGAGGAGTTGGCAAAGCTTAACAGATCTCGGCAAAGAAGAAAAGCGAGATAGGGCAAGGGATTAATTTACTGATAGAAGTGCTGGCATTTCTCTTATTTTCGCTCCACCCCCCGTAGGATTAAAACCGGAGATTCATCCTTGCAACTTCAGGGGTACTTCAATTTTAGCATAGACTGATGCATAGTTAACATCCGTTAGCAGCAGTTTAATCTACGCGTAATATGTGAAAATTCCATCTTTAAATGAAATGTTTCCCAATAAGAGCACGTGCCTTTCGTATTATCGGCAAACTGTGTATATTCACGTAGTTACGCTGCTGTAAATTCGACGGAATTCAACGAATCATTAAAAAAGCCTTCACCAACTGAGTGCTCTACGTAACTGGAACTTTTCTTCTATTTTCACGTTCTCCGAGAGAAAAAAAATGTCCATACGCTAAAAATTACAGCTCAGCTCTCTCTATAACGTTTTGTGTTTTCAGGCATTTAGTAAACAATATTTTACGTGCAGTTAACTTGAATTGCGACGTTTAATGTCCCTTGACAGAACTGCGGATGACGTCATAAGCCGAGTCGTTTGCCCCGCAGGGTCTCTGAGGCGGCAGAAGCTACTAACACACTTACATCGCATTCATAATTGAATCTGCATTTTTAACTAGTGAGTTGGTGGAAATTTCTCTTAAACAGATTTACATGGTACATAAAATCGCAATTTTAATAAAATCTTCTGAGCGTAATAATGGAAAGAAGTTCCGGACAGTAGATTAGATTTACTGCAATGATTCGAAATGCATAATATGTAAAATTCCATTCTGAGTTTCTGCACCCCGAAATGGTAATTTTATTTCATTTATAAGAAAAAAAGAAGTCACATTGACTTCAACGTCTACGGTGATAACGGCTGAGGCAGCAAGTATGAGATTCATAGTACATGTTAATGTTACCCGTAATATAATATTCAACGTATGTGATTCGTCCTTTTCCAAATGAGCCCTTGCCCAAAATTTTTAGAAATTATAATATTGGTACCACTGAATTTACTGAATTATTCTATAGCCAGAAAGATATGTCTGGCACAAAATGCTTCCAAACCCATATTAAATGCATTCGAAAATTTCAATCAATCAAAATGCACCTTGTCCTCAACACAATGAATCATGGCTGACAGTAGTAACAGCCATCAGTAAAGGAGCAAATGGAACCTTATCCAGTACGGAGTATAGAAGAATGTGATTATTTTTTAAGTGCTCTTGTCCATTTGTCAATTGGATTTCTCACTCTAGTTTTAAAATTTCATTTTACACTTAATAAAAATATATTATACAATAATATTTCATAATGTACTCTTGGTAATACCTCATTAAGCACGGTGCGTGGGCAAAAACGAGTTTTCAATGATAGTTAAATCTGTGAAACATTATTTAAAGTTGCCCTATTTGTTGAGAAAAGGCTTTCTTTTATTTATTACCTTCTGTTCGGCAATACTGCCTTTCAGGGGTGTTAACAATTTACATCATAATAGTACTCTTTGTCTCTCATTCTCACGCTAATAGTCCTGATTGTTAGACTGTTTTAAGAGATTAATTTTATAATTTAGTTGAACTGTTGTGAAATGAACGTACACTCGTCTTGGAGTACAATAACTAGGTTGAAAATGTATTTATTTGTTTATTAATTTTAATTTTACTATCAGATGTTAGGAATTAATGGTATTGAATATTTATGGGGGTCTGAATTAGTCTTTGGAAAATCGTGAGCACTGTCGGTCAGGTTTTGGGTAATTTCTGCCGAGTTTGGAGAGGGGGATGGCTGGAGATTCTGAAAGAAATTTATGTTCGACAATTATTTGTTGACTTTGGCATCATTAGCGATTCAGTTTAATATTTTAAGTTTTTGGATTTTATTTGCCAAGTTGAAGGATTGGTATTCACGACTGCACTATATTTTGAATTTTAGGTATTATAGTTGAGATGACTTTGTTTACTATTGTATTTACAAGTTGAACTACGTCAAATGGAGGTTGCAGGCTTGAAGGTGACTGAGTTGTTTGCCATGCTAATGGCTTGTGTTGAGGAAAGTGATGATTATTTAAATTAAAAGAAGGTCACGACTCTCAATTGTCCGATGTGGTTTATTGAGATTTTTATCTGAAAGGAATGCTGACCGTGACCGACGAACTTCTTGATCTACACGGCAGCCTCGATAATTCGCTGGTGCCCTTCACCGCAATTACAACAAGTTGCTTTAGACTTTTTTTTGTACAGTACATTTAGAATAGTGTTGCTGTCTATCACAGCGAACGCGTCTGGAAGTTACATGACAATTTGCTTGAGAATGCCCAAATAATTGGCAGTTTTTACATTGCCCTGGTGAACTACGTTTAATCCTAAGTTGAACTTAAATGATACAATTCATAAATTTGTTTATTTTATAGAGAGATTTGTTTCTTCAGTCTCTGATACGTCCATTCCACATGTTTGTTGTGGCTGTCTTTGCTTATTATATAGCCTACATACAATAAATAACTGGGTAAATGATGCGTTTAAATTCTTCGCATATTTCATTTTCTGTTAGAGATTCTGGTATTCCTTTTAACATAACTGTAAAAATGTTCCCTGTGGGGATCCTATATGTATAAAATGACACTGTTTTACTTTCACAAAACGTCTTGTAGTTTCTAAAGTCCTCAATATCCGCGAAGAAAATATTGATTCCATTATGTTGTGTTTCGGTGCGTTTTTGGCTACTAATTTAATATCATCTAGTATTACTTTGTAGTTTTTTCCTAATACATGAATGGGTGGGATTTTCACAAATGAGGAAACATTGTCTGGCTCCTTTGAGGATTCTTTTTGCGTAAACATTTCGTATCTATTGTCGGACTAACTCGGGATCGTTGGATGTGCTTAAAGCATTTTGAATTGCTTCCGCTGTAGGGGAACTTTGCTTCATGATCACTGCGATAGCGTGGATGTCAATAGACTAAGCGCGCTAATAACTTCGACCACTGGGTAATGCTCTGTCCGACACCAAAGCATGGACTTTTAATCACAAATTGATCGCACTTTTTCTATGTAGTATTTAGCATTTCATAAAGAATCTGTAAGATAAGTTTTTGGTCATTTCACTGCACTCGCCACTCTTTAACGCTAGCAAATGAGATAAGGTGTAAATTACATTCAGTCTCTTATTTCCGTGGTTAATTTACACATGTATGTAAGAACTGAGCTTCATAATATTTGCAATAAAAAGTGTTTTAATTCATCAGGGTTTGTACCAACAATGGACAAAGGACATCAGACGTCTACAAGTTTTGAGATCGAGATTAGAAAAGTTTCAAATTTGGTATCTTCCTCACCCGGGGGAAGAGGTTACAAAAAATGACAAATAGAATCATATGGAAGAAAAATGTAAACAAAAGTGTGTATTCTGCCAAATCTCTGCCCAAGCTTCCAACGTGTGAACATCTAAATAAGAATGATCTTCTTTGTTCTAAGTTGGCCATGCAGAATATACGCTTCATCAGTTATTTCATTCTACAACAATCGCGCACAATGAAATGAAACTTCAAGACAACGTTCTCTTAAAGTATTTAGTTATACAGTTACAGAAACTCCCAAATGGAAACGATGTAGGGATAATCGAAAACAAAGCTCACAAGTTTGGACTAAATATTCATTCGAGTAAAACTTCATAGAAATGTAAGTAAACTTCAGATTTGTCAGAAATCGCTTTGTAGATCAGTCTCGATAAATTCAGTTTTATTTGATTGAGTTTAAACCTTATGGTGCAATATGTGAATTTTTTGAAGGTACCTACACGGATGTTTTTTCTGCTGCATCCGATTGTAGCTGCTATATGCTAGATGAGACTGAGTAGTTGGAGGATATCTTTCTACTGAGAATGGAGGAAGGATGATGACCATGGCTGTCTTAAAAATGAGTACCTCTTTTTAGGCTCAGTAGGAACGTCTTTGCTTGTAATGGGCAGTCATGGGTGCACAGTTGGGATGATTCAGAGTTTTGTTGACTTGTCCCTTACTGGACTGTGTAGAAACGACTTATTTCAGCCTTCAGATATGTTGATCTAAATTACAGTTTATATGTGTGAAGGCTTTCAGAAAATCGGCTTTGATGGTGAAGAGGGTAAGAAGTGTAAAACGAGCGGTAGCCACGTCACGAATGTGTTTTAATGTACATGGTAAAATTGAAAATAAATATAATAGAACTCACATTAAAGAGACAAATACCCAACTTAATATTCTTGAAGTTCATAAGGATGTTTATTCAATAGGTTAAAAGGTATGATTCAATACAGTTGGAGAAAATACGATACCTACAAAAACTATTGAAAGCACGTATTTACAAAATTTGCCAATGTGGTTAAATATATTGTGGTCCACTTAAGCAGGAAATACTTAATTCAACCAGTGGACTATACTTCAGCGTAAGCAGATAAAAGATATTAACTGAAAGTGTTTTGAACATATAGAACAAACGTTGAAGCACAAATTCAAAACTGATCGAAAGGGCATCCTTGTAATGTTCAAATTAAAGGAAACGGCACAGAAAATAGTCAACGTTTCAGTAATTAAATTAACACAGTGATTTAATACCGAAAATGTACTGAACTGTTAATTGGTTTAGGCACAATCACCAATTCGTTAATCATACGTTAAAATTTCACTAACCTTTTAAAATTTGTAATTTGGTGATTCATTGGGTTTGTATCAAAACACACTCGGAATTTTTCTTCCAGGTAACCTACAACAATAATGAAGGTACTTAAACAAACTCAACTACCTGGAAATGGATAAATCACAAAAATGGAAGGTGCACAATCAGATCGGCCTATCTCTTAAGATGGCATCGTGAAAGATGGCGTTAAATAAATGCATAAATGCACCAACAGGCAGACAAACAAACAAACAGACAGACAAATAAAACAAACAAACAAGCAAACAAATAAATAAAAATTCCCCGTTTTCTGGCGTACGATAGCATAACTTTCTCTTACGAAATATTCGTAAGGCCAGAAATAAAAAGCATCAGCACCATATCGTTTATTCATTTCATTTATTCCATCCATTCCATGCACGCCATTCACTATTTCATCCACCATTCCATTCACCATTCCATTCACCATTCCATGCACCATTCCATGCACCATTCCATGCACCATTCCATGCACCATTCCATGCACCATTCCATGCACCATTCCATGCACCATTCCATTCGCTATTTCATTCAATATTCCATTCACCATTACATATACCATTTCATTCACTATTTCATTCATTTCACCCATATCACACATATTCTTCATTTTCCCGCATCGCGTGCCCCGTGGAGCACTGTGCGCCTTCGCCTGTTGCGAAGACGAAGCGACGGCGGCGCCGGGGGACGAGAAGACGCCAAGCAGCCGCTTCCGACGGCGTTTATTGTCAAGCCAAGTGGCAGGCGCGGGCGGCGCGGGGAAGGGCGGGGTAAAGTGGGTGGGTGGGGCGGGGCGGGCGGCATCGGGCAGGGCGGGGTAGAATTGGGTGGGGTGGATGAGGTAGACTCGGGCGGCGCGCGGCGGTGTGGGAGGGGGCAGGGCGGGGTAGGGTAGGGTAGGGCGGGGTAGGGTGGGTGGGGTGGGGTGGGGTGGGGTGGGGTGGGGTAGGGTGGGGTAGGGTGGGATGGGGAGGCTCGGGCGCCGCAATCAAAGCGATCCCTGTCGCCGGCCGCCGCTTTGCCCCCCCCCCCCCGCACCAGCCCTGAGATCTCTTGCCGAAGGCACGAGCCCCTCGCGCCTCGCGGTGCTGCCTCCGACGCCCCGCCGCCTTCCCGTCAAGCCTCCGCCCGTCCTCGCTGTTGCAGCTCCTGTTCCCTTTCCAATTCTCTTTTCGCCTTGTACTCGCCGCACCCCGTACCCGTTCTCACTCATTAACCCAATGCCCCCACCCCCTGCCCGGCCGCCGTTCCCGCCGCTATTCCGCCTCCGTCTCTTTTCCCTTCACCGTTCTGTTTCGCTTCCCCGCTGCACCCTTTTGCCCGTTCCGTTCCGTTGCTCGTTCCCCCTTCCACGTTCCGGCCCCTTCCACGTTCCGGCCCCTTCCACGTTCCGCCCCCTTCCACGTTCCGCCCCCTTCCACTTCTCCGTTCCCTCCCCTTTTCCGTTCCGCCCCCTTCCTCGTTCCGCCTCGTTCACCGTTCCGTCACCACTGCCGTGGTTCTCGCGTTGCTGCTACACCACACCACACGCGCCGCGGCGTCTCAGGCGCAGCCCCCGAGGAAGCCACTTCGCCCCCCGCACCCGCACCCGCCTCCCGCCTCGCCGCCTTCGCAGCGCCGCTCCGCTCCTCTCCTCTTGAGCCGTATGTTGGTTTCCTTTTGCCGCAGTCGACGGGTTACCTACTCCCTCGTGGCTCCACGTCTTCTCTTCCAACACTGTGCCCTTACCGCTCGGATATTAAGAGTGGAAGGCGCGTGCACCGTTAACCCATCTCGTTCCTTGGAAGTTAAGGTTTTTTGTTTTTCGTAAGCAGAAAAACAGATTTCGACAATTGAATAGTTCCCTTCGGCGGAATTATGAACTGTACAACAATGTGTCAACCACAGCCGCAGCGCCAAGGAGGGAGCTTATGCCTCTATCGCCTTCTCGGCGATGTCCCATGTTTCTCTTTCCGTATGCTCTCCATCTCCATACTTATACTATTAAATTGTGCGCTGAGAGTCGATTTCGCGGACTAGGCTTAGTGTATATGGATCGCTTCGAAATTCTCCAGAAGTATTATCTTCGATACTCGACAGCACACATTGTCCAGAACTAAAACATAATGTGTATAGGTAGCTGAGTGTCAAAGTTTCTGAAACAATCCCGAACAATCCATTTCGTTGCCTTATTAGCTCCACTTCATGTCTCCCTTGTCTGTTGTTCCCTAAGATATCTATTTCTCTGTAGTCTGTCCTGCAGTACTGGTTTTCTAACCCACGATGGTGTGTTGAAATGAGAATGGGTAAGATTTTAAAGGACGCAATATGTTCAGAATTAAGTATAAAAAGAAGTGTACTGGGTGCCGAGCAAACGAAACTGTCTCTTGTATTATACATACTTGATGAGAGTGTACAATTTCCCCATCAGAGAGCGCGAACATTACTTATTTATTTTTAGTAAAAAACAGTAAAAACTGTATGCGACGTATGGGGAAGAAATATATATCGACCTTTTCTTGAGTTCCAGAGTCACTACACCGCTTTTTTACTAAAACCAGCCTGTTTATCTGCATTGCTTGAATTTGAAAGTTTTGGTAAATTAAATAGAACATTTTTAATTAGTTTCTTCTATCACTTGCAATGCCAATGTAATTCTGTAGGTAAGCCAACGTGTTCCGGTCTTATTTGGTTCTGTGCATACCAAAGAGAATCTCTCCCCCCGTTAGCATAGCTAGAAACCTTCGAGAAAAAACATTATAAGACCACTGAAAATTCAACGATGTTACTTAAAATAGGATCTCCACAATTTTTATAAGCATACTTTCCTCCTTTCGATCAAAAATCTTAAATAATTTGAATACATTTTCCGAAGGACCGCAATATCAACCAGATGAACCGTAGAATATATATTTTGGTGAAAATGTGTTAGTGTTGTTCACAAACGGGCGAATCATATGGAACTCGGCCGCAAGATTGTACGGCTGCAAAACAGACGGACCGTAAGACAGACGGACCGCAAGACAGACGGACCGCAAGACAGACGGACCGCAAGACAGACGGACCGCAAGACAGACGGACCGCAAGACAGACGGACCGCAAGACAGACGGACCGCAAGACAGACGGACCGCAAGACAGACGGACCGCAAGACAGACGGACCGCAAGACAGACGGACCGCGAGACAGACGGACCGCGAGACAGACGGACCGCGAGACAGGCGGACCGCAAGACAGACGGACCGCAAGACAGACGGACCGCAAGACAGACGGACCGCAAGACAGACGGACCGCAAGACAGACGGACCGCAAGACAGACGGACCGCAAGACCGCAAGAGTACACTACATATACGAGCAAGTAATATAGTAGGGTAAGTCAAGAAGTATCTGCACTCAATGTTTATAATTAATTACAACAGTACAAAACATACAATGAGACAATTTTTCAACTGATGCATGAAGCTTTTCAATGTACTTGGTCCACCAGCTTTCCGATACCCTCAGAAAAAGGATGCTGGATTGGGCAGCAAGCCATGTATGCTCTGCTTCCTTCCCTGTAGGTGGGAGGCAAATGTGGGGCCTCTTAAAGTATCTTCAGGGTTCAAACAGAAGGTAATTAGTTGTGACAAGATCTGGATGGAACTGAATCTGGGATGTTCTGACACCTGGAAATGCAGATATCTTGATGAACTTGGCCGACGGTACGTGAATGCGCCTTATCTTAGAACAAATAACGTATTTTAGCAATCCAGCTCGGCGTTCTCATAAGCAGAACCTGACTAACGTCCATATGGTAGTCATTTTTTTATAAAATTAGTTTCTTCGTAATCTATTAATCGATGCAACGCATCTCTAAGTCACTGATCGAGTATTGAGCACCTTCATAGTCAATCATCGCTCAAAGAGAGGGCATGGACTTGCCCAATATTAGGATCAGTAATAAATGAGGCTAGATATCTTGGTCTTTTCTCATCCTGCATGCTTGTTTGACTATGTTTCAATGATTCAACCCATTGTCAGCCCTTTTTTAAAGAAAAAATTACACCCACATTGAGCTGAAAGTCTTCTAGGGATTTCAACTTTTGGTACGCATCCACATCACAAAAAACGTATAACGAAAGCCTGTTCTTTTTTATGCAAATAGAGAATGGTGCAGCCATGTTTACGTCGCAACAACAAGTAAACATTAGGCGATAAAGTTAAAACGTACCATAAACAAAGTGAACAATGTCATCTTAAGGCTGCTAAATGCATTAAGCTGAACAGTCAACTTACAATTGGAATGAAAGTGCATATACCAATTGACTTACCCTCTTATTACGAATACGAGCAAAAAATTCTACTTTTTCAATAATAAGGAGACACAAAACATGATTTTCTGTCGAAAAATGGGAACTTTTTCTGGTAGGAGTACTTAACTTTATCTTTTCAATGGCCTGTAGAAGAAAGTAAAATTCTCGATTGGGTTTCCATTGATCCATTGAACAAGTGCTGAGACAATGTCATGTTTTGCTTCTGGATTTTAAGTTTAGCTTTCTTCCTCCTTCAAATACACAAACATTTTTATTGTTCTCTGACCTCATAAATACGTTCAATCGCATACACATCACTGTTCCGGAATCAAATTGATACGGTACTCTTGTGATCCTGGTTTCACTAATATATTGTCTATTATTAACACATTTCTATTTATAAGGTTTTCCGAAGTGAAACTAAGACTATTTTAGCCCAACAATGCAGAAACTATTTTTCTCGTAAATAGCCTAGTATGCATAAAAGCAGACTATTGTCTGTCGGTACAGTGTATTGTTTGTTGAGTACGTTGTACTGAATATGTTTGCACCGTAGTTTCGACTAAACTGGCGTAGAGGGCAACGAGACATAGTACTATAAATTTACCGTCGTAGAAAACTGTATATGGGGGAATGCGTTTTCACGTGCAATGCTCACGTCTATTTCCGACTAAAAGGGTTCTGCTGGAATATTTGGACGCAGGGAGAACCGTCAGCACATTATTCTGTTCTGCTTTCCCTAACTCAATGCTCCAAGAGCAGACCGCCTGGCATATTGTCAAATAGAGTTGTTGTAGTGCAAGGGAACGCATGCCCTCATGTTGAACAGTCCATGTACTCTGGCCACTGCGCTGCAGGACCTTCTTAGTAGAAGGCCTCATTAACCTTATGACAGGCTGGGACACTTACGTGAACAAACAAGATGACTATGTGTAGGCGAATATGTCACTCGAGAATTTAAGAGCTCATTATTAGTGAAGTAACTCCATGAAATAATTTTTTAGGGAGGGAAAGTATTCACATTCAGCTTTGTAGTTCAAGAAAGAATTCAACGGTTTTCGGATACAGTCTAGGATAGGATAGGGTCTGAAGCATCAACCTAGAAACAAAAGGAAAAGGAGATACATCGCTTCGGAAATAAGATATTCGATTACTCTTTATTTCCTGTATATTCAGTACATCAATCAAAAAGTCATTATGAAAAATGAAAATTCTCACATTCGTTTCAGAAAGCACAAAACATTCATATTGAAAAAACATTTTAGTATTTCTTCTTTCTCATCCTACGTTTTATGTATCATTATTGAATTACCTAGTCCATAATTTTGAATGTTGTTTTGATAAAAAAGTGTCTTTTCGTCCAAAATTCTTCTTAAAAATTAAATTAACTTGTATGCGTAAGACATTTAATTTAATTTTAATGCTTTCAACTTCAATTCAATTGTTAAGATTTTTTGACGTTTCATTTTATTCTCTGACCCACTTTTCACTTTCCTTAGTCATTTCGGCATAACACTACTTCATGCTATTTGAATTTCGTCTTCACTTTCGTAACCTCCTGTTGCCATCATCTGACGGAATGGTTTTGAGATGAAGTAACACATTTTTTAACAGCCATTAATATAAACCAACAACTACATTCTATTTTCTAGCACAAATTACCAATTGAGTAAAAACCCATAAAAATGATCTTCAATCGAGTTGCTCAAAATAATAACGGCAGACCATAACCGACCTCGCATTTTAAGATAGAAGTATGAAAGTATAGTCAAGTGATATGCCAACGATATGCTGAAAAATAAATTTAATTGGGACATGGCAAAACCCACAAATGCCGCTTTTAAAATTTGTCCAGACTGAAAATGAACTAAATTTCAGTAAACAAAGGCATATCCTATGTGCAGTTCTGTTTACGGTCGCGATCAGTTCATGGCGCTGTAGGCGAGATTGTCGGCATCCGTGGGGCTTGTGTTGCCTAAATCTCTGATAAATGGGAAGAAATCTGTAAATGAATAACCCAACTGAATAAGTCCTCATTAAACGCATGATGTTCAGAAACTGTGGGCGGAAATATGTAAAAAATCTCATTGTGGCAACCCCCCCCGACACACACACACACAAAACCTGAAGGATTACTAAAGTACTGTGGTGTGTGTATAACTTTCCATATTCAATGTGCGTGTATAAGAGTTTGTCTGGAGCTGTGGAGGACACGTTTTCTTTACGTTTTATAGCATTTCTATAATAAACACAGAGAATACGTGTTTAATTTAATTAAGAAAATTGAACCTCGAAAAGCATACAAAAGAAATTTGTCAATGTAACATGTTAAATGAAAGAAGTGTGGATGTTACCCTGATTTTTTTTTCGTTTTATTTTTTACTTTCTCGCTACGTAGTAGAGAGGGTCCTGGTAACGAAAAAGTCGATACATCCAGTTACTAAATTAAGAAAAAAATCCACTAACACGTGGTGCAGCCAGAATCCATGGTTTGTGGATCGTTGATACCGAAAAATCGAATGACGGTAAAACGTCTGTCTGTGAACAACGCTAGCGGCTAAACCGTTCAGCCAATTTTCTCCAAAATTGATATTACCCAATCGAACTGGCTTATATCGCGGCCCCTTGAATTTGAAACTGATATTTTAATTTCTGGGGTACTTTACATAAAGCCCCTGGGACATTTTCCAAATTTCCAAAAAAATGGCTCCATCGTATTTGATTAAATTGTGTTGTTGGATGGTGTGAAGAACGTTTAAGATAATGGCGCAGGTCTCATTTTCGTTGAAAACTTTGATTTTTCAAATATTGCAAAAATTGCAGAAATTAAAATTTTTTTCGGCATCATCCTTCAGTTATGAAGATAAAGTTTTTTCCCTTAATGAAATCTGTTCCTTAAAGATTTTGAAATAATGTAATATACAATTTTTTGAAAATTTGAGTACTTTTCGCGTAATTGGGGTGAAAATACGGGCGAGAAAGTATGCACCACTAGATTTTTTTTTCTAGTATAAAGCCCAAAATGAAAGAACTATTAACCAGAAAGATTCTAGAGTTTGCAGCTAAACTTTGAAATCCATACTTTCACACCCGAAAAAGGGTAGGTTATATTATGAAGAATCTCTAGTGTTACAAATTTTATCGGTTACTTGCGTCCTTAACTCCTGTTAAAATGCAAACCTTCAGGTTTGTTAAGGTCACTTGTATTTACCTGAATGTTAAGAAATTTAACATACTTATCAACGGGTTTTAACATCCTTAGTAACGTAAACAACCACCGATTCATCGCAAGCCAACATTATTACGAGAAAAGCATGACAATTTACAAGACAAATAGAAAGAAAAGTAACTCATGATTTTGAGGTATTCTCATTGTTATAATTGTCAATTATAATTGCTCAATTGTAATGCTATTAATTGTGCAATTAGAAAAATTAATATTGGGTAAATTAACATCATTTTCATGGCATTCCATGAAATGAATCTCTTCTTCAATAATATTTACTGATGATGTGGTGTCGTCCCTGGAAGTCGACGCGCTGCTTTCCTCGCCTATAGTTTTTTGTTTGGTTGGTTTTTTTTGTTTTGTTTTTTGTTGTTATTTTTGCCTTTTCATCTTATTTACCACGGACTCCTCAACATAGGATTCGGCTACGGTAGAACTCTGCCACCCACCAAAACCTTTCAAATTTGTTGGTTTCCTGAATCGGCCAATGCCGTAGCCGAAGTTGTTCTTAAGGTGGTTCGAGCGAGATACGTGTTATGTTTAACATGCCTTTTTTATTGTATTAATCGAAAGATGAGAGGTTCTTCTATGTTCTGAGAAAGTTTGAATCGATTTTACCGTCTAGTTTTCGCGTAACGAGACCGTAAAGTTTGTTGTTTTAACACGGGCTCTTATGGTGGCCTGACAGATCTGACCTGAAATTTTAAAATTGTGAGAAAATTAACTGTTGAATATGTTTTTAAAAACTCTTCTTTAGGTAGCTAGCATCTCGAAGAATCAATATGCGCAATTTGAAAGACATCTACCGTCTCAAATGGGAGAATTTTGCAAAATTATAAACCTAAATCAGTCCACGGGGAGACGTTCGCGCGCTTTCTACTGTCGGGAAATCTGACGCACAACTCGGCAATACTGTGCGCGCCGCGCGCTTCATTCAAATTGAGTGACAAGTCCTCTTGTAGAGTTCTTACATTCCTCGAGGTCTTCTGGGCGCAATTAAAAGATCCAAAAGGTTCATATTCCATTTTTTATTATGCAAGATACACAATGGGTTGTCATTGCCTTCAACACCATAATTGCAAGATACTTTACACAGAACTCAAAGCAGCAATATTTAGTGTAGATCAATCAGAAGAGCTACTGGGTGGGCATTCAATTCAGAAAGGTATTAGAAATAGACTTTTTAGTGGCATCAAATGTGTTGCAGTGATAAAATACTTTTTTTTGCTGGTGCTAATATCAACCATTGAAGGTTGATGCAGTAAATGTAGAGCTGAATTTTGCTACTAGTAAAATAAAAAGGCTTGGGACTCCCGTCCTTGTACCCGGATTTTTTAAAATAGATATTAAACTCTGCGTAAAATGTTTTTATCTGAATAATAATCATCAATCAAATAGTTTACTAAACTACAATGCTTGATTTTAAAAGTAAATTGAATGGAACAATAAGAAACTAAACTTGTATTTGTAATTGAGAAATTTAAAAAGCAATTTCTACTTTGTAAGCAATTTGTTAATTTACATCTGTATTTGTACAAGTATTTATTTATTGATAAATAGCCCAAGACTAATGACAATAAACAATACAAATACAATTTTAACACACAATAATTGTTCATTAGCACTATTGAATAGTACAATAATTATTCCCTTACAATTGGTATGTAACTAGCCACTTTCTCTGTAAATACTCTAACTGAGCCCATTTTTTTATTTCCTCTGGTATTTTGTTTTATAAAACAATTCCATTATTAAATACTGAATTTAATGATATATTGTTACTTACATTTTCTTGGTAGAATTTATTTGCTTGTATCATTAAATAATAATGTACATCTGAGTTTTTTCTTACCAAATATTCCGAGGGCAATTTATTTTATAATCTGTATATAAATGTTAACATCTCTTTCCACCAGCAAATAACAACAACAATCTCCCTTTCCACCAACAAATAACACAACTCTCTTAACATTGAACTAATATTTTCACTATGCCCTTTATTCAATATTGCTTTCATTCTTCAATTGTGGTTTCATTATAAACTTGCTATTTCCTTTTTATTTGCCATAGTAAGAACTGTATTACAGTACTTAATACAGGGTACCAAAATTAATTTAAATAATAACTCCTTTCCTTTCTTTGAAATATTTTTTCTTAGTTTGTATAATAAATTAATTTTTTTTGTTAATTTATTGTTTGTGTTTAACATGTACCTTAAAAATTTAAGCCATTATCAAGTATCTGTCATAGTTAAAGCTTTTTAATTAATCAAATATTTTTCTGAAGGAGTGCCCAATATAGTTGGCACTTGAAGGCCTACAGTATCTAAATCCATCCATGGGCAAATGTAATTGAAATTGTAAGAGGAATGATAAAGTCAGTCTTTGGTAGTATTAGTTTTTTAATAGAAACCCCTTTTCTCTACAGCTCTTTATTTTATCTAATTGTTTCCATTTCCTGAATAGTCTCATGCCTTTTTTCCAAAACACTTAAACCTCTTTTCATTTCGAGTGCAACATCAAGACAAACGAGTACAAATGACCATGCCACTTGGAAATCTCTTTTGAAGATTTTTATCTCCAACAATGTTATAATTTTCTTATTGATTGTCCAAATAATACAGCTCTTAGAATTATATGATACAGTAATTTCATTTTATCAGCTTTAGTTTTATTTGTACTTTACACAATAATCGTCATTTAAATCAATATCATAACATGATATAAAATTATTCTGAAAACCGTGCAACCAGAAATAGCTTCTATGAATTACCTAATCCCACCGCTGTAAATAATATGACATATTGCAATTGCAAAAACAGTTTTAAAATTTCAATCAAAACTATTGAAACACAAATTTGGCCATGTAGTTTAATTACCTAAGCATACCTAAACATAAAATAGGGGAATAACAGAAAACCACATTTTTTTATTGGGATAAGAAGGATAATTAGGAGCAGTAGGAGTCAATGATTAGGATTTCTGTCAAATTACAATATAAATCTTTATACAATGTTGTTGAGAACCAAACTACTGATCTTTTTGTTAAGAAATAGAATAATCTTAAGGTTTATCCTAGCATTAGCACAGGTAATTCAATAAATAAAAATTAGAGAGAAACAAACATTGAAAAAATACTTGAAATTTTTTTATTAAATCACTGTTCTCGTGATATTGTAATTATTTCGTCTTCTCAAATTCCGCTTTGGAAACAAATCTTCCGCCAATTCGCTCAGATACTGATATTTACCATGTGTAGCTCAGGCAATAAACAATATTCACTCATTAAAAACAACGAAACTTTGAAGCAACATGCCTTGAGCCGACGTGCCAATCTCAAAACATTACAGTGTTGGCCAATTTACCAAAGACTTTTCGCTCTTCTCAAATGTGGAAATTTTTGCCATTGTTAGCGGTCACTGTACAAAAATATGTAGATATATGTCTATAATGTTTCTTTTTATGAGTTTGCTCGTACTAATTGTGTAATAGTGCTTTTTTACATTCAATCTTATGCCTCAATTTTTCATTCCTCGGCCACGCCATCGGTTGGTACTAGTTAAGAAACTAGTCAACGGTAGGTCTTCATGTGGTATTAAAATATTTTTATTTTCCATCTATGAAACAAAATTAATTCTTATAATTAAATAAAACTCAGCATAAGAGTCCCTATTTTGTTCTATTTTGTTTATGTAGGTCTCACAATACCCACTTACCTCGCAAATAAATATTTTTGAACGTAATATGGACTCTCTGTCTACTAGGGAATATCTCACTCTAACCACCTTAAAGAGTAATCGGTGTGTGTTTTCGGGTTCTGAGGAACCAAGAGATGTGGATATAATTTTTGGCGCTCATGCAAAAGAAATTTGTCAATGTAACATGTTAAATGAAAGAAGTCTGGATGCCACCCCAATTTTTCTTTCGTTTTATTTTTTACTTTCTCGCTACAAAGTAGAGAGTTGTGAATGCGACGGTGACACGAAGCTGCATTTTCCAAGCCATACATTCATGGTGTGCCTTTTCGCATTCATGGTGTGCATTTTCCATTGGATTTTTCTAGAATTAAATCCCATATGGCTTCCGCGGCGGGATCTGAAATTTCTGGCGGAAAAAACGAATTTTCCGCGTCCATCTTTTCGAGCCACGGTATGTGAATGTATTGTTGAAATAGATACATCTGGAGCAAAACCCAACAATATCGAATAACGTGCCGCAGCAATAGAATTCATTTGTTTCATATCGCAGTCATGTAATTTTTCGCAACAATCTTGAGATTTTATGGTGACCCATAAAACGCTGAATACACCACGAAATTTTACAGTGTTATTACTGCCTCGTTCAAATTAAAAATCTCGGTTCCGCTTTGCTCCGCTTCTATTTTTAACTTTTGGCCTCTGCAGTAATAACACTCATAACATTTCTAGGTATGTTAATAGCTATATAACGAAAACACAAGATGTCGTCTTTCTCAAAACTAACTTCAGTTAGGATCTGCCGTTAATATCCTCAGCGTCTCACGAGCGCCAAGAAACGGGATTGGGAACACCGTATCGGCTACGACTGAAAATATTTTTTTGTTTTGGTCCGCCACTATCGGGGGTATTTTTTCTTGGTTATAATTGGTTGTATTGTCAATAAATCCCGAAATCCGCTACATTGGCTCTAGAAATGAGGTAAATAAAATAAATAGTTTCCAGTGGGTGGCTTTTTTAAAAAAAAATGTGGTTGAAGTGGTGTTAAGTAACGAAGGTCATACCTTCGCATCATGCGCACGGTTTCGTGGCGATCCGCCAAAGTCGTTAGGGCAAATGATGTTAGCTCGTCAGTATGCATTTGTAGTCAACGAATGGACGACACGAGTCACATGAGCCGTGTTTTTATGATATACTGTGGCTTGCCGCAGCAAAAATGCTACTTAACAAAACCACACAAAATTATTTTCAAAAACCTAACACGCACACTGCTTAATAATAACAAACAAAATTCTCCCATGTAACACCAAAATAAATTAAATATTTTAACAAAGCCAGTTTCATGATACTTCAATAACACAATATACTCTATACACTGTACAACAATTCTTTTACATATCGAAAATATCGAAATTTGCTGTTACATATCGCAAGATGCAAAAGCTAATATTTAATGGCGGGTGCCCTCTTCCTTAGAACCTTGCAGCCATATGACAGCTGTGTCGGAAGTAGTGAGCACTGAATTCAGTCTATACGCGCAGAATGGAAGTATGCAGAATGATATAACCAAATATTTGCCTTTTTCAGTCAAAATTAAATTTTTTTAAATATTTGTTCGAGTTCCTAACAAAACCAGCGACACATCTCACATGGTCGGAGGCTACACAGTTTTCTTTCGGTTTGAGCGCGCATTGAGAATGAGTAATAACGATACATTGTTTCAAATGGGGTGAGAGCACATGATCGTAAAACACTTTTCTTCGCGAAAAAACGTATTTTAACAGTCTGTGAATTTGGAAAGTTATAAACTAAAAACTAAACCAGAGGTGACAAAAAACTCAATGATCCAAATCCTCTTAATTTGGTATTAACCGTCGTTCCTACTTAGGTTTTTTAACATAATAAGCTGCATTTTAAGAGCTGAGAATATCTTAATGGTTCAAAAACAACAATGTACAAATGATGAGAGGTTCTTGGTAAGTCAAAGTCAAGTTCTATCCCAAAGAACTTCGGGTTGGATTTCTTTACTTTTTCCCACTGTAAACTTATGTTATTTCTATTTATTAATTTTCCGATGCAATAAATTGATAGAAATAGTTTCAAAGATTTGTTAGTGAGATACATCTGGAAATTTTTCCATGGTTACAGGTCAATAACGTAAATTATAATCATATAATTTCATCTATAATGTTTTCTAGATATGCAAATGTCGAACTTCTATCGTGCCTTTACTGAAGAAAAAGATAACAATTGCCACTAAAGTAGATCAGCAGTTTCAAAAATGTTTCTCACCGTAACTATAATGCATTGGGCTCTACAAATGATGTATCAGCCTTTTCATCATGCGTAGACGAAATTATCCGAGCGCCAAGCAAAAAGTTCATTTTCATGATCTGGCCTCCTTTGTTAACACTCATTACTTGAGTGAATCCACTAATATTCTTATATGACGTACCTTTACATTTTTCTTCGTTGTACAAATGTCATAGGCTATATAAAGTACGAAGGAATTCAAGATGGCAGACACTAGGCACCATTTTTGTCAAAAGGAATTTACACCTTTCCTTATGTGACGTATCTGTAAGTTCGTCTTGATATCCTGCATGTCATGTGTTATATATTGTTACTAAAAAGCAATGTAGTGGACAGTAGGCTCCATTTTGTTAATTTATAGTTCATAGCTCAATATTATATATTTAACTCGAGAGAGAGATAAAGCACAGTTGGGTGTTTTTTTATAAAATCTTTCATTTCTTATGTGAATTATTGTAAAGAACAGTACACATTACGAGTACTATTTGACAAAACGTAACATAATATTCAATATTCCTCTCCTTTGAAGCAAAATTCATCGTCTATTATGAAGAGACCATGTTTATTAAAATGCTCAATGGAATCGCAGCGGAAGGTAACTTCTGCAATTCCGATCTTTTCGAATTGACCGCCACCGTTCCGCTCTTACAGCTTGTCCCGGCTGAGGGGGATGACGAGTCGGTGGAAGATACCTGAAGATCCCTGGCAAGTCCCTGGCAAGTCGACGTGTTGCTCCGCGCCGGATGTCGCCATCCAGTGGGGAAGGGAATCACCACCCCCTCCCCTGGTGAAACATTCACTACACTAACAGGATCAATGTCCATAGCAGTTGACGTGTCCGGAAACATCAATCGTTCAACCCGACCCTACCCGCCTTCACTCCGCCCCCACCCCCCAGTGCTTCGCCTCCTTTGCCCGACGCGCATCACCCCACTCCCGCTTGCAGCTGCTCCACTACCTCGGCCGGGAGGGGAGTTTGCAGAAGTCAATGAGATTTACGCAATCACAACGCGCGATTACGTAAACAAATGGAGAATTCCAAGTGCGCGCCGCCAAAGCGGCGCGGAGTCCTCGCTCCGCCTCGCCCACCATTCCACCACCCCCTCCCCCAATCCCCCCTCTCCCCTCATCCACCCCCCGCGACGTCGAAGTCGGTGCCTAGCAGCCCGAGCACTGCCGGTCCCTTTTGAATCAAGGAGTCTCATACAAACTGGAGGTATCATTATTTATTACGTCAATGAGCGCTATTTGAATTGCACTTCGAGTTTCGTAAACCTACAGTACCTACTCTGACTACGTATCCTACTAACCTTACGAACAACCGTTGCTGCAAACTGCAGTAAGCCAATAATCAGAATCAGGTACAGGCACAAAAACTTCCTTGCAGCCTTGCAGGACAACTGCCACCCTTTGTGCTTGACGTCACAGTGATTGCGTAAAAGGCACTCCATGCATTTAGATGCGCTCCACTCGGAATTGTGCGGTCCCTGACGGCAAGGAAGCGCACACAGCAACCGGCAATGACTAGATATCCCTACCGGAAGTGCCAAAAGCGACAACTTCGGTATTAACTATAACAAAAGTTTCTATAACCTATTTCGCGATCCTTTTTAGACAATTTTTAATAACTGGTCAAAATCTTCAAGTAACTGAGAAATGCCTACTAACGTCGGATGGGAAATATCCGGAGGAATCTGTTCAAAAATAAAGTTTTCTGCGCAGTATTATTTTTTTCACTAAACGAAAAAAGTAATAAAATGACCATAGATATTTACTGCTCTTTTTTTAATGACTTAACATCATCATGTTCTTACAATTATACTCCATAGATATTGTGTCATCTATAGTATGATCGGTATAAAAAAGTGGAAGTAGCCTCTTCCGCTGAAGCATGTGAGAAAAACTCCATTTGCTAAGACATATTCAAACAGAATAGAGACATCATTTGAAAACACAGTTAAATAACATCAATTCATCAAAACATTTCAATTCTCCCCAAATTGTTTACAAGTAAATGTTAGTTCTTGTGTAATTTCTTTGCTAAAATGGGCAACTGATTATCAGTGAACGTCTTCTATCCCGGGGAAAATTAAACATAAAATTCTTTACAACGGAATATTTTGATGCGAATCAACACTAAAAGGGAAATAGATGCTTTTTTATACTCAAATAATAAAACAAAACTCAAAGCAAGAAATCAATATTTGATGTAGGCTCCTCATCGTAACTGTTTATTTTGGCATAAAGCTTTTTCGGTCGCATTGCGGCCATCTTCAGTGCTACAAAATGATGATGATGATGATGATGATGATGATAATAATAATAATAATAATAATAATAATAATATATCTAAATTACAAAAAAATTTAAAAATTTTAAAGAATTAAAAACTTTTTACAGAATATTGTCAAGAATTGGATTTTAAAGAGATGTAAAATGTGAAATGGACATATAAATTTTTTAAAAAATGACAAATGAAAATTAAATAAAATAAATGGAATCTATTACAAATAATATTATGAAGCAAACTGGAGTGAAATAAAACTGGAAAAGTATAATATAAAATGTGTAGATGGAAACATAATTTTGAATATCAAATGTACATTTTGAAGAGAGGTGAAAATAGAAAATGAATAAATATGTAACTAAATAAATAAATGAATTAATAAATTTAGGTGAGCAAACTGACATACGTCTTAGAGGCGGCTGTGGGCCTCAGTCCAGACAAGACAGCGAAGGGCGAAGGCATTGTACGCTATTTAAAGGAAACGTTCAATGGAGGTAGGGGAGAACGCGGGTTTTTTTCTAGGAAATGGCCATTGCGGAGTCAGTGTCTGCATTGAACGAGTGTCCTTGTTCTAATAGATGGTTGGCAAAACAAATTAAACAAATAGCTACCAATAATGGCTACAACGACTGTCTTATTGACAACTTTATCAAAAGAAAAACTATCTCCCTTAACACAAAAACATTAACTTCACTGACTCCCACGCACACAACACACACGCACACCAGATATACCATCCCCTTTTTTGGAACATTGTCACTCAAAATTGCCAAAAAGCTCAGTCAATTCGACATACACGTCACATTCAGCACACCAACCTGTCTCCACACCACACTCTCCCACAACAAAGATCCGATCCCCAAGCCTCTATCATGTGGGGTGTACTCCATTTCCTGTGGTAGTTGCAATGCTAAATATATTGGCCAAACCGGAAGATCCTTTAAACAAAGGATCAAAGAACACAGACAAGCTCTCACACAAAAAACCACACATTCACACTTTGCCAACCATATATTAGAACAAGGACACTCGTTCAATGCAGACACTGACGTCAAAATTTTAGAAATTGAAAACAGATACACACATAGACTTAAACTAGAAGCAATACACATTAATAATTTATTAAACAATCCCCAACACGCTATTTTGAATGAACAGATTCCTTCTCTCTCCCCTCTTCTGAAACTGGCCGCTTCCAAAGCACATTAACCCCTCTGCCTGCCTCTTTACCGCCACCCGCCTGGGCCTTTCCCGCAATGGCCATTTCCTAGAAAAAAACCCGCGTTCTCCCCTACCTCCATTGAACGTTTCCTTTAAATAGCGTACAATGCCTTCGCCCTTCGCTGTCTTGTCTGGACTGAGGCCCACAGCCGCCTCTAAGACGTATGTCAGTTTGCTCACCTAAATTTATTAATTCATTTATTTATTTAGTTACATATTTATTCATTTTCTATTTTCACCTCTCTTCAAAATGTACATTTGATATTCAAAATTATGTTTCCATCTACACATTTTATATTATACTTGTCCAGTTTTATTTCACTCCAGTTTGCTTCATAATATTATTTGTAATAGATTCCATTTATTTTATTTAATTTTCATTTGTCATTTTTTAAAAAATTTATATGTCCATTTCACATTTTACATCTCTTTAAAATCCAATTCTTGACAATATTCTGTAAAAAGTTTTTAATTCTTTAAAATTTTTAAATTTTTTTGTAATTTAGATATATTATTATTATTATTATTATTATTATTATTATTATTATTATCATCATCATTATTTTGTAGCACTGAAGATGGCCGCAATGCGGCCGAAAAAGCTTTATGCCAAAATAAACAGTTACGATGAGGAGCCTACATCAAATATTGATTTCGATGATAGCATCGTAAATGCCACACCATTTCCTACTACTCAAAGCAAGGTAATATACACAATTAGCTTCCTTTAAAGGTTATTGCAAAACATGAACTGTATTTAGCTGAGAAATAAGTACCAGTACCAATTCTTCTCCATCTGATACCCCAGTTTCCGCACAAACTGTCATTGCTGGAACACGTTATCATCTCCGACCACACATTCGGGGTAAAGATTGAGTACGTATTATATACCAACTACAATCAAATGCAGCAGAAAAACACTCGTGTAGGTACTTGCAAAATATGAATATACAGCATCAAAGGCTTCAATTTCTGTCAAATGATATTAAATTATACATATAAATTTTTCAAATTTATTTTTTAGGAATGTTTCCATGAATTAGGTTATCTCGCTAAATTTTGCTTATATTTGCACACCGCAAAATTTCTGGTACGGATCTAACACAATTTTCTCTCTTTGCAATGCTAGGAATGAAGGTACGAAACTGCTCTTCGTCTTCACAGTTTATTTTGTATTATCAACGAGAGTAATGTACATAAGTAGTAGGAATATTATAAATTTCTAGTTACGTACTTGATGTTTCAGAAATACGAAGCCAATGAGAAGGAAGAAACGGAGAATTTATGAAATCATGTTTGTGTCAAGAACACAGACATCTATAGCATATTCGAGAAAATATGAAAAAGGAAAATTTCTTATTTTTTTCGAAACTGTAAGAGAAACAGGTTGAAGCATGTGTAGTGTAAACTACACACGCATCAACCAGCATTCACAAAGCATGTGTAGCTCTGACTATTGTTCAGATAATTAGTATTCGGACTTCTGATGAAATATTGCCACGTAATCAAATACAGGCGCTAGAGAAGATACACGGTGAGATGGGAATGAGTTTCCTGATCTCTCGCGCCTGTTCAGTTTTTACCATCTTGAATACTACTTAGGTAATATAAAGAGAGCGTAGTAATGGCACGGTAGAAAACGGCGGTTTTTTGCATCTGACTTCCGGAGCAACATTCGCTAAGTGTTATTTTTATTCCCATCATTATATGTATAACAAGAAATTCCAACTACATGTTTCCAGGGAAATTATTGCCTTCATGAAATTGATCTGCTAGTTACACAACCCTCATCACACTTCCATTAGAGTTACGGAACCATTTATTACGTAGTCGATTTTGAGACTTTTGAGACGAGCAAAGCTGATCAGAATCCAGCAGTTAATGAAGCTGCCAGTTTGCAGCTGAGACTTCCTTCATGAAGAGTTTTCTATCAACTCTGTATCAGGTAATTTCCGGGTAAAATTGATCTCTCGAATTCTCGATGGAGTTTGCTTTGATCCGAGATTTTTAATTCACTAATACCAAAATACTAATAATGAACTTTCCAGAAAAATGAGGTCGTTTCCACGAGCATGTGCGTTATTTGGGAAACGCAAGTAAACCCGGCGAAGACACGAGTGCGAGCTGCTGTTGACTAATAAACACGGAAATAATGTTTCCTCTGTATGAGATTGAAATCAAAGATCGTTCTATTTTATTGCAATCGCTCAATTTTGTAGCAACGTGACAGCGTTGTTTTTATACTTCTTTTTGGAGGGGGCTGCAACCGATTCCTCTGGCCAACTTGGTGCTTCGTCGTGCAGCCTTGAAAATACATTGCAAAGCCCAAAACAATTCCCTACAACAATGTGTGTACTCAAGAGGGCAGAGTGGAAATTCTTGACCCCGTCCGTGAATGGAGGCCGACATGTAGTTGCAACAGACTGAAACAAGACGTCAAGGGCTGAAGCGGCCATCCACTCAGACAAGGACGAACCTGCGCTACAGCGCAAATGAGACAATAGAAGTGATTGGCAATAATTTATTATTATGCTGCTCAAAACAGCTCAAATCCACGTATTAAGACTACTCCGTTCCCGTGACCTAGTGTAGGAATTGACTTACTGCCACGAGAAATCCATCGGCGCCTTCGGCGGTGTAACGGATAGCGTATCGGATTGTTATATCCAAGTTCGTGACGTTCAAATCCGATTGAAGCCGTGGATTTTTTAAGGGCGAAAAAATTCTCCGTACATCTTCCTTTGGAGATAAAGTAAAGCTGACTGTCCCTTGTTGTAGATTTACGGCTCAAGCCTGAAAGAAGCCAATGAACCAACTTCAAACCATCTATTTCGTCGCCCGAGTGTAACCTTCTTTCTCTGCTAGATAGCGAAAGGAACCTAGCGAACTTTGCTTAGTCGGGCGAAGGAACAGGTCTGATGGCGTGGGCCTTTACACGAAAATAAGATATTGATTGAATGGAAACTTCTTCATCCTGTAGCGTACGTATTTATAACACTTTGTGGGTTTTATATTTTTTCAATAATGTCATTGCTCTTCTTTCTGTCTGATATCATATGTCGTCAGTTTCCAACATTCATCACTTTAAGACAACTGTAGACTTAATTCCTTCGGGTACATGGTCCTCGAATCGGACGAGATTTCAAGGATGTCCATTTATTGATTTTTTACTGTCCTGTTGCTTTCCATTTTCTGTATGTGACTAAATCACTTTATCTTTTGGGTACATATTAATTTCACGATGTTTCCCTCTTCATTTATATATTTTGTTCATCGTTAGTTCGCCTTTGCTAGATCCGTTTATTTAATTAGACTGCCACTAGAACATGAACGATTGTATGAATATCTATATCTGAGCTTAATAAACATGACAATACATCGCGTCCACGGCCTTAACACACAGTCGTAAACTATAGCTTGGTGTCAAAATCTCAGGGTCGAGTCCAGATCGCCACGTGTGGCAATACATCCCAGTCCGGCCGTAACGACGCAGCACAACGCCTCCCACTAAGATCCATACCAGGTACTCTTTTCCAGTTTCCAAAGGCGCCGATCACATATGTTCGAAGCTAAGTCATTTTGTATGAAATGGATATTAGTAGCTGTGATACCTTTATGTACTTTACTAATTTTAAGAAATAATTTCAGAATCACTTTAGCGTACATGATCCCATACGACTCCGGATACATCTGTAAATATTAGAAAGTAAAATGCCTTCTATCTTTATTTTCGTATTTTTGAGAGTGTAAAAACTATGTTGTGAATGATGTATTGTTTTACAACTACGTATAATAATACATTACGCACCTCGGTGGGTGAGGGGTTAACTTACTGGCCTCTGAATTCTCAGTGCGCGAGTGCACAGACAGTGCGCGAGTTCGAACCCCGAGGAGCGTGGATTTTCGAAGGGCGGAAATTCAGAGCAGTTATTTCACTCTTGTGACATGCAAAAGAACCCTGGAGAATGCCAAAAAGTTAAATCCCTTCAACAATATATCGCCCTAACGAGGTCTCATTTTCTCCCTTTCATTTAATTCGGATATAGTTAACTGAGATCGACCTATGGCGGAGAAAGTGAGGGTCACACCTCAGGCGCATCAGGGGACCGCCCGCGAGGTGCGCCTGCCTCGAAAGAGCCAGAGACTCGCGTTAAGTTGGATTAGCTCTTCCCTAATTAATATTATCTCCGTGCAAAGTTCACATAAAATAAATATAAAAAGGAATATTCACAAAAATCGTGTACGTCTTCCTTATTTAAGCCCTTGCCCACCCCAATATTTTGTTTACATTTCAAATTTTCATCACTTCCTATCCACACCTTCTCTTCTTCCTCCTCCTACCCCTCCTACTCCTTGATTCTGCCCTCGTCCCAACATCATGTGTGTGTATGTGCTTTTTCTTGACACGCATAAAGTTTGGTCTTACCGGATTGTGCATTTCTTTTTCTCTTTTTTAGCAATTTTCTATAAAAACAACATTAAATTTACATATTTCGAATATTTTCATTTATCGTCTGGCTGATGACATACATTGTTTTGATGATCCTTTTGTCATTCTCGTAACGAAGTGGTCTTTCATTAATATCTCTTTAAATACAACCTGAGCCACCAGAGGAAAATGTGTTTGTGCTGGGTTCATGTGTCCTCCCTGGCTTTGTATTATCCTGCGACGAGGTCGAGAAAGCAGGCTAGTACCGCATTTGTACACACTTGCCGGCACACACGCGCAAACCTGCTCAGATTAAATGCATTGTCCTGTGCAGTGGCAATTTTTTTCTCTCTCTTCATGTGAACCGATAAGACTCGTTTATTTTGAATTGAATTGATGCCTTATTTTATGTGGCAAGACTCAGGCCATGAGGCCTGCTCTTCCGTCTGACCACGCAAATTTTGCTACGCTCCTTTCACCAACTAGGAAGGTATTACTCGGACGACGAAACAGATTTGAATTTACCTCAGAGGCTTCATTTGGGCTTGAGGATCTTTTACATGCAGAAAATATACTAACATAGGACAACCCCCTCCGAAGGAAGGCGTACGAAGGATTTTGCGCAATTTGGTCGCATTTCATTTTATAGAACATTTTGTGCTAATTTAGACCACACACTATAGTTTACAATTTACCTAGAAAAACGTCCCAAACAAAAAAACGCCCAAGGTAACTCAGAGTACTCTGTCCGCACCTTTGACGTACAACAGCACAGACAGTAAAGATAACACAGAGACGTCTAAATGCCTTGTATGAACTTCCGTCCAAAAATACACGCTAACGAGCCGAGCCGAGCCGAGTCGAGTCGAGTCGCGGCTTCCTTTGCGGAGTTGGCGAAGAAAGCGCCGCGGGCCGCGCAGGGACAAGTGCGCCTTTAAGCCTCCGCAAGGCGACGCGTCGCGACGGGGCGAAGAGGGATGGGCGGGCGGGGGGAGATGGGGAAGGAAGGGAACTGGGAGGGGAATGGAGAGGGGAAGGAAGGTGGGGAGAGGAATAAGAGTTTGAAGGGTGAAGGGGGAAAGAAAGGTGGGTCGGAGAGGGAGGAAAGAAACGGAAAGGAGGGAGGAAACGGTAGGAGGGAGAATAGAAGCAGAAGGGTGGTATGGGGAGAGATCGATGGGTCAGAGGATGAAAGAGAGAAGGGAGGGAGAGTGAGGGCTGGAAAAAGGGGACGAGGGAGGAGGCAGGGGATGATAAGAGAGGAGAAAGAGGACGGGAAGAGGTGGATGGGCATTACGCTAGGGACGGGGAAGAGAACGGGAAGAGATGGGTGGGCGTTACGGCAGGGGCGGGGAAGAGGACGGGAAGATATGGGGGGCGTTGGGGCAGGCGCGGGGAAGAGGACGGGAAGAGATGGGTGGATGGTAGGGCAGGGGTGGGGAAGAGGACGGGAAGAGATGGGTGGGCATTAGGGGAGGGGCAGGGAAGAATACGGAAAGAGATGGGTAGGCGTTAGGGCAGGAGCGGGGAAGAGGACGGGACGATATGGGCGGGCGTTAGGGCAGGGGAAGAGGACGGGAAGAGATGGGTGGGCGTTAGGGGAGGGGAGGGCCAGGCGGACAGAAAGAGGCGGAAACCACGTGGGACGGACGCGTCATTAGTTGCACTTGTCTCGGGCGCCATCGCGTCGCTTATTGATTGCTTCGACAGCTCGAGGAGGGCGCGGAGGCCCTGCGTCCGCGAGCGCGGCCCTCGGCGCGCACGGCCCAACCTCCGAACGCGACCGGCCTCAGACTCTGCGCCCCCCTGTCCCCGACCCCGGCCTCGCCGCCTCGCGGCGCTCAGCGCCACCCCCGGCATCAGACAGGGCGCCTCGTCTCCCGCTTCGGTTCATTGATTGATTGTTCGTGATTCCAGGCGCGTCAACTACAGAGGTCATTAGTTCCGTAAGTGTAGTGTGTGCTTTTTCTTCGGGATGTGGCGGTGATCTTTTCCCCGCCGGATGACGAGATCCAGCGGCGACCTATCTGTCGACTAGCGCGATTTACACTCAACCAGGTATCTCCCACGAGCGGGGCATCGCCCCAGCAGGGACAAGCTCTAAGCTCCCGACTGGTCTCCCGGCATGATTGGCAGTGTAGTGCATGTTAATGTACGTGTTTGTGTAAGAGATAACGGTGGGAAGAGCTATGACAGGGCAAGGAAAGATCGCAAGCTATCCGTGGCCCGTTTGTTAGGGTACTGCTCCAGCATTCGCCAGGAGTTGATCAGAGAAACCACGCAAAACTACGTTTCAGAGCAGCCAGCCGCTAGAATTCTCCTCCAGACGGCGACTGAATAAGACCTAGCTGACAAGGTAGTGTAGAAAACCCTGCCGCCGTCGGGACTCGAACCTAGGAGCTCCCGGTCAGAGGGACTGCAGTGACATCAGTTGATGCACTGAGCCGCCTCTCCCGGTACGGTGCTCAGCGCCTCTCCTGGCATCAGAGAATGCGCCTCGTCTCCCCCTTCGGAAACTGCCCTCAGCTCTCCCACCCTTCGGCTCTCGCACTCGCCAACGCCCCTCTTCCCCATCCCTGCGCCCCCCCCTCGCCCTGCCGGCGCGCCCCTCTCGACAAAAGCTCTTTTAAGTGATTCGACTCGGCAACTGACAAATGTCTAACAGCTTAACAAGATGAAGACTGGTCTCCGCGCCTTTCTTTTCGCCTCTACCTTCAGCGCTCTCCGCGCCGTCGGCGGCGCCTCTGTTGTTACTCGCCATCCTTTCGCTTTCTGGACATTTCTGCTGCGTTGCTCTCTTCAACTTACGCTATACCCAGCACGCTCCACTCTACAATGTCCCAACGTCCTACCTACCAACTCGGATCTTGTTTAATCTCGGTCATCTCTGAACGTCCTTACTCTCCTTACGCCATTCTCAGCTTCTCTCATTTCTTCTATAAACAGTACTCGATTTAGAATTGCATTTTCTCATCTTTCTGAAATTCAACGTTTAGGCTTCTTATTTGATAATACGTAATTCTAACAAATGCGCGCGCGATCTCTCTCCTTTTTGCTTGTCCTATCCTCACCCCTTACATACACTTACATTTACATGCACTACACTACCACACATGTCGGGAGACCATTCGGGTGCTTAGATGTCTCGGTTGGGTCGGTGCCCACCAGGTGGGACATAACTGTTTCTGGGAAACCACGTAAGTCGACGTGTAGGTAGGCGCCGGATTTCGCCATTCAGCTGTGGGAAATCATCGCTATATCACTATATTACAAAGCATGCACTACCCTTGCGGTATTAATGACCTTAGCAGTAGACGCACCCGGAATCACCAATCAATCATCATCAATTTTTTAAAACAGGTTCCAGTGATTTATAGACAATCATGCCTTTAAATTGGAATCAAGTTTAACAGTTCATAAAAATAGTTTATTTCAAAATCCTTTTGAATGTACACAACGTTTCGGAGAACTCTTTCGTCTCCATCATCAGGTGAGTAATCAATAATTAAAATAAAATAAAATTACACAGCAATTAAATATTGAAATATAAAACTATTTAGATGTATATCAGAAAAATATGTTAAGCAAGCAGAAAGTATTAGATCAGGAAGCTTACCTTATTATCAGTGAAATAAATGTATATACATAATATGAGATCTAATGTTGATAAGTGAATTTTGTCATAAATTTACATAAAACAAATGTCCTCATCATAGAAAACGCACATCAAATTCAAATTTAAATGCATGATTGTCTATATATCAGTGGAACCTGTTTTAAGAAATTAAGATCACAATCGATTACATTGTTTAACAATCATCATCAACCTCACGTGTCGCCTGTCGCCTCTCGCGTCGGTTGGCTCTGGCTGCGGCTCGGCTCTCCCCGATCCTCGCTCCCCGATCCTCGCTCCCCGATCCTCTCTCCCCGATCCTCTCTCCCCGATCCTCTCTCCCCGATCCTCTCTCCCCGATCCTCTCCCCGATCCTCCCTCCGCTATCCTCTCTCCGCGATCCTCTCTCCGCGATCCTCTCTCCGCGATCCTCTCTCCGCGATCCTCTCTCCCTGATCCTCTCTCCCCGATCCTCTCTCCGCGATCCTCTCTCCCTGATCCTCTCTCCCCGATCCTCTCTCCCCGATCCTCTCTCCCCCGCCCCTGCACGCTCCGCCCCTCGCAGGGAAAACAAAGGGCTCTCGTCGGGAGGGCGGTCGCTTCGCCTTGGCAGCGGTCACCGCCGCCCCGCCCCGTCTTCCACTGCTCGTGATTTGTTTCAGGCTTTTTCCTTTTGCTTTTGCTTTTTACATTCACGAAATATAGAGCCGAAGTATAGCGTTCGCGTAGAAAAACACGGAGGTCGAATCGCTGACGGAAATGTATGCGTTCCAGTCCAACGACTGGTCTTGTTTGTGCGAGTTGAAAAATTCGGTTGTCGGTTCGTGATCAGTACGCGTGTCACCAAGCTCGCCAACATTCGACTAATCTGATTAAAAGTCGTGTCGGCTACAAAAGCAAACATTCTAATCATGATGCAAGCGCATGAATCAAGATAAATTAGAAGAGAAATTATATTTTCTAAAGATGATAACAATGCAATTGTCAGAAATATTGCCAGAAAAGTCAATGAGAGGGTAAAACTTGGTTACAATGTAATTTTAAATACATATTAATAAATTTATTCGAACTTATTCGAATACCTTTTGTTATGAAAAAGTTTGTGATGTTAATTTCTGTAAATTAACCCTGATACAGCCTGATGCATTAGTTTCCAATTTGTCATGAAAATGAACGTGCAGTGTCCTGCACCACTAAAAGACTTCCTTCTTTTGACACAATCAATACAAAATATTTGTAGTAGTAAATTTTTCTTAGATATAAACAAGTTCTAATAATGAACTATTCTTAAGTTCAAGTTATTAACATGAAATCTTTAAACGGTTGAGAGAACTGATTATATTGACATTAAGGTACATTATAAAATTTATCCAATCACAGGGAAATTAGCCACAGCATAGGTTTCCAACATTTAAGGGCTCAAGGACCACAGTGGAAATCTTAGGCATTGCCACATTCTCAGTCTTACGCATGCAACACTTAAATAATAAAAAAAATTGTAATATCCTGCAAATAGAAAATAGGTACTAGTTTCAAATAATACGCATAATTTAATAAAAACAAAGGTTTAATCATATTAATTGCTTAATATATTAACAAGTTGATAAAAGAGTGAAATTAAAAATAAACTATTGTGCTCAGATTAATTGAAACACGAAAAACAGCAGTCAAAGAGTCATTTCATTTTAGATAAATATTTGGCAGAATAGCAAAAAAATTGCGTACAGACATACTGAATTTAAATTAATCATGTAGCCAAACAAATCTTTAAAAATATCAATTTAGTGCGAGCGCTGTGCTCGAAGACTTGCAAGTACCAATGAACGAATCTCCACCTCCAGTTCTGTTGTTCTTAATCTCAAAAAATGCAACAAAAAAATCTATAAGTCTGTACTGATTTCTAATAAATTTCATAGCAAAAACCCTACTTTCACAAGAATTCGTGCTCCCAAACACCGCAGTCAGTTTTAGACCAAATACTCTCAAGTTTGCGTATTTTTCTCTGGATTGAAGTTTTGAAAATGTGATAACTTATAGTAAATTCTATAGCTCAGGTTGTAGGTATGGTTCTTATTGCGCGAAACTACTGTTGTTTCTTCAAATTCTTTTGATAATTTTTGACTTATTAAAATAAATATATTTTTGAATGACCAATAAACATTTTTCGTAATTTTTTTGTGAATATATTTGTTTTTCTAAATGCTTTCGTAGACTGCCAGTTGGAAAGCCCTGAGCCAGAGCAAGGTTACAAGGACGGCGTATTCAACAGTTTTCAATTTGAGCTTAGATCTTGTTCTGTAGTTTCAAGACAATTTCAGTGAATATCGTTTTATCTATTGACGGTGAAGTATAGTCTACTGGTTATAATAAGTAGTAGCAGCAGCTCTGGTGGACAACAATCTACATTACAACATTGTCAAAATTTCATAAGTATCTGCATTCATTAGTAGAAAGCGTACCTACAGTGGTTTTGATACGCGAGCAATCTCTCCCTCATGTTACCTCGGATAACAGAATTTGTACTGTACTAATTTTAGTATAAAACCATGGCAGCTGTCTGTCCTCCATTCCCAACAAGAAATTACCCTCCACCTACTCAATTTCATGTTTTTAAACTTAACGAGAAGTTTGCGGACATAACTGAAGGGGACACATCTGTGAAGACAGTAAATATTTTTCTGTTTGAGATAGTTGAACTTTTTTACCGTATCACAAGTAAATATAAAGCAACATTTTGAAAAAGTTTTATTAAAAAATATACATTTTAATTTTCTTTTTTTTTTGAAAAAACATTTTTGTTTTGGTGTTCTATCTCTAAAATTCTCTAGAAGATGGTGTTTTTTATGCAGATGGTTTAGTTTTCGCTTGGATACTCTCTGAAGCTGTAAAAAAGGAAGTTGCTTTTAATTGTTGCAAGTCATTGTTAAATTTTTCTAAAAAAATTGAATTTTAAATTTTTAGAATAATTCTTTTTGTAATCTTTGGTCAAAAGTTTTATGCCATAACAAGAAAATTAATTAATTTTTTGGGGCCAAATAAGCAAGTATTAAAAGCTTATTTTAAAGTTTCAACGGATTATTAAACAAGTGGTGCTTCCAACGCACATACTTTCTCGCTCTGCTTCTATATCGTCCTTAATGCTATTCCACTACTCCATTAACCAGCAATAATGTATTCTACCAGCAAACGTTTTCCGTACCGAGAGCCGAAATCCGATAAAGTTAAGGAACCGGCACTTATAACACTACGCCACACTAGCACCGTATGGGTCAAACAGAGCCATGAAAGAATCGAACCGACCTATAAAATGGTAAATGCATGATACAGGAACAATTGATACGATGCTACATACGCTTTACAAATCCAAGAAGAGACGTAAAAAATTGTTAAAAGTTAAAAATTTGAACAAATATATACAGACTCTTCCAGTACATTTACCGTAATTATCAATATTTGTTATTCAAATAGTTTCACATGGTTTTAAATAAAGTTTATCGAATTTTCAATTATTTCCTATCATAACAGAAAATTCTGACATAATATTCCGCGATCAGGACACGAACAGCCAAATCTTCCCTCGGAAGACCTGTACCAATCCTCGCTGATTAACCGCTGCGACCACAATGGCAAGGCTTGAAATATACACATAAAACAGTAATAAAGTATCATGGTTTCATTTCTCGCATTAGAAAACGAAAATATCCAGAGTATGTAAAAAAAGTCCTTTACGCACTCAGGGAAGGTATCTGGGAACATCATCATTCATAACAGAAAAACAAGTTCAATTTAGAGATTAGAAAACTAAGATCTCCGATAAAGTCTTTGACATTCTATAACACCACTATCTTTTTTAACTTTAGCAACAGGTTTTATCCACTTTTTCGTCACCAGAAACATGCTGTAAGAGTTTTTCTGGCGAAAATTCCCCGTTTTCCGGCGCACGATTACATAACTTTCTCTGCTTACGAACTATTCGTCAGGCGAGAAAGTAATAAAAATTTCGGATCCGTTAGGGATATGTAAGTTCATCGCATGCGTTCTGGTTATATTGTATTACAATTTAACGTTAAAATACTTATAATTTTACTTAAATTGGTTCATACAGATATATACTAGGCAACGATTGATTTGACATGTCATACGCTTTAAAAATCGAATAACAGAGCTGAAAATTGTTTAAAATTGCAGGTTGGGAAAGCACAGACAAGTCCTGTCTATTGATCTGCATTGACTCTATTCGTGAGTAGAAGTACTAAAAATGATTTTCAATAAAATATCTACACTCTTCAATGTTTTTTCCTGCAACATCACATTCATCAAATAAAAATCCCCATCTGGGGATCGAACTCGGCATCCTCCGAACCGACGATCTCAATCCCAAAGGCGCGTTAACCAGCTGCGTCACGGGAGTGGCATGCGGACTAAGTAATTATATTTTTGTCAAAACGTAATTGTATCAGTTCTATCATTAGGAGACGGTAATTGTCGACATGCGGAAAACATGTCTTTCAAACATGACCAAGAAAGGCTTATTCCAAATAATTTATCCGACGATCGGCATTTGAAAAATAACTACTGCGAAAAAGTCTGTGCCATTCTATAGCACCACTAGTTTATTTATATATTTACTGTACCTTATTACACACGTGCAGAAAATTTAAAGAAAAAATTTGGAAGGGGTTGGTGAGAATTTTGTTGTTGTAAATTTGAAGCGAAGATTACGCAAAAACGACTCGTTTTTTCAGAAAATTCTACATAACCTTTTTTATAGAGCTAGTTATGCACAAGAGACTTTGTTCGAGGTAAAACTCGCTATCTACAATTTTGTAGTTTACAAATCATTTTTTTCCATTTTCAAAAAACCAAGTTTTTCCTAGCAGTAGGAATAAGACCATATTTTTTATCGTCGCTTATTACATAAGTGAAGAAAATTCAAAGAAAAAATTTGAAGCGGGTTTTGAGAATTTTTTTTTGTAAAATTGCATCGCAATTTACGCAAAAACTACTCGTTTTTCCAAAAAATGGTACATGGCCCTATTTAAAGTGCTAATTATGTACAACCGACTTTGTCTGGGGCAAAAATCTCTATCTTCAATTTTGCAGTTTTTAGTTTTTTTAGTTAAAACTATATTTAGATAATAAAGAATGCCATAAGCACAGATCGTTGGGCAGGCTTTACTTGGATAAGTATATACTATGTGGAAACAGATTGAAATAATAGAATATTTCTTCCTCAATAGGACTTAAAATTTTTCAAAAATTGAAATTCCAGACAAGCGTAACAATAATACAATTAAGCTCATAAAATATATTGAACTAAAATTATATAAAAATAAATCACAGAAATAAAAGGCTTTATTAAAAGTGAAAAGAACTAAACTCATGAAATGAATATTTATTCCTGCTGGACTTATCTTTTTTGTTTCGAATTGACCATCTCGGAAGCATACAAAAGTGCAACCCACACGGGCTCAGTCATATTTAATATTCATTTATTATTTATTTATTTATTATTTATTTGTTATTATTTATGTATTTATTATTTATTTATTATGTATTATTTATTTATGTATTTATTATTTATTTATTATGTATTATTTATTTTTTCATTTATTTATGACAAACTTTAATCATATTTGGAATTACAAAGAATGCCATTAGCTCTTCAATGACATTTTTTTCACCCATATTTTCTTTGGCAAAAAACTTTTTTTTACCATGAAATGAAGTTAATATTTCAGGACAAGCAGAGAACTGATTTATTATAAATAATTGGGAGGAAAGTACAATATCCGCATTAGAACTTAACAAATTGCCCATCTTCAACAGAAATCACATCATTTCACAAATTAACCATATTTTGTAAATTAGGGTTAACATTTATACCGTATATGCATGTAATTTAATCTCATTTAATGTAAAACATAAAATTGCAATGTGGACACTAAATAACCACAGAAGTTGATGTAACTAACAGTTTTTAAAAATCAAATATTTGAATGGCATTTACTTTTAGTTTCATGAGTAATCTTTCTGTAATCTGTAATATTCAAAGAAACAGAATACACACAAGCATAAATCTATGAATAATTACAAATTATAATTGGTTCAGAAATATAAGAATTGACATTCATTGAACTACTAAAATATGAGAATACAATGATAATAATTGACAATAGAAATTTACCATATAAATAATCAAAATAGACTAAGAATTACTGTGTAATTTTATTGTACTTGTATTATACTACTCACCTCCTCCAGATCGACAACAGTGCCCAACCACATGTAGAAAAAAATAGGAATACTAGAATAAGGACTCGTATGACCTGGCGTAAGTTATTCCACAGCGGTGACAGCAATCTCCACACGCGCATCCTGGCCCGCATCGAGGACCGCCTTGGGGGCCACATCGGGGTCCTACACCTCCTCCATATCCTAGCCCGCATCCTGGATCTCGTGATTTGCTTTGTTATCCACATGTTCTGAATGCACTTCACTCCACACAATGTTAATCGATATACTCTTGATAGGAAGACCGTCCTGATGCATTTAGAACTCTTACCAAACTGCCTTCTGGTACTAATCATGATGTAAGAAACAATGCGGAGCGCAGCCGAGGATGCTCAGTAGCAACCAATCAAAAGCGTACTCACAAATCAAGCTAACATGGCGGACGCACGTGTTATGCAGTTTGCTCATGTGATAGAATTTTTGTTCAGAAGCTATTGGAGGCCAATATAATATGTATAAATTATGATATGACATAAATGAAGCGTGAATATATAAAAAACTTTGTTATATATTTTATTTAACTATATCATGATATTTTAAACAACGTTTTAAAAGATGTATGCCATTGCGTGATTGGTTTAATCTTAGGGCGTCATTTTCAGGTGTTCACCTTGTAACTTGCATCATTATGATAGACTCATGATGACTTACATCATGAAATATTCTACTAATTATATCTTACATTATATCGGAGAATTCCACAGAATTTTCCGCTTACATTGTAAACCAATTACATTGATTCTTTTTTTCATCTATTTTACCTCAACAAGTAAATGAGGATATTGTCATCAGCATATAGAAGCATTAATTATAGAAGATAATAAAATAAGTCTGCAAAAATCCTTGTAGCAGCTAAATAAAATATGCAAACTATATTGTCTCTCAATATCTGTCTCTAAAACTAAAGTGATGGCATTCAGAGGCAAATATCTCACCAGAACAAAAATAATAATAGAAGATAAAGTAATAGAGCAAGTAAAATATTTTAATTATTTGGGCGGTGATATCACATACGACTACAGTGGTGGTATGAAAAGAAAACTACAACGTTTCCAACATACTTGTGGAACAGTAAACAAATACCTTCGCAAAAAGACTAAAAAAGAGACACTATTAAAATTGTATAAAGTCATGGCAGTACCACAACTGCTTCACGGGTGTGAATCATAGACAATAAGGAAACAAGATAAAATGAAGATGCAAGTCTCGGAAATGAAATTTCTCCGGAGAGTAAAACGCTGCACCTTAAGGGATAAAATAAAAAACGAAGATATAGGACAGGAACTTAACATATTTTCTATTAATGAAAAAATAAATGAATACAGATCACGATGGGTACAGCACTTCGGAAGAATGTCTCATGAAAGGATCCCCCGACATGTCTTTCAGTACCAACCAATGAGAAGAAGGGACATTGGCCGTTCACGACAGAGATGGTGTTATGAAGCCGGAACAGGGAATCTCCCTAACCCGTGAAGTGAAGAAGAAGAAGAAGTAAATGAGGAGAGATACCCTTTTTAATTGTCGTGGTATCGTTATTAATGTATCAGAACATACATCAGTCCTACTTAACTTAGGTAAAATTCAATATATAATGATTTTAATCTATTTCACGTATAAAAAACAGTGAAAATTATGTTATGTTTCGGGTATTGGTTGAAAACTATTTTGGAATCCATAGTCTAGATACCTTTTCTATCAAAACACCTTCAATAGAATCGTCATGAAATAACCATCAGAAACGAGCCTATTGTTTATCTTAACTGGACATCCAGTTTTTGAGGAAAATGTCTCGTCTATAGAGTGGTTTTTATAACTTTTCCTCTCAAGGCCTGTCTTCATGATGGACTAAGTCACGGTATTTCGCGTCTTTCTCAGTCGTGCCGTCAGATGTCGCATGATTGCCGGCACTGCTCGATGCGGTCACGAACATGCGACATCTAGCAGTACGATCGAAAAAGACACGAAATATCGTGAGATATTCCATCGCGAAGAAAGGCCCTCACGCGTCAAGAAATAAAAATCTAAGTATATACGTATTAAGTTGAACTATAAACTGTCTCTTGTACAGTTATTAAGTTAATAAAAGTTCCATATGATTTTTAGACAGTCGTACAGTTTATTAAATGAGGCGGTCTACGTAAAAAGAGCTCATATGCAAAAATGCTGTTTTGAGAAAAACGGAGTTGAAAGTTTTGTTTGTGTATATAAAGTTTATGACTTTTGATAACGAGATAATAATAACTAAAATATAAAGAGTAGCTATTCGACACATGTTATACACATTAAAATTAAAGGCACAACTCGTGACTTACTTTAAAATTATAATTTTAATGCCGGTGGTTTTGTGCCCTTTTTACGGAGAATAAAATTTACGTAATGAAATGGAGTAAAAACGCCAAATATATGGAAAAAAACTCTTTTAGAAACAATATGCTTTAAATAATTTTGCGTAACAAGCTTTTTGGCAGCAACCACCTTTCCCGATGAAGAAACATATCCCTCACCACGCGCACGATTGACTTTAATTTCTTCATGCTTCTTATTCTTGAGTTTAAAATAAATTTTCCTTTTTGTTTTTTATGTAAGACCATCACCAACTCCTCCCACATTTATGTCGCTATTATCACTCATTTTCTACTATTAATAAAGCTGATAATAAACACTTCGTTCAAAACTAAAAACTAGAATGCCTTCACACTTGCAACTACCCGCTTTTCATGTACTCTGCGCAGCTACATTCAAACATGGATACCAACCTCAGTTTTCAAGATATACACATTAAACTTTTACCACCTGTGCTAAAAAACATGACAAACACGAAAAGCCATTCTGCGTAAAAAGGGCCTATAAGCCTATGTGCCCTTTTTACGTAGACCGCCTCAAATGATACACATATGATTCCCTTTTATTAACTTAATACATATGTATTACATGCTATACGTAGTACGTGTACATGAATCGCACCGTTACACACATCGCTTCTCACATCACAATTTTCGAGAAACATGCTTGATTAGTAAGTTTGCATCTTTCTAAATGTGTATGTTCACTTTTTAGTTGGTGTTCAGTAATAAATGAGAATTTTAAAATTATTGGATCAAATTTGTATTTCATGATAAGAAAATTGAACAGTCTCACACTTATTTTTGTGTCCCATTTATACATGCAAAAGCGTTCTTCTTGGCGGAAAGTCACAGAAAACTGCATATCAAAATATGAAAAGTGTAAACAAAGAAATTTACATTAACCGTAGAAGTGAGTACACATAACGTAAGTTATCGAGAGGGGAAAGGTCAAACATTCATTATATTACTTACGCTGTAGTTGTTAACATACGTACTACATTATTGGTAACATCAGAATTATTTAGATTTTGCTCGGAAATGTGTTACAAAGAGTCAAGCATTGGAAACGGGGCAAATGTAAATAAATGTAGTTAAAATATGTAATACAAATAAACAAAAAAGATTGATTCAAATTTCTTTACTGCGTCATGTGGAGTCACGTATTCTGAAGTTCGAATATACCCCAATTTTAATCATTTGCACGTGTTTTGCGTTTGTTGGACAGAGATTGTGCTAATAAATTCATTATTCATAATGGCACTTCCAACGCATACCGATGAGTTCTTGCAAACAGACCTTAAGAAAAGCATTAGTTAAATATTCAGCGTTATCTAATGTTTATCAAGTTAAAATTTGAAAAATAAACAATGTTCTTGCTCAGTTTATTTTTGAAACTTAAACAAAAACATATTTGAGTCAGTTTAGAGAATAAATTACTGACAAATATATGGTACCGTGATTGCGTTATTTATTGTATTTCCACGTACTATTGTTAGTTAATGTCCATTCAAATAATTCGGGATGCACATTTCCTTTTATTTATATATACTAGATAGATTAGAGAAGGAAAATGTGTGAAGGTGACTGAAAGAAGCCAGACCGGTGAAGGGAGCTCTCATTTGCTTATGTTATTTTTTGTTGTTTTTTTGTACTCATGTGGAAACTATATATGATCTGATTAAAAATATTTTTCCTAATACTGAAATAAATTTTCAATCTTCTAATTGACTATCTGAACAAGCAATTTGGCTCCAACAAATGTGGATGTGGATCCTGCAAATTTAAAGATAATGAATATGATGCCTATTGAAATGGAATTAAATTTTTCAATAGATATTGTTGTTTATAGTGTTCAAGTCACGCACTTTCTGATTTGATGTTTGAATTTCCTGTAAACATTTTGGATAGCATTCCATAAGCTACAGTTAAAATATAGGATACCTGTAATTTTTCTAAGAAAACTGATGCACCGAGGTTTTGAAATAGTACGCGACTGAAAGTGAGGGAACTGAAAAAATAATAGTTGCATGTGAAATAACTGGATATGATAACAGCAATCAATATTAATACCAAGAATTCCCATGATACTTACATATTTGCCATTTCAATTTAGAAGACTACAGTTCTCATGAAATACTTCATTTTGAATGACAAAAAAACAAGGGCAATCTTCAAAGCTAGTAGGGATTTCTCTTGACAGGCAATGCACATGGACAAGATATGTTGCCTGCTGCGTCTCCAGTAGTGTCGTATTTATTAGTGTGCCAGGAAGAAAAATTAACATAGTTCATAAAAAATAGCAACGTGGTCAATGAATACTTTATTCCTTTAAATGTGTGTTAATATTAGTGTTCGATATTATTTTTATTATAATAAAAACATTGCGCAGAAATAATTTTTTTCATTAAACTGAAAGTACACAATTGAGAGTCGGTAATAAAACAATTTATTTACTAACTTAAAAATGCTAAAAACCCTAAATGTTTAGTTAATGTTAATAGTAATTTAAAGTTCATTTCAATAATTAGTTGAAGTTGAGGGTCTAGTTTTCATACAACACATGCACAAACATTAGAAGCATCTTATTGTGTCCATTTTTTGTTTGCAATTGGCACAGTTTATATAACAGTATATATAACATATAAGCACGATTTTTCATTCTTGAATGCCAGATATTGGTTTAGCTGTCATCGCTAAGTCATTGTACATTCCTGGCCAGGGTGTACATATGACTTGGGTCGGTTCGAATCTTCATCTAAAACCGTGCTTAGCTGCTATAAACCTGTGGTTAAGTCGGAGGGAGAGACCGATGTAAAACTAACGGTGATTGGTCCGCATCGAAGTTGATGGGGTTTATGCACCTAAGCTTCAAAGGTTTTGCTTCTTCTTATAGAACAAAAATACTCAATAACCACCGTTCGGCGCTTCAGGAGCGCTCTAGTAGTATAATTTAACAACATAACAATTGAATAGCACTAAAAGTGGCAAAAACATGCTACCAGAGGTCTGCAACGGCTCCTGTGCGGGCACGAATGCAACAACAATGGGCGAGCGCTGTGCGAACAGTATTATTCTAGGCAGAGATGGGTTAAGGGGGTACGTGTTGTTAGCACAAAGACATCCCCACGCCGTAATCTGGTTTTCTCAATCTGAGAAGTGAGTTTTCTCGTCGTCACACAGCAACATATACTGGGACATTGCTAGGGAAACGCACATTTGCCCGACCGAAAATCGAACCCGGGGTCGCGTCATGGAAAGGCACACTGACCAAAGAGCTAAACCGCCAGGGCTCATTACCATTACGCAAACGAAACTTCTACGTCTATTTCCTATCGTTCTACAAAACGATATTTCGAGACTAGAATAAAAATACACTTGAATAGCTTGAAATTTCATTTTACAAAACACAATTGATAACAAAAGGGGTGCTATCTCTGGAACGTAATTTTAAATGAAAAGAAGTCAGAAAAATTATATATAAGATATAAGGAGAACAATGCAATCTCCTAAATGTCGCTCAGCAAATTATGAATAATAAACTTTTTGTCATGATATTCTAAAAATGTGGTTTTTTAAGAAACTGTGTCCAAGTAAACCCTGTGGTTAAATTACTTTAAATATATGCAAATGATTGTGATTGTGATTCGACAGATAATGTTCTGTTTTTAATGATTATACAGAAGTCAGAATTAAAAAAAAACTAATAACAAATGAAATTTTTTTGGAAACGTTATATAGACATACTGCAAAAAACAGTAAATTTACAATCTGACGCATGTAAATTAAATTACACATATCATTGTATATTATAATTTTATAATTTATTATAATCGTTGATTTCACCATTGCAAATATTTATTTATTTATTTATTTGTCAAAAACAGTAAAAACTGTATATGACGTGTGGGGAAACAAATTTATCTGCGCACATTTTCTTGAGGGCAAGAATTAAAAAAAAATAACCTGATATATCAGCATGGAACCTATTTATTTAGATTTGAAACTTGAACTTTTATTAAATATATAGACCATATTATACAATTTCCAAAATATATTTCTTCTTTTTAATAATAATTTAATTTTGTTAACTATTAATATTAACTTTTGATAATTTATTTCAATACTGATATTTTAAAAAGTGTTTAAAATGTTTTGGTATTATTATTTATATGATATATATATAATTTGTTAAAAACAACAAACAATTTATTAATTGCATTATCTTATTATTGACATATATATATATATATATATATACACACACACACACCTCGGGAAAAAAAACAATATCTACTGAAAGGTTGGGAAAAATAAAACATTGTCTTTCTATTTTGAAAGAAATTTGAGAGGCAAAAATACTACAGAAAAGGTTGTAAAGTTTAAGGACGATATTTATCCATGGGTACCGGTTAAAAATACGATAGAGGTTTAGCAACCCCACCCCACCCCAGGAGCCCACAGAAACTATGCGGCATTGCTTGCCGCGTGCATGCAATGCAAATTTGCATCATCATGCATGCAATGCAAATTTGTGCATGCAATGTATTTGCATTTTTTCATGCATGTACTTCTATTAATAATTGTAGGGCGTTTATATTGCTAATGGTAAATACTGGAAATACCGGTGAATCATTTCACATAATTTATCATTTTATTCAAGTGTAGAATTGTTCTAGAGAGTGTATTAATGGAACTGCAGGACAGTACAATACCATTCCATTTAAATTAAATTCTCTTAAAGGGGAGAGCCCGGAAGGCCCTCTAGAACGCAGCACGTAGAAACCGTCGGATAGCGACGTGTGTTAGCACATCGCGGACACTTTGTGTCAAATTCTTTGGTTATAAAAAATAACATCCTCTTGAATACGTTTAATGAGAAACATTTGACACGAGATTTATGTTATAAAATATCCAAGATGGCACGTTATGTCATATGGCGAAGAAATAATTCTTATAAATGATAAGAGAAAATATTTAAATTATTTACTTCTTTAAAATGTGTACCTTTATGAGAGGCTATATTACCAAGAACAGTTTCTTCTAGTGTTTATGTGAAATTACATTTCTATGTTCATGAGTTGCTATACTTAGGCCTTCAGAAGGTCATGGAGGAATACTCTGCCAATGAACGGCGGTTGTGAAGGGGTCTGCTAAATATATTTAATATTCTAATAGTAGGATGCGGCCAAAAAAACTTGAGGTTCTGCAAATTTGAAAAATTCGAAGATTTCAAAGAACATGAGATCCGCACCATTTGTAAGTGTCAGTTACTCCATCCGAGAGCTAAGTCTAAAAAAGCAAAAATGTTCAAAATATTGAGGCTTTATGTAATGTATCCCCCAAAATCAAAATATCCGTCTGAAATCTCAGGATGTTGAGTTAAAGGAATATCAATTTTGAAGAAAATAGTGTGAACGGGTTACCGGCTAGCGTTGACCACAGACAGACAGAGGTTTTGCCATCAATCATTTTTCAATATCAAGAAATCAGAAACGTGGGTTCTCACTACACAATGTGATAGATACGTAATTTTCTACATTTATGGAAACAGTAATTATGCAGTTTTTCTTTCAGAAGAACAGGCATTTAACGAAACACCAAAATTGTGTTTTTTCGAATTTATTAAGGCATTTGAAATGACTACTGGTTTCATGTTCCACAACACTTTACGAGACCATACAAATTCATAACATTCCAAAAGCATTACATGCTCGTTCTAAAGGCCCGATTAGGCATATGCTCTATTAGAGTAAGGTTCCCAATGAGCTACAATCTCGAGGAAAGGTGCTAGGCTAAATCCGACAACAGTGCCGTGTGCAGTGGTTCTCCCACTCTCGAATTCGCCCATTCGAGATTCGCTACGTCGCTCAGTGTTCGCTTGGCTGCCGTCAGAGATAGAAGTGTCGATAGCCGCTCCCGCCACGTGCGAGGTTCGAGCAGTAATCCGGTTTCTCCTCGCAAGGAAGTTATCGCAATCCAGAAGGAGCAATCCAGAGTCGCCTGAGAGGACGACTGACGGAGCGAGTAGTGCTTCTTCACGACAACGCTCTACCCCACGTCGCTCTTCCAACACAAGAGCTTTTGAAGAAATTTGGGTGGACCGTTATGCCCCATCCCCCGTACAGGGCGGACATAGCCCCCAGCGATTATCACCTCGACCCGAAGCTAAAGGAACCCTTAGGTGACAAACGCTTCAAGAGCGACGATGAAGTCCGAGCAGAGGTCACATGCTTCCTCAACGGATGGGCGGGAGACTTCTTCGACTTATGAATACAAAAGCTGGATCACAGTCTTCAAAAGTGTGTCGAAAAAAAGGAAGACTATGTTGAAAAATAGACAACAGTGTAAGGTTTTCAACGATGTATAAATTAATAACAATAAATAATGTTTTCTATTTGTAAAAAATTAGGGAATCTTTTGGTACAACCCTCGTACCTGAGCCCAAGCCCAAGTTCGATGGCAGCCTTAAAGCGTATGCCAGCACGCCAGCATCCCACCTTCGCCTCGCCATTCCCCCGACCGCCGTGTCCTCCCCGCCGCCCTACCCCCTCCCCGCCGGCGCGCAGCCGCGCCGCGGCGTCAGGTGGGAAGCGCCCGCGCCAACTATTTAGCGTCAGACCGCAAATTAATGAACCCATTCGCTTTTTGCGTGGCGTAAATCTGACAATTTATTGCTTTTGAACACACCGCAATAACACTGGGCACGCGCGCGCGCCACCGCCCTCGTCCCGGAGCCAGGCCGCTTCCTTCCTCTTCGGAAGCACAGGGCGCGACGGCCCGAAACGCTATGGCCGCGCCGACCCGCCCACGCAAACCTCCCGCACCACTCAACCCGCCGAACCGCTCAACCATCTCAATTGCCCAACCCTTGCACCGCTCAATCCCCCGCACCGCTCAACTCCCCGCACCGCTCAACCCCCCGCACCGCTCAACCCCCCGCACCGCTCAACCCCCCCCGCACCGATCAACCCCCCCCGCACCGATCAACCCCCCCCGCACCGATCAACCCCCCCCGCACCGATCAACCCCCCCGCATCGATCAACCCCCCCCGCACCGATCAACCCCCCCCGCAGCGATCAACCCCCGCACCGCTCAACCCCCGCACCGCTCAACCCCCGCACCGCTCAACGTCAGCACCACTCAATCCCCGCCGCCCCGCTCAATCCTCGCTACACAGCTCAACCCCCATTGCACAGCTCAACCCCCGCCGTAACGCCCAACCCCCACGCACCGCTCAACCCGCTCTGCACCGCTCAACCCTCCCGCCACCCCGACCCCATTCCCCTCCTCACTTCGAATACCCCACGCCAGTCCCCACAGTTCCCCCACCATACCGCTTCTGCACCGAACCACTCACTCCGACCCGCGTATCCCCATCCGCCTGTGCCTCTCCTCTCGCATCCTCGCCTCACCCCATCCCAGGCTCCGCCCCCTGTCCTACCCCACCGCATCCCGCCCTTTCTCACTCCCTCCCCAACTCACGCATCCCCGTCCTGCTGAGCTCTGTTTCGTTCATCCTTGCCACGCTCCACTCACCCTCTTCTAGTTTGACCCCATTCTCGTCTGCATCCGTCTGCCACCACTCGCTTGTCTCGTTACGTGTCAATGGCTCACCGAGCCTCATCACCACCTCTTCCCTATTCTGCGCTTTTGCCCCCCCCCCGCCCCTTTCGCACGGTCATCGCCCTTCGCCTTTCGCCGGTCATTGCAGAAAAATCAAATCCGCAATTCGTTTACCGTTGCAATTGTTTTCTATAACTCGAGAACGAAAATGTCTAGTTTCTGAAATGTTGCTAATCTCACGCTTTTTTTCATCTCTGGACAAGAAAAGTGCGCAGATAATCTCCTCCCATACACGTCATATACAGTTTCTTTACCAAATAAATAAATATAAAATAGACACTGGCTGTATCCTTGACTCTCTCCCCTCGATCTGTGTTACCCCCGCCCTTGCCCCCACGATCCGATCCCCTTCTTCGTCGAGCCCTGTGTATGCTCTCTGCAGCATCAACGTCCTCGAAAAAGATATACAGGATAAGCGGAAATCCGCGAAACGTTCGTGCGTTAATATATGCGATGAAAGCGATGCGTTAATATATTTAAACACACATTTTCAACCGTCATATTCTCTTTCATTAACATACAAATATCCATAATGCCGTTCGGAGTGGAAGCGTTCTTGATAGACTTGTAATGTGAAGAGCCAGGAGAAACGTACGTGATAGATGAAATCATGAAAAATTATCGGCAGTCGTGCAACGCCATTCAGCCTTTGCACTTTTGAGGTACTTTTATATTAGAAAATTATTATTTATGCGTGAAAAGATTTCGAATTCCTTTCCAAGGTGAATACTATTTAAAAAGTTCTCCGCTCGTCAGAATAAGTAAGAAATGGTTGAATCAATTGCTGACATGCACCGTGTTTTGTGCAAATAACCCACACATAAAAACACAAACGATCTACAGATGCACTTGCACATACCCACGGTCGCGCACATACCTGCTTGAAAATACTGCAATATTATCCGTTGGAATATACCAGTCACCGCACAATGAACAGTAAGAAAATAAACGATTGAATTTTGCTTCTAGGAAGAGCATGCATGTTAAACTAATAACTACGGGTTAATGGCAGTTCATCGTATGTTGAATTCGTATTCGCAACCGATAAATTCGCAGAAAAGGAGAGATGGCTCAATGCATCAACTAATTTCACTACAGTCCCTCTGACCGGGAGCTCCTAGGTTCGAGTCCCGACTGAGGCAGGATTTTCGACACTAGCTTGTCAGCTAGGTCCAATTCAGTCACTGTCTGGAGGAGAATTCTAGCGGCTGGCTGCTCTGATCGATAGTTTTCCGTGGTTTCTCCGATCAACACATACCCTAACATACGCACCACGGACAGCGCGCAATCTTACCTTCCTCTTCCTGGTCCTATCCTCACCCCTTACACACTAACATGCACAACACTATCACACACGCCGGAAGACCGGTCGCGAGCTTAGAGCATTTCCCGGCTGGGGCGGTGCCCCGCTGGTGGGAGATACCTGGTTGGGGAAACCCCGCTAGTCGACGGTAGGTCGGCGCCGGATCTCACCATCCAGCGGGGAAAGATCACTGCCACCTCCCAATGAAAAATACGCTCTACACTTACGGGACTAATGACCTCTGTAGTTGACGCGCCCGGAATCACGAACAATCAATCCATTGCGTGTTGCATTGGTATTCGCAACCGATAAATCCGCCGCTCTGAGCCGCAGCAGTGATTGCAGCTCGTGGCGAACGCCCGCCGCACAAGTAAAACCGGAGATGCGCGCGGCGCGCTCGTCAGCTAAACAGGATCTCATGACAACTAAACATGATCAGTTGCGCCGCAGCCACCGGGTCGCCACATAATTTGATTCAACGGGCAGCAGAGGAGACAATGCAAATGGGGGCGCGACAGGGCCAAACGCCATAAAAACAGTGCTCAATAGACGATTTAGCTCATGGCGCTGTTTGCACAACATTGATCGACGTGAATAATGAGACTAGCGATTCTGCACTGATATACACGCTGTTGTTCGTGAAATTCGCAAAATCCAGAGTCAACACAAGAAGCAAAAAGCTGCATGGTAAACTGGAAGCAATACCAAATAATGAAAGTTCATTAGATGGTTTGGTCTCCGATACCAGTGGAGTGAATGTTTGTCGACGAGACGATGAGGAAACGCTTTTGTGTGAAAATTGTAGAGCAATCGAGAATCTAGTTTAACCATTCTCATGTTTCAAATGACAAACTATTATTGTATTATTTCCGAAAACCTTTCATTTCCTTGCTCGGGGAGTATTATTTCGAAAACTTAAATGTAATTAAATGTTTCTGGGAAGAGATCCTCGTAATGCTCGACTGTTAAAAGAAACAGAATACCTTCATCAATAGCCAAGTTTTAGTCAACAACGAAAAAATAGAATTTTAATGGAGAATATCGGTCTGGAAGACAATTGTGCTTGAGAGAACAGTACGTCATTACTGATGGCTTTCACCTCACACGTTGAATGACATGCATGGCTGAGCTGTTTGAACATGGACAACTCTGGCCCGTGTGGTCAAGTTTTCACAGCGTGTGTTGGATTCCCATTTTGCGCACTTTTTTTACCCCATTTATTTGTGGGTTTGCTGTATCACAGGGATTCGACTTTGCCACCTACCTCAAATTTGAGACGCAAGTAAGCCTGTCAGTATTAAGTGTATTGTAATAGAAAGTATCTTGAGTTAAGGTCATACAAATATAACAACAATTGAGGGCTTGACAGAAGGCGTAATTCAGAAATTACAGTTTTCAGATAATAAAAAAACTGCGTACAATCTCTATTATTCACATATGTTTTAATACGTATATATCGCACGAAAAATCATACTAGCAACATTTTAAGCACACAAAATGAATTGAAATTCTGAAATATATGGATTTACATTGATTTGAAAATGTTGACTTGTGTTCTCATTCCATGGAAAAAGCTAGTTTTGAAATAAATGTGTTTCCTTCAATTATAGTCAGCACATATTTATTAGTATGACCAAGAAAAGAACTTGTATTTTTATCAGTATTACAAATCTCTTTTATCACTCTCCTCTGAATATAAGAATCAGAAATATCACCAATTTGTTCATTTTCTCTAAGTATGTTCATATTTAGCAACTTTTGTTTATTTTCTTCCAAATATTTGGTTAATCCTTGAAATCTTTGTTTTTCCTCTTTAATGCTCACTTTAATCACTGCCGTAATATTTCGCTGCATTACATTATCTCAAGCATCATTATTTAACCACAAGATATAACAATGACGTGTGTCTCTGTAGCAGTGATGGCACGATCGGTCTAGTAAGTGAGAATATAGTATTTTTTATTGAAAACCTAACACCCTTTGATTTAGGATGTGTATATGTGAATGCTTTCAGACGTGAATATCAATCTTGTATAATACTTTACCTGTCTATTACACCAAACGAAGAATGTTTTTCCTACAACTTTTGAAAATGTTTATGTGCCCATGACCTGCGAGTATTTCCCCCAAACTTTTCAAATTAGATCCATGTAATCCAAAATTCTGATAACATGGACAGTAGGAATGTCCGCGTTCAGCCATTCTTTCGATGTTTTAAATAACCATGTTATGGAAGAAGGACGCCATTCAGTATTTCAAAAGCCTCTCAAACGCCACCTATTAAAGTTAGCGCAGTATTATGTAAAGGTGTGGTAGAAGGTCACTCGAAGGTAATCTAGAACTATTTTACGGATATCCCATTATTTCGAGTAAGGCCCGTCTTCCAGCCGACCCGTAAATTCTTAAATCGCCACCCTTTCGGTTTTCAATAAACATTCCTAACGGCTAGAACAAAAAAATAGAGTTTTTGTAGCGACCAAATTTAATTACTTGAAATATTTAACTTCTTAAGCAGCAATGTGCGCAGTATAGAGTAACGTAATGCAGCGGGAAACTACTGATAATAGCACATGCTTTCTTGCATTATTTCTTTCGAAATTTTTGTAAATTCAGAGAAAATAAGACATACGCCATTATTTTAAGCGTCCCTTACTTCCGCGCTGTGTAGTCATAATCCATGTTTTTGTAGATACTTAATACCGAAAATCGATTGACGGCAAAACGTGTCTGTACGTCTATGGTCAAAGCTAACGCCAAAAACCTATACTTATAGATACATAAAAACTTATAGATACATGCATATATTATATTTTCGTGTTCTGTACTTTTGTGTGTGTTGTTTTTATTATACTCATACACGACTTAAATTCTCTTTGTGTTTCCTTTTGTTATGTATTTTCTTATCTATATTTTGCATATCCATGTTCGCCTCCTTTTCTTATTTTTATATCTATGCTTGTTTTTTATATTTACTATTATTCATTCACTTCCTTACTATTACATATTAGTAATTTATTATTGTGTGAACCTTCATAGTTGTGAACGGTCTGTTCATCGCCAATTAAACAAAACAATTGAATCATTGTGTTGTAGGTTTGTCAAAGGCCAGTACGTCACTGTCCACGGCGACGTGATCAGCCACGTCAACATCAGCCAGGTGATCGTTGAGGACGGGGGAGAATACACGTGCACAGCGGAGAACCGCGCGGGGAAGGCTGCGCACTCGGCGCGTCTCAACGTCTACGGTAAGGAAGGTTGCGGATTGATTGATTGAAAGATTGATTGATATGTGAGTCCGGGAGCGTCAACCTGTAAGGTTACGCTCCCTTGGGAGGTGGCGGTGATCTTCCCCCGCTGAATGACGAGACTTGGCGCCGACCTACCCGTCGGTTTGCGTGGTTTCCCCAACCAGGTATCTCCCAGCAGCGGGGCCAGCCAGGATAAACTCGAACTTTACGATTGGTCCCCAGGCATGTGTGATAGTGTTGTGTATGAAAGTTGTGTGTGTATAAAAGATGTAAAGATAAGGCAATAAAGAAGAAGGAAAGATCGCGCGAAGCCTTTGGCCCACTTATATTGCTCTGGCATTCATTCGTCTTGTGTTGATCGGAGAAACCACGGAAAACTACCTATCAGAGCAGCCAGGCGAGAGAATTCTCCTCCGCGGGCTGCTGAAATCGACCTAGCTATCTAGCTAGTGTCGAATATTCTGCCATCGTCGGGACTCGAACCCGAACCTGGTATCACCAAAAACTTTTTACGTATGACTTAGCAAAGTCATACTTAATTTTAAGTCGCGTTTTAAGTCGTGTTTTGTTGTTCATCGTTTTACCACCGTCTTTAAAGCAATGCTTAGTGGAGTATAACTTAAATGCATCCAAGAGTTAGTTGGCAATGCTGGACCCTGGTGAACCAGCCAGTGGCTATAACCAGCCTTGTTTGTTTTGGTTCTGCTTTGTATGCTTTGGTGCAAACAGGTTATTTTCATTGATTTTTTATAATGGGAAAAAGGGACCATCCATAAATTACGTGAGGCCTTTAGGGGGGAGGGAGTCAAAAAATCTCGCCTAACCCTACGTGGGGAAGAGGGGGATCTCGGCAAATATCACGTAATATTTTTCGCTAAAAACAGTGCTAAATTGCGAGAAAACTGAGACAAGTAAAACACGTTTCTGTAGTAAAATATGACAAAATCTTGCACAATATTTTTTATCGCGGTTATGTGAATACTACAATAAGTTGCATAATATACTGAGAAAAAGAATCTTACCAAACTTTTTATCATAAATAATATAAATTTCATTACCTGTATTTTTACAGAAATTTTTAAAAAATTACGGAACGTTTGGTAAAAATAACCTAACTTTTGATAAAATTTACCTAAAGTTTAGTACATTTTTCTCAAAATTTTTGAAAAAATACTGATAGTGAGATTTATTTTATGGTTGCTAAAAAGTTCGATAATATTTGTTAGATTTTTGCTGAGAAAAACGGAATTGTTTAGCCGCCACCGGCTAGGCGAATGCTGCCGCATACGAGTTGATCGCCGTTAATTATTGCTGTTTTTGGAAGTGCAATAATATTAAATGTAATTCATACTAATTTCTAAGTTCTATTAACATCTAGTCTTAAATATAATTATTAAGCAAATTATGTGTTTTAAATAAATCACAATGCAATCAATCACAAATTAACGTATTTACATTAAAAATACGCATTTTGGAAACTCTCAAGTCAGATTAGAAGGGGATAGGGTCGAGGCAAAACTCACATCTCTCCAAGAGGAAGGGGAGTCGAAATATCGCCAAAATCATCTCACGTAATTTATGGACGGCCCCAAAGAGACAGGAGTGTGAAATTTTCATAGTCGGGGAAAGAAGTTCTCACTAAATGTATGAGAAAGTTTCTTGTTTTGTTTTCTTATAATTTCTTATTTTCTATTACAGAAAATAAAAATACAAATGTAACAACAAACTAACAAAAAGTGAAGCGTGGGATAATATATAACACAATTTTAAGTTAACGAACTATAAGATAAAATATAACAAACATTAAATAAAGTTGTGGATATGGTTAAGTTTAGGTGAAAAAGGAATTGGAATTAAAATTACTGAATATAAAACTTCGAAGTTGATAGTAGCCTAGAGATCATGTAAACAACCTACAAAATACTATTTGTTAGACAAAATTGTTATTTGCAAGGCAGTTATGTAACAAATAATCGAAACGCCCATTTCGTTGATAAATAACTAAGAAGTAAACTTGAAAATTCCAATCGGTCTTCAGTAAGCTCCAAAACGTGTACTGTTCTCACCTTTGATAGGTGAAATCTGGTGCCAAAACCTCTTTCATCGAACTCTTCAATATATTCGGACCGTTCCCATATCCACCTCGGCCTATGAGAAGGCTTCTCAAGATTTCACAATTGTCTCAGCAATTACTATCAAAAGCAACATTTCACAATGCACTCGCTACTTGGACTGTTTTCGCACCGTAAAGCACGACTTAAAATGTGTAAGTGTTGCTGGTAAGTGTGCTTAAATTTAAGTCGAACTTATGATTTAAGTTCGCGTTAAAGAGTGAGGTGAAACGAACACCTCTCCTACCTTAAAATTCTTAAGACAAACAAACTTTTAAGTAATGGTGGTGAAACCGGCCGTAAAACCTCCTGGTCTGAGGCGCTGCAGTGACAACGGGTGATGTACTGAGTCATCTAAGCCGGTGACCGAAGACGAGTATTGTGAAAGATATGAATAGATCTTCTATTTTCTAGGGTAGCCCGGTGCATTTTTCAGGGTCCGCAAGGCTCTCCGCCGGCGTATGCAGGTTATGGTGTAGCAGGATGGGTTAGGTCAGGACACGCTCCTCTACAGCGCCCCTGTCGGGATTGGGAGATGATGTAATGGGTGATGGGTGATGGAAGGTAATGGAAGTAGCAAGGTCCTTTGCCCGTTGTATAAGATGCTGCTCCGGCATTCGCTTGAAAGTGATAAGGGAAACCACGTAAGCCACTGACTAGAGTAGTCTGACTACGAATTAGGGTAAGGAGCAACAAATTCACCGAAGTTACTTGTATTATGAATTTTTCCGGCTCCTTGCCGGGATCGAACCTGCGATCTCCTCAATCTTGGAAACTCTGGAGTCGTAAGACGGTGCCTGTATGTTTGCCGCTACCAGTGTCAGCGTATGGGTTAAATTACTGTCTTGTAAATAATGGAAACAAATTTTAATTGTATGTAAATGGAAATAAAACAAAACAAAAATATACGAATAAAAACCATGAAAAATTATTAGCTTTAGAAAAAAATTATGGAAATCTAGGCATACAAAATTGGATACGGTAAATTGTAAAAGATTTATGGCAACTGTTAGTTTTAGTTACATTACTTAAAATAAACATCCTCCCATTAGTTACTGAACCCGCTAGGCAAGTACCACAACACTGTACGCCCTAAAACTATCTAATAAATTTCCACCTTCGCAGGGCTACCACTAGAGAGGAAAATGAATATGTAGACTTGCGCGTTTACATGGAGAGACATATGTCAGAAACGTGTTAATAAAGTCCTTCTGGGCTTCTAATATTCTAATAGCAGAATGTTAACTAGAATATTTTAAAATAAAATTATTAACATGATGATTCATACAAATGCTAGTTTTTATTACATAATACTTGTAAGATGGTAAATGTTCCTGTCGAAAGTCCAGTTTAGAGTAGTAGTCCAGTTAACAGTACTGTTCTACTTACGGCATCAGTGTATCTTTGTACAATAACTTTTACGTAATATCGGTGCCGACTTGTAATTGCTATTTATATAATTTTATCTGGTCATGCTAGAAGACTAGTGTTTTGATATCAGAATATTAAAATGTCTTGTAGCCAAAATTTTGTTTTTCTGCACTAAAAAGAAGCAATTTGTAGTGCGAGGTATAATATTTTTTGTGTTGATTGATGAAGTTGAACACAATCTGTAATTTGCTTCGTTATAAACATGTGTAATACAGAAGAAGCATGGTAATGAACGAGACACGATCTTGTATTTGTGAATAGTTTTACATTACGTACTCGTAAACACTTTTTACGTTCACAGTGTTACAAGAAGTGTTCTTCAGAGAGTTTTATTCTCCAGATGTTTTAGTTTTAGAAGTTATGATCGTATAAAATAGCACGATCATAATGGTGCTGATATTGAAAGAGAGTCAGATATTTTTAAGGATGTCTATGAAATTGTGATCAGACATAAATGTCAGAAAATTGAAGTGGTAGACTTCAGTTCAAAAACAGAAAAGCAATTGCGATTACATCGGATAAAAATAACAGATGTTTTTATTGGAGGTTATGAATATCAAGTGAAGTATTTAAAAGGACTAACCGAAACAAGAACGTAATAGAGTTTATGCAAAAGAAAAGTTTTCCACTATTCTTTCCAAACTGTTGTTAAATCTAAAGTCAACTACATCGCGTGGCGTCCTTGTTTTTCAATCGTGAACGAAACGTGTTCAGTTTTAGCTAATATGTTTCAGGCTGTCGAGAGAATATATTATATGTAAAATATTCCAGAAACATCAAAATCAAAATAGTTTGTACTAATTATAATCTCAACTTAGAAATTCTAAACATCGGTAGACGACGTTTGAAACACAAAAAATCTTATAGAATATTACATTGGAAATAAAAAAAGAAAATTTAGTCTCGAAGACCAAAACCCTTGTCAACATCCAAAAGTAAACTTTCATTAAAATCAGAAATTTAATTGAGAAGATAGAAAATAGACTACAGAAAAATCAATTGGAAAAAACACAGAGGTAAAGGAAAAAAGCTCTGTACCAGATTTATCTGATGTATGAATTGTTTGTTCTTTAGTGAAGTTCTGAAGTGAATTGAAAGGCAAGCTTTACCGAAGAAATGTATATCAGAAAGAAACATTTCTTTAATTTGCGAAAGAAATTACCAAAGACAGTCTTGAAAAAATGCACTTCAGATTGCGATAATGTCACATAATGTGTGTATAATGTCAGTACGTTTCAGGTAGAACAGAATAATTTCTACAAATTGTCTAAACTCTCTGAGTATGGTGGTAAAAAAGGGTACAAATTTAACCATTTATCATTATTTACTCACCGAAATAACGTTCATCCAGTGAAAGAACAATATTCGCATAACTGCATTATTATATTAAGACGTTTTTGCTGTATTATTTAAATAGAAACTGTTTTCATAGGTGATATGATAATAGAGATATAAATATTTCAATTTCCTCCTGTATTAAATAAGTGTAATATTTCCTACTTGTTTGTTTACGATGTTCGCCCTACATTCTACTTTACTCGACTCAACATTATGACTTCAGCAAACACCAAATAGAGTTATCATTACGCGAAGCAAAGCAAATGTAATAAAACCAACTCAGCGGCGCGCGAAGCGAAAAGATTTATTTTAATTGTAGGTTGGAAGCAGGTAGAAGAGTCCTCAGCCTCAGAGCTTCCGCGTAAAACAATCGTTACGAGCACATATTTCGCCTCTGAAGGACTGACCCAGTGAACATTTCTTTGCTCTCGTTAATTGAAGAGAGGAACCACTAACCCGCCCGTTGACGGCTCTCGTGAAGATGAAAACAGCTCGCAAATTTGCAGCCGTTCACGGGGGCGATAATTCAACAGACGAGGAGCGGCTGAGACCGCCCCGCCAGCCAACCGCCCCCCAGCCGCGCCACACCCCGTCCTCACCGTCGCGCTCTCCTTGCCACGCACCCCTCCCGCAGCCCCAACCGACCGCCACGACAACCACACACGCCCAAAAGATGGGCCGCCACCACTACCAAGCTCACCATCACCATCACTACTACTACCATCACCACAAAGACCACCACCACCACCAACAACAACAACAACAACACCAACACCACTACCACCAACAACAACAACACCACTACCACCACCACCAACAAGGCCACTACCACCAACAACAACAACACTACCAACAACAACACTACCACCAACAACAACACTACCAACAACAACAACACTACCAACAACAACAACAACACTACCACCACCACCACCAACAACAACAACAACAACAACACTACCACCAACAACAACAACACCACTACCACCACCACCAACAACGGTACAAACACCACTAACACCGCCACCTCCACTACAAACACCACCACCAAAACCACCATCAACACCACCACAAACACCACCACCCCATTGCTGCCACCGCCGCCGCAATCACCACTACCTTTTCCAGAACCGCGCCCGCCATCACCATCACAAACACCGCCCCATTGCCACCACTGCCGCCGCAACCATCACCATCTTCACTACAACCGCGCCCGTCGCCACCCCACCACCACTACCGTTACCACAACCGCCGTTCTATTTCTTCGCTCGGTATTGAATTTCGAAGTGTTCCCTCTGGAAATCCTCGTTGCGTGTAGCCTCTTCTCTTAGATTTGCCCAGTTTTCTCACCCGTACTTAAGAAGCAGTACAGGCATAGTTTATAACATTTCATGATAGTTTCTTTCCGACTTTATTTCCTTACTTCACTCCCGTAAACAACAAGCTTCCCCTTGCAGGGACTGCCACACCATTCCTAACCAATTATCATCTTTATTATCATTCAATGAAACCACTCCGCGTCCTCCAACCGTAATTAGTTAATGGTGTGTGGTAGAATTATAGTGATAAAAGAGATGTCAATGTCTTCCAAAGCACGCAATTTTAACATCTGGAGCCTTCGCTGACTGTAAACATGAATCTCTCCCCTTTAAGCTCTCGCCGAGCGGGTAGACGCTGGCTTCCCACCTCCACCTGGATCAGCCGAAAATAGTTTCAATTCATTAAAAGTAAAGGAAATGTTCCAGGTGCAACTGTACTGCAATGTATCTGCACTAATGGAAGAGGAGAGAGTTTCATTCGTTGCGCACTGGGAAACTTCTGGGTTCAGCTCCCGCCGACGGTGGAGAACGGCGCAAGCACATAATCCTTTTCCATCCTCGCTGCTGCTCGTGGCTGGCAAAGAAGTCGTCACCTTTATTCTTACTTTCGCTTTGAAACAAAACCCTCGTCCCCTTGGTCTTAATGTCGTTTCCGGACCACGCTAACGCTCGTACATCCACGAGGGGCTAGCTCGTCTTAGCGTTGACACCGCGCTGAAAAGGCAAATGTGAAGAAGGGAAATACTATTTAATCATTTTTATATATATTATTATTTTATTATTTGTATATATTATTATTATTTTGTTATTTGTATATGTTATTATTTTATTTTTAATTATTTAATTTTATTCCTATTATATAATATGCATTTATATTTTTATTTAAACATTTATATAGCAATTTGCAATTGTGTGCATAAAAAAATGTGTAACTCAAAGCATTTAAAGCAAAAATCAAGTATTTTTCGGACAAGAAGTGCTAAAGTGTTTGAAGATGCAAAACAAGTTGGCGTTATGAACTTGGATGCTTTCTATCAAGATATGTTGTAATGAATAAAGTGATGGTAGAGTAAGTGACTATTCTGCGAGTAAAACTTAAAACCCATTGTCCCCACACAACCCCAAAAATAAATCCAATGAAATTACACTATTATATATTACAGAGCATTATAATTTTACAGAAAACTGTTGTATACAACAGAAATTACCGCAAGGTCATCCACTGACAGAAGGAACCGATAAGTAACTTAAATGATCGCACAGAGGACGATACTAGGAAAACCAGCTTTAAAAGAACTCCAAAGAACCCCACAAAGAACTCCACATCAGAGAACCCCACAAAGAAAATTGTAAATGCTTGTATAATACACTAATATTTTAGAAATTAGATAGTGTAATGAAATGTCGAAAATGAATGAGACAAGTCTAGGAAGAGAAATAAGACGCAATAAGGCGGGTGGACGCCCTAGAAAGATACAATGCAAATCTAAGTAGTGAACTTTATTAAACAAAATGTGCATAAACAAATACACATCTCTTATGTTTACATATCATAAGAATCTGTAGATGTTATTAATACATCGTATATAGTCTTTAGAATAATAGTTTAATGTAATCGGTATCGGCGTTGCAACACCTGTGATAAAATATAGTAAGTTACGTAACAAGAGCGAGAGTCACCTCGGGTACATGTATAATTTTTTGTTTGTTTGTTTCGTTTGTATACCAGTATTATAAACGACCTTCTCTGTTGCAAGAAATTGTTTATAAAATAGCAATTTTCCGTACAAGCGCTGACGTATTACCTTTTCTCGGCACAATGATTACGTCATCACACTTTCAGCCAATCGCAACGAGAGAATCGTGGAGAGGTAAGGCTAAACGGAACAGCTGACCATTTTCTCGCATAGATATCAAATACCCTAGACGTCACAAGAAAGTTGTTTCGCAAAATTAGGTTTGATTCTCTTATAAATGTATAATGCTGTTATACAAAAAAGTAGCGTATGCAACTCATTTTTAATGTTGCATTATTGCATTCGTACAAATTTGAAAACTCGCATCTCACGTCACTTGTATTCAAAACACGTACTCATGCAATAAAGCTTAAAATTATAAACAAATTGCATAAACCTGTATAAGCACGCCGTGAGCGAAACGCAAAGCAACGAGTAAATTAATATAAATTAAAAAAGAAGAATACATTAAATAAGAGTAATCAACGACCTATTTCCATTGAACGTAAATAACAAACGAATACTTCAAGACGAAAGAAAATTACGAACCGTTATAGAAGTTTGGAACACGCTTCGCAACATTTCGCGCACGCTTTGTAATGTATCATACACTATTAATTGGAATGAAAAAAGAGCAGTTTTGCGCATGAAAAAAGCCAAAAAAACCGCTCTTCCACCTGTCCACACAAATCAATGGCGACAACAAACCACTACTCTCAGGTTCGATTCGGTGAGTCCGACATCCGTTTCTCATCAGTTAGAATTTGGAGCAAATTTGCAGGAGAGTTGAACAGCGCCGGAGACGCGAAAGTGCGCGGAAATAGTCCGAACCGTCACGAATCGTTCGGGAACATATGTCTCTGGAATAATGCTGTAAACGCCGAGTGAGACATCAATTAGTAATGTTAATACCATAGTTGCAGCTTGTGGCACTAGAGTGCAGTGAGGAGAATCCGATCATCGCCGGATGAAGAGAGTGCTACGGGGCCCAACCAGCATCGTTCGGCGCTCGGCTTGAGCGGATCGGAACAGAGCGGATTCGAACGTAGCGTGCGCCGTGCTAAACGCGCTTGGGCTCAATCAAGAGCGCAAAACGTGCCATCCGTGTGGTAAACCACCAATTTGAAATTAAGATTACTTCAAAAACGAAATTGTTTATCGTAGAACAGGCTTCACGGCTAGGTGCCGTTAAGTAGTATTCTTGCTCGAGGTAGTCTTTTCCTCTGTGCACCGCCGTCGCTGCCTGCTCGGTGAAACTCATCAGACAGGCTTTCAGTCTGTGACGCTGTATGAAGTTGTTCGTCCTTTTCGAAACATCGATCCGCTTCCATTAAATGTCTGGTAGATCCAGGTTTCAGTTTATCCATCATTTTATCACTGGCATAGAAATTAGAATGGTTTCTCATTCCAACTGTGTTTATTCATTCGAATCACTTAACCCCTGTGATCTACCAGCATCAAACACAGGGGATAGGCTTTGCTGCGATGACGATGTGACTCGATCCAGTCTGAACTACCTTTCAGGCCTCACAGGCGTGAGCGACCATTCCTTTCATGGCATGGTAACGTCTTTGCGGGTGACCAGACTAGACTAGAGAGGTCCGACACAATTCGAACATTATGGACTTTCGGGCCAAAGTTGAGGCTACCTAGTTTTGGCCACATCACCTTTTAATTCTGCTTATACCCGACTAAGCCGATAGGGGCCCGCATGCAAAGCTCCAAGAGAGGCGTGTCAAATTGCACTAGCACTTCGCCAGTACCGCGGTAAACCACTTTCCCACTAATCTCAGAGCACCCAGGGAGTTGAAATACATCGCGTGGAGGTAGTTTGCCACTCCTCAGCAACGATTTCTTCAAACTGGCCAACGCGGCCCTGGAACTCGCGCATTTATCTGCATGACGTTAAGCGACATAGCCAGTCCAGGCGAGCTCTGGCCAACAGCTTTGATTGATTGATTGTTCGTAATTTCGGGCGCAAACAAATGTCATTAGTCCCGTAAGTGTAGTGAGTGTTTTTTTTTCATCGTGAGGTGACGGTGATCTTTTCTCGCTGGATGGCGAGACCCGGCGTCGACCTACCGTCAACTAGTGGGGTTTCCCCAACCAGGTATTTTCCACCAGCGGAGCACCACCCCAGCCGGGATAAACTCTAAACTCCCGACCGGTCTCCCGGCATGTGTGGTAGTGTACTGCATGTTAATGTAAGTGTGTAAGGGGTGAAAATAGAACTAAGAAGAGGAGGGAAAGATCTCGCGTGATCCATGGCCCGTTTGTTATGGTACTGCTCCGGCATTCGCCTGGTGTTTATCAGAGAAACCACAGAAAATTACCGATCAGAAAATCCGGCCTCTAGAATTCTCCTCCAGACAGCGACTGAATTCGACCTAGCTGACAAGCTAGTGGGAACGCCCACGGGGCGCACCTGATCCGAAAAGATTCCCCGGGTGGAAAACACGGGTGCGAAGCTACAGTCAATGGCCGTCTTCCGATAAATTGCCCCACACGATAAAAATAAATACAACTCCGGACAATGCTGTCATTCGACAGCATGGCACCACGGAAAAGGTTCGCCATTAAATATTTTCTTTTTACGTGCTGAGTCATGGAAAAATAAATTATTATATACTTCGGTATGTACGGAATTGTACTACACTACGTTATTGCAGTATTCGGGAAAACCGTTTTGTTAAAAATATTTAATTGATTGCAGTGTGGCACGAAATTATTTTATTTGTTGTTCGTGAAATATTTCTGAAAACCAATTTTTGTTGATTTGTTCAGCAGCCTGTTTCATACAAGTTGATAGCTTTTTTGTTTTAATAGAGAAAATGGTAATTAATTAGGTAAATTTGGGGCAGTAACCGACTTCTTAAGGAGATCGCCAAATACATTTTATGTGAAAAGGGTAGTGAGGAAATGGCCAGTGGGGAAAATGCCAGCGTCAGTTGGCGTGTTTGTGGTGAAAGTGTATGATACACGGCGTATTGTTTGTATATGATGTGTATGTGTACGTGCTGTGTGCGCAGGACCTCCATACATCCGCCTCATCCCGAAGGTGACGGGCGTGGCGGGCGAAGCGCTGCACCTCAAATGCCCCGTCGCACGGATTCCCCATCGAGGAGATACGCTGGGAACGCAGTAAGTATCCTCTTGCGATTTTCACAATTTTCCTTTGACCCAAAACGCGTAATGAACGTGAATTTTCTAAATACTTGCATGATTTGGGAAATGAAACACAGAAATCGAATGTCCATTGCAATTACGTTATTTGTATTCGAAACAAATGTGCAAAGTACTGATGTGGCTCTACTTAAAGTAAATGTATATTTCCTCCCTCTCGGAGTTGTGAAATCCTCCGTTTTTCGGTTCTTGTGCCTCTTCTGAAATGAAACCTTAAGCCAGGCATGTCAAACTGCGCACCTAAACCGCGCACCCAAACCGCGCACCCAAACCGCGCACCCAAACCGCGCACCCAAACCGCGCACCCAAACCGCGCACCCAAACCGCGCACCCAAACCGCGCACCCAAACCGCGCACCCAAACCGCGCACCCAAACCGCGCACACCAAACCGCGCACCCAAACCGCGCACCCAAACCGCGCACCCAAACCGCGCACCCAAACTGCGCAACCAAACTGCACACGAGCCACTTGCCTGCCTGACATGTCTGGCGCTTCTGCGAGCACGGGCAACTTCCCCGGACTCCCTAATAATTTCCCCTCCATATCCAGAAAGCGGTGTACACGTGCAAGCTGAAGTGATGCGGGGGCAGGAGGGGGAAATAGTGGATTCACACGAAAATGTTTACCAAAAATTCCATCAATTAGCCGAGATTTGAATTATGTTTACATTCCTTGCTACATTTCACTTTTTTCCGTTTATTATTTTAAATTCTGCTCTACATAAATATTTTATCAATGATTAGGAATATGTTTAAATCTTGCTCTGAACGCAGTGCCCGCAGACTCTAATGAGCTAGTTATTTTGCCCACGACATGTCTGCCTTAAGCTAAACAAGACAGCATTAACGCAAGCAAAATATAAATAAATGTTAGTGCCAAACTTTACTTTTACCAACGTCTAGATGCTAAAATTTTGTGCAAATAGGCAAACATTCAAATTGAAGCTTTCTTGAAAATATGGCCAAGTCTGCACAGTTTGACTTTGTTCCTGGAATTCATTTCCTCTGGCCGTGATAGTACATTTGTATACGTTGATGCGAGAAAACTCATTATCCAAAGCTTTTCAAAGTACAGTAAGAAAAACAACTCAAAGATACAGAACTTATAACCTTACGCAAGACTTCCATAACAATTTTCATTTTTCTCTAATATGTATAAGTAAAAACTCCAAATTCATGAGAACTTTCAAAACTGACAATTCTCAATCATATATGTTGCTTTAATGCGCATTTATCATAAAAAAAATTTAACAGAAATTTTACAAAACGTCGTAATATTTCCGTTTCTAAATATAATAGTCCCATCATTCATAGGAATAGTGAGAATGAATAAACTTTTGAAGAGTTATTAATATACGTATTATTCCTTTGAAAAGTTTCAAGGAATACAATCTATATTAATAATGCATATAAATAAAATAAACTAATATAATGTTCTGCAATCATTTAAATTCTTTCTAGAAACGCAAATCACGTTTGATGTAGTACACATTTTTGTGATAAACTATGAATATTATCATGCCCCTCAGAAATTACTCCGTTCGCTTAAATGTCAACTCGTATTATTTCATGTCGCCACTCCATACGGTATCACCTGACAATGTTCCTTTAGGAACTATCAATTTTCTGGAATGCAGAGTGCTGGAGAGATAGCACTTGAGACCTCTTGCTCCGACTGCAGCCGTGCACTCTCCCCCCACTCCCTACAGTTACCTCATCTCCGCGACCCAACTCCCTTAGGCTATATCGTTCCGTGTCCCTCCTCCCCGACCTCTCCTCTGGAAAGCCCTCCCTCAACCGGCGCGCCCGCCCCACCCCGCCCCCTCACAACCGCCTGCTCATAGAGCTCGCGAGCAACTTCGTGATGGGGCACACCGGGACAGTCCTGCCCCTCTCCCCCCCGCCTCCAACCGAACCCATTCCCTTCCCCTCTCTCCTCCTCCCGGTCCTTTCTCCACCACGTCCCCTCTCGTTGCCAGCTCTGGGGAGCTTCATGCAACTTCTGGCACATATCGTCTCTGACGATCGCAAGTTGGAGAGTGCCGAAGTTAAAACCGTGCCATTTCCCTTTCAGTCCGTCCTCTCCACGTATGCGGGTTGCTCCGCCTCTGTCGCCTCCGCCACCAACCCCACCACCGCCTGCGCCACCGTCTCCGCCACAGCCTCCGCCACAGCCTCCGCCACAGCCTCCGCCACAGCCTCCGCCACAGCCTCCGCCACAGCCTCCGCCACAGCCTCCGCCACAGCCTCCGCCACAGCCTCCGCCACAGCCTCCGCCACAGCCTCCGCCACAGCCTCCGCCACAGCCTCCGCCACAGCCTCCGCCACAGCCTCCGCCACAGCCTCCGCCACAGCCTCCGCCACAGCCTCCGCCACAGCCTCCGCCACAGCCTCCGCCACAGCCTCCGCCACAGTCTCCGCCACAGTCTCCGCCACCGCCTCCGCCTCAGCCTCCGCTTCCACCTCCGCCACCGCCGCCAACCCCGCTGCCGCCACGACCGCCTCAGCCGCCACTCCCGCGGCCGCCGCGGCCGCCTCCGCCACCGCCACTTCCGTACTCAGTTTCTCTCCCACCCCGAAGTCATTTATTCTCTCTGGCCATGGATTCTCTCCTTACTTCTCACTCTCAGTAATACCCCTTTATCCTTCTTATATATGTTTCTTTCATTTCTCTGTCTGCCCGCAAATTTCACGATCTGTTTTATGACCTTCATTCCAGAGCTCGTCGTAAATTTGCAGCTGATAGCATCGCTTTTATTCAGCGCAATTAGAAGAAGAAAATCATCTAAGCAGAGAGTAATATAAATTGTCAAGTATTATTCTCTTCAAGCATTTAAAACATATGAAATGCATAAGTGTTTTCCTTCATTTCAAATTAAATTCGTAGACGACATCGATGTTATAAGACAAGTCTAAGAAACCATGTACAGTATTTGAAAGAAAGAATTCTGAATGCGTAGCATAATGAACTTAATTTAGTGTTTAATTCTGTTCTGAAGTACATAATGTACTTCTCCCCATAGTACATCACACATAGTTGCAGTCTCCAGCATTTTACACAACAAACGATTGACTATTGTGCATCTCCTGATTAAAATTTAAATCCAACGTCTTACTATTATGAGCTACATACTACACGTAATTTATACGTTAAAGTTATGATTATATTTTGTCGAAAATTATTAATTTCCGTCTTCACATTATGCTCAGTTATTACTCTGTCCCTCTTTATATAAAAATAAATTAATGATCGTATTACTTTCTCACTTGACACAAGTCGCTGATAAGGAAGCTACTTAAATTCTATGAAAATAGAATCTTGTGTATAATGCAAAATTCTTTACAGCGTTGTGTATGACGGTCACTCAGCCAGCCAGTTATCTCTTACCCAAGATGAATTGTTTGCATTTATTCTATACTTTGGATAAATACATAAAATTACTTACTTTTTATCCAATTCAATAAAATATATTGCTGTTTTATATTTGATATCAGTTTATCACAATAGAGATCCTGTATTACTCTGTTGTATCTAATGTCCCGATTCTAAAATAAACCAAGTTCTGGAGAGACCCCAAATAAAGACGGGAATTCTCGAAGAAGCTTCGCGTTAAATTATTTCTATTTACTAAGAAAAGTGATATAATTTCATTTTAGGAATTCTTGTCAAAATAGTAATGTAAATATGCCATAACTAATACTTCGAAGTACCTGTGTTGAATTTGCTGCCTGCATAAGAATATAATTACAGTAAACCCTCGTTAGCTCAAACTCGCTTAACACGAATTTCTCCGTAACACAAACAAACCTTGGGCCCCAGTAAGTTATTACAGTCATACGGTCATTTATAATAATCGGATAACGCGAATTTGTATAAAATTAACTCCGATTATTTCGGTCCCTTGGAATTGCGTGTTAATGACGGTTTACTCTAGTTATTGACGAAATAAGAACCGTAAGACAAATTTAATACAAAACGAGGTAGGAGACGTATCAAATAAAATCTTGGTCAAACAGATTTTAAAAACTCTTCACATCTTTATTTAAAATGGAAATCGTTTGACTGAATATTTATTTCCAATTTTGTCACATATATTGAAATACACTGGCAACATGGCTACTGCTCGTTCTCCTTTCCTTCCCCTCTATACACACATAAAGCAGACCTTCTGAAAGAGTTTATATACATATATATATATATATATATATATATATATATATATATATAAACAATAAATTATATCAACGTGCCCGACGGCTAAAAGAGGCCGTTCACTACCATGACGGTAGCACACAAGTCATAAACACTGCAAATTTTCCCAACTCTATAACCGTGACAGCACATAACACACACAAACTACATCCAGTCACAACTAAAAACACACTTTATATTACGTTATATTACTGTTATATATTAAGAAATAGATTTTCTTCGTCTTCCAGATCCCACTCCCATCCTCTACCATCCCCTACTATTGACAAATTCACGCACAAACCACTATAAACAGGCTAAGAAACGCGTCAAAACAAAAATACGTAATGCTGCGTATCCTAATCCATCCGAAAACTAAGACATTACTCTACTGAGCCTAAAAACAGGTACTTGTAGCATTTAGCCAAATCCGCCCTATATATTCTATTCTCAGTAGAAACTTATCCTCCAAATACTCAGATTCATGTTTTTAAACCTTATGGGGTGGGGTTGTAGAGGTGACTGCAGATTTCGACACCCACACAAAGACACTGAAAAGTCAAAAGTCATTATCATAGGCCAACAGAATATTAATTTGGGCGGTCACTTTACACCTGAACAACTTATAACGAAGTGAAGTCGTAGACTTCCGCTGTCAGAGATCTTGTCTGTCCGGGTGACGCAGCGTCGAAGGCTGTGTTGCCGACATTTCGACCACCTTGTCGTGGTCTTCCGCTGGTCTGATCTGCGCTGGTGTGGTCAGCACTTGTAACTTGTAAAGAAATTACAAAGTGATGACCAAAACATTAACACTGTGGTCTTGACTCACCCTTTCTGTTGAAACAGACTAGCACTATACAGCGAGATTAAGTACGCAAAACCAATCATTAAAACTGCACCTGAAAGCAACCAATGTCAATAAAACCGAATATGTCGAGGAAAAAAGAAACGGAAGGTCAAAATCAGTCTCAACTCTTGAAAAAGTACCTTTTAATATTGCTATTGATATTGATATAGTCTAATTGACAAAGTTTCCCAACAAATGGTTTGACATATTAACAAAAATGTTTACATCTTTTGCAAAATTGCATATCAAATCTGTTTACTATTTTATCTAATTCCAATTGTTCGTCAATCGTTAAATAGTAATAAACTTGCATCATGCGCAAAACGACGTCTCTTATTTTGAAGTTGCTGTTTTCTCTTTTCATATTCCGTAATAAGAAAACATTGTAGAAAAGGGAAGTTTCCTCAATTATTTGACAATTAGTAATAAAAATTTCAAAATTTTTACACCCATTTCTCATGAATAAATAATTTTCAGACATCATTATGCAAATGAATCTCGGCAAATATCTCAAGAGTTTTGATGAAGTTCGTGGCACGGAACAGTTTTATGAAAAGTTCGAAATATGAGCAATTATTTCTCCTCTCAGCAAATGAGAGAGATTATTTTAAAGGAAAAATAAAAAAATCATCTGTACGTGAGCAAAAACAAATGTGTTTAAGTTAAATTGAAATTAAAAAATATATTCGATGGTTTGTTTCTTCAATAATGTTTTTGCACATCATAATGCCGCGGTTTCTGATTAACTCGGTAGAAAAAAAAGATATTCTTAAATCTACATGATATAACTATAACCGGATATTATATAAAGACCTATTGAATTAAATTGGGCAGATATATAAATACCGTTAAATACAAGTTGCAATACAAGACAAATACGTATCTCACCAATGTAATTTCAAGCCCTTCACATTAGTTCATCCTTTTCTATTTTTTCGATACAATCGTAATATTTTTCGATGAACCGTTTAAAAATATGATACACAAGGTACCGGCTTTTCGTTACTAATTTTCAGAGTACTTTGCGCATGTTCTTGAGACTTAACGTAAAATAACTTAATATTCCAATAAATCTTTGAACACTGACGTGTTGAGCCAATGACGTGATCCCTGTCTCGGCCCCGAAACATGCCGGCTCGTTCCAATGTGTTCCAATTTACTCAGGGATTCAACCAGAATCATATTACAGAAACGTTACAAATAAAATGAGGAAGACATTGTAGCACAACTAGTTTAAATAATCGCCAAAGCCATATTACAATACATTCAAAGGCCAGATATGTTGCATAAAATAGTCTTAAAATAAATGTTACAAACTTGCAGGACATGTAACGGACAGGAAAGATTTGCCAATAAACATGGTCAGAAATCTCATAACGAATTTTCGCATGCTACAATTGTCCCTGATTATTTTCTTTTTATTTATTTTACGTCAAAACAGTTAAAAAGTTTGTGTGGCGTGCTATGGGGAGAAGTGAATTCTGTGCACGTTTTCATAATTCTGTGATCTCTACCCTAAGCCATATTGTAATTTTGAATACAGAAAAAAAGATTTTTTTAAGTATTTTGTTGACAAAATATTCGCTTCTATTTATTAAAATCTATTTTCAAAGGTTAATTAGCTACAAATTTGTGCTCTTAACCTCATCATGTTCTTCATGAAAGAATAATACTTTTTTGCCGCAACAACATGGAGAACGATAATTTGATTTACTATATTTCCACTGAAGTTTAGAAGACGTGCATAGATAATGAAGTTACATTTATTGGGAGGCAACTTTTCTGCACTGGAATTTCGGCAAAGATCTGGTGCACGACCTGTCTAATTCTTTGGCAGAAAGATACCTTCGACCTCTCGACAGTCCCTAGATAATTTTAATATTTATTCCGAGGCACTTGTGTATATCGATGTTTCAATATTCGCATTTTTAATTGAATTAATTATACTAAAGAAATGAAATAAAAACATATTTTTAAATTCAAACTTTTTAACATCATACACCAAGAACTTAGGAAATGTAATTTAAGCATAGATATAAATAAGAAAAAATTGACATGTATTATTAATGTGCCAGCCTCAATTGATTTCTTGTAACACTCTCTAGAATAGTTTCATAGAAAGTTTTACAAGCTATTTCTTAGTCTGTTATTAATATTTATTATGTCATAAAATTTGTTTAACAATTTTACATTTTGTTTTTATATTTATGTTTCCATGTAAAGTTTTGTACAGGTACACCCACATGATTCTCCTTCGTTGAAATAACTTGGGACGAGAAATGTGCCCATGGCGTCATACGCCCTCTTATTTATTTTGTAAATCACAATCTGTGTATGTATATATTGAGTTGGTGCAAATGAAATGTCCGGTTTTAGAATTTTGAATTTCTCGCCTCAAGAAATTACTTTTTCTTCTGACAGATGGCCCTGTAAATATTCTGCATGTAAACACACATGTCCTACAGAGGACATAGAGCTCAGTGGCCTCTGTGTGTAGTTTAGTTTGCTGTTGCAGTTTATTGTGAATACAGTGTTCCAGTGTGTACGTTATCAGTGATGGAAAGAAAACACATTCGTGTAATTTATTTGTACGAGTTCAAACTCAATCACACTGCAACAGATGCATCACGGAACATTAATGTTGCATGAACAACAAGGGAAAGAACGACAAGAAGATGGATGAGTGGGTTCCTCATGAACTCAGAGAAACAGACAGTTTGAGACGATTGGAGATCTGACACCTTTACTAAAGAAGGTGAAGCCATAAATGCTGACAAATACTGCCAGGAAATACTGCAAGATGCACAAGAAAACTGTGCACAACAGATTATCACTTCTTCAGACACCTGGATGCATTTTTAATGGGCACAAACAACAAAGAAGAAGCACCAATTAAAAAACAATTTATAAGGTTTATTGACTCACCATCTCAAGATTTTTTTCAAAAAGAAATTTCTGCACTTGTTGCACGTTGGGAGAAGTGTGTGGAAGAAATGGAAATTATTTCGATTGAATATGTATTTTTTTCAGTAATAAGAAGTATTGTAATTTGCAATTTCTTAACGGCCATTTCATGTGCACCAACCCAATATTTGTGTGCATGTGTGTGTATATATACACACATATACATATGTATATATATATATATATACACATGCATATACATACATATACACAGAGAGAGAAGAATAAACATATTTCTCCGTCTTGTGAAATAAATGACAAGTTGTTTCCCTTCTGGCGGCCTCCTTCAGACGGGCGTGAGCTGCCAGACAACCTTCGCCAGAAGGTGCTGTCGGACGGCACGCTCATCATCAACGACGTGCAGCAGGCGACCGACGCGGGCGTGTACACGTGCTCCGCCAGCAACAAGCAGGGCCACAACGCGCGCCGCAACGGGGAGGTGTCCGTCATTGGTAAGTAGTGGCGCGGCGCCCCCCCGCGGCCGACTCGTCTCTTCGCTGACGCGACCCACCCGAAAACTGTACGACAGAACGGAGGCCTTCCACAGGCTGTCCTAGCTTTTGATTTCCAATTGAGAACGGCTACTCGTTATTTTTACTGTAGCATTACAAAAAAATAATGAATGAGTAATTGTGTTACATTAATTGGTGATGAGTTGGATTGATGTGCCTGCAGTGCGTCTGAGCTGGAGGCCGTAGGGTTCGTGTCCTGACGGTGGCAGGATTGTCTACATTAGGTACATAGCTGGACTATAAGGTGGATGATTCAATCGTTTCCGTCCAAAGACCTGTTTATCCTTTGTGTCTGTGTAGACACATGGGAACATCGGCGGGCGACACAATTTTCTCAAACATTTTAAAGCTCTACAGCTCGGCTCACGGACATACCAAACGGCTGGGAGGAGCGTCAAAATAGGGCAAAGGATGTTGGAATCAGAAACTCATGCACACTACGGCGATCGCTCGACACTTTCAATCTCATTGACAAACGGACCTTATTTAAACAATAACCTACGTATACTGCATAATGTATTTTTTAAACATATGCATTATTTAATAAAATGTATGCCATCATAATGCAGGTATATTAAAATGTAATTGATTTTTTTTAGCTTTTACATAATTATTGGGATCCACAAGATTATTGCTCCTTCAATTTGTATTCCAAACGTTTCTTTTAGTGATACACAGAGTCTTTTAGGCTTCATTTCACAGCACGGAACTGTAAGGTTCTTTCACCAGTCTGTTCAAAGTAGATGCAGAGTCAAGTAAGCCGCAGGGTGGGCGCGTAAGATTTTGCGTTAAAGAACAAAACGGATAGATTATAGATCCAATGATCCAATCTTATGGATTCAATGATTGTGGGTTAAATTGTTATGTTTTAGATCGAATACATGATCCCTTCCGAGATGTCAAAGGTATAATAACTGTCCCATCTAAATTCTAAAACGCATATTTGTCTTCACTGTCAGTGATAAATTATAAATGCGGATACCTTTATGGAACAGTTTGTCCTCTTCGTTTTGTGCTTAAAGACTATTTTATTAGTGTGGAAGTCACATGCTTTATACTGATTTATACAAGGTCAAAATGTTACACAGGTGTTAAAACGTTATATCTCAAGCATTGACGTATATCCAGTTCAAAGGTAACCATCTTATCGGACGTGTACTAGAGAGTGACTTCTTGAACACATTATTTCGGCAAACAGTTTATACATTCTCGACTCTAGGCCTTGGGAAGGGCTCTGTTGGCTGAGATACGTACGCAGATTGTTGGATGTTTCGAAACACGCTAATCTCATTTTAGCTTTGTCCACTCACCTACCCTAACCAGCAAAGAGTCAATCATATAAGCGTACTTCAACATTTACACAGGAAACATTAATACCCGGGAACATTTGTCTGCCAAAGAAAAACCTACGCATTTCCACTGCCTGTCTCGAAATACACTCAAATAATTTCATTTAATTAAAGCTGCTGCAATGAGAGTTTTTATGTAGTATAACACTCACCGAAAAAAGGACCACGAGTCCACTCTAATTCATTCTGGCATGGTCACCAATATCAAACCAAAGCCGAATTTCCGCACAATATTATGTAGGTTTATATTTTTATATGCAATGAAAAGCAGTAGCTTGTATTATCCCATTTAAATTGTTTTAAAGTATCCGTAGATACGTTCCAATTTTTTGAAGAGTACACCGTTCGAGCGATAAAAGTAGTCCCTTCGTTAAATCTGCATAAATTTACTCAACTTGTGAAGTACATAATGATGCCTTGATTTCTGGCGGAACGCGACGCAACGGCGTTCCGGTACCTCGGGAATAATTATTAAATTATTCGCATAGATATATCATTATTTCTATTAAATTAATAAGTAATTTGAGTATATAAAATTATATATATAAATAATACATATATAATAATACATATATAAATATAATTTTACCATGTACGAATAGAGTAAATAATTTATGCACTTTTTGCACTTCTATGTTACAGAAGGGACTAGTTGTCAGTAACAAACGTATGTGTGGGCAAGTTTTAAGAGCTAAAACATATATACTCTTCATTCTTGATAATTGATGCTAACTTTTTGTCATCGTACGACCTTCAGAATAAAGTAACCAAGGACGTCATGTGTTTTTCTCCTGAACAAGGTGGTAGGGAGATAGAACACCACCTTGGTTGGACCTCAGGTCTTCGTACAGTCTTCTTGGCGGGAAGCGTTCAGATAACATTCAGGGAATATGCACAGTTATCCCTCGTTCAATATACAGAACAACCTCTTCCACCTTGGAGGAGGATAACTTACATCAAATTCATAATAAATGAATTCGATATTTCGCACTTTCATGTTTTTTTAGAACATGCTTGTAAATGTTGCTCGTTCTAAAAATCTTGAAGATTCATTGAACCACTTATTCAACTTCACCGTTGCAAGTTAACGTCACTTTACATTGTAGAGAGACTACATCACATGGAACTGCTACGCTCGACTTTCACAGGAGCCGATGCATTCCAATTGTGTAGCGTTTCCGAATTGCACTCATTCAAGGACGGTGCGTGTTCTCTGAACGTTATAACTAAATGTTAATTTAGCGAAAATGCGAATATAATATTACATTCATGGTGGCAAATAGAACAGATGTAGACTAATACAATATTTTTGCGATTATATTACATTTGCAACACGTTTGCTGTGCAGCGGTGAATCAAAAATGACTTGTTTGCCACTTTGAATACAATACTGAAATAATTAAAGCAAGTATATCTATTAAAGAAAAGATGTCTCAAACATCATCCATCCCTGTGTTAAGGATGTAACTACAGGCAAGGTCTGCACGTATTTAGTTTTATAATATTTAATATTATCATCAGAAATGAATATGAACATTGAAATAGCCTGTCTGTTAATATGCGTTAATATCACCGCAGATAAATATATAATCGTCCTAAACGTGGGCATATGACCATAATTCGCAGAATTAAATTGCTGTGTTTAATGGATATTGCAAAATACATTATGGATGCAGTCTTTATACGTTGCAAAGATGCACAAAATATTAAAAACATCGGGAACTCAGAAGCCAGACGCGATTTTATGAAGTAAAACATGCATATCCAAACAGCCGGGATTCACACAAACATTATATGATAATTAACAGTGTATTTTTATATAGGTATGCACATTTAAGATAAAAAAATTGCGATTGATCGCAACTATTACCTTCTCTGAACGCTAACATCACTTTCTGGTGAAAGGAAATTCGCTTTGTCAGACTAGGCCAGTTTTTCTTATCAGTAAATATAATTTTCAAGTTTTATCATTAGTAGATATGCTTGCTATAAATTAATTACGCATTATAAGTTTTCACTGTTTTCCACGACATAGCACACATAAAATACGTTCTACATGTTTCCCTTTGGAATCAGTACGTAGTAACATGACCCTATTTCATTTGTGAATTGCTGGTTTGGGCTTTAAATTTGATCGTGGAATACAGTATCATAAAAGTCTTTGTGCTAAATTCTTTGTGCTAGATGGAGCTTTATGAACCAGTCGTTAAGAATGCTATTGCAGCCCTGAATTTAACCATTGTATCGTGATATTATACATGAACGTATAATTAGAATAGAACGAACATTTACTTACCATATTGATAAAAGTTGCAAACCTTCTGGCACGAAGAAATTGTATAGAGAGAAAATCAATGCAAGAAATGTGTTGTTAATTCTCGGAAATAATGTAAAAAAATTGGCCTGTAATCACCGGAAATAAGTAAATAAGTAGTTAATCCGAAGGTTGAAATATTCATATTTCCTGTTTATTTAAGAAACGTTTGCCCAGTTCATTCCGTTTGCAAACAATTGGGAGCAAAGCAACAGAATCCTCACGCAATCACCCGCGTTTTAATGAAAACAGGATATGTTCTCGTCAAATTTTAGTGAGGGATAAGTTGGATTTGTACTGTATTCTTTGACGGGGTTATGAAGGCCCTCTTAAATGTAACAAAAATGAAAGAAAGTTAATTTTGGTAAATAATGGAGTGAGATGTTTTGATCGCAACGTCTCGTATTCTACAATTGAAATATAGATTTATGAAATTAATTTTTAAAAAATGTATTCTAAACTAAGATATAAAAATGAAAGCATTTCGTGTACGTTAAATAAGTGTGTCAAATTACACGTGCGGTATGAACCTGTCCATGAAATACTAGATGTGCACTATCAAAATAGCACATGTATTGAAAAAAGAAAAGTACAACACCTAAATAAAGTAAAAATACTCCACTGATTTGTTTGGGCTGTTAGTTTTAGAAAACTAATATTCATTGTTGTTAAAAAATTAAATGAACATGATACACAAACATTTAATCAACAAACCGCAATTTTCAATTAAAGTTTCAACGTAATTTCAATAAAAATTAACATTTCGTAACACAATACTTTTGATGTGCTGTACGCATAAACTCTTTTGCTGACACGTGGAGCTCCATATTCCACAGAAAAAGCCAGTAAATATGATCATGCATTGACAGATATTCGATATGGGTAGCACGTTTCATTTAAATCCTGCAATTGTAATTCTGCGAAAATTACAAAACCTTGTCAGTTCGATTTAAAAAAAGTATAGTATTCTCATAGGTAAATAATTTTTCAAAATATTATAACAAATAAAACGTTCGACTCGATATAGTTTATATAACATCTCGACGTAATATTTTAGTAGATATGTCTAAATATAAGTTCATAATAATTTAAATTATTCAATTATTTAATAAAGTAAGCAGGCCTAATTATTCGTGAACTTACAGAAAAGAATTTCTCGTTTCTTTATTCGCGGCTCGTTTTCTTTCACATTTCTTGCACTGATAAGTAGAAATATATTATACAGAAATATAGTAAGTTATTTCTTGTTAATACACCGAGAAAAAGTCTTATGTTTAGTTATCATTTATAGTATCAGCATCAAGAATTCATAAGTCAAGAAAGAAGTGCACATAACCAAACTTTCCACAATTACGTCTAAATAAATGGATGAATATTATCGTAGAAAATATCAAATCAAGAAGGGAAATTACATTAAAAATTTTACAATCAATTCAAAATACTTTTGACTATTTTTATGCGGTTATTCGGATTTCCTTAAAAGACGATTACGAAGCATTCACTCAAGAATTGTTACTTAGAGTCTAGGGTAGACACACGTACCTTAACACTTGAATTATTTCTACTATGTTGCATTATCATCGCAATAAGCCATCACTTCTTGCGATGGTTCTTGCAATATTGTGATTTGGTACGAAATAGAACATTTAAGAAGTACTAGTAATTCACAGTCATAAAATTGATAAATTTGAACATATTAGTTACAAATATTGAATGACCTCATAAAATAGCAGAGGCAGAAAATGGCAAAACAAGTGAGAGAAATTACAATTATTAGAAAAATTCGACGATAAAATGTCCACTGCAATTCAACACCATTGATAAAATGACATTGATTTTAATGACTACATTTTTCTTCCGGAACCACTTCTGGTATTAAAAGCCTTCACAAGGCCTATCAGTTGGCTAATATGAATGTAAATGCCTGGTGATGCAAAGTGATACTTAAAAAAACTTAAACAGTTCGAAAATAATTTCAAAGAATTTTCTGAAATTTTTTTTATCCATATTAAATATTTTTATCCATATATTGACCGGGAGAGAGGGCTCAGTGCATCAACCTGATGTCACTGCAGTCCCTCTGACCGGGTCCTAGGTTCGAGTCCCGACGGCGGCAGGATTTTCGACACTAGCGTGTCAGCTAGGTCGAATTCAGTCGCTGTCTGGAGGAGAATTCTAGCGGCCGGCTGCTCTGATCGGTAGTTTTCCGTGGTTTCTCCGATCAACACCATGCGAATGCCGGAGCAGTACCCTAACAAACGGGCCACGGACCGCGCGCGATCTTTCCTTCCTCATCCTTGTCCTATCCTCTCCCTCTTACACACACACTTACACTAACATGCACTACACTATCACATATACCGGGAGACCGGTCGGGAGCTTACAACTTGTCCCGGCTGGGGCGGTGCCCCGCTGTTGGGAGATACTTGGCTGGGGAAAACCCCGCTAGTCGACGTTAGGTCGGCGCCAGATCTCGCCATCCAGCAGGGGAAAAGATCAACGCCACCTCCCGGGGAAAACACGCACTACACTTACGGGACTAATGACCTGAGCAGTTGACGCGCCCGGAAACACGAATCAATCAATCCATATATTGAATTATTCAAATATTAAATATTTTTATCCATATATTGAATTCGGAAACGCAAGTGAACATTTATTTCCTAAGCGTGATACTAGCCGAAATTCGTTACCAAAAAGTTATGTTTTCGGACAACACAAATATAATTTGTCATAAAATCTTTAAAAATTATAATAAACAATTAAAGACCTAAATATAACCGTGGAAAAATGAAGTCAATGTCATTTGGAGCATAATATGCCAAAATAATTGCATAAGAAATGGAGAAAAATATTTTAAAAGAGGACGCTCAGAAAGTAAACTCCAGGAGTGTGCCAGCATACCTCCAAGTAGAGGAGCCATTGAAGCAGTCATTCATTTCCGCTGAATGGAACGGCTCAGGACAACTACTCAAGAGGATTCAGGAGCGGCGCCGCTGAGAACTACCACGAGGACCAATTATTAGGATCAATGAGCAGGACCGCTGAGGAGAACCACGAAGACGCACCGAGGAGGCGGCGGCTCCGGAAGAGGGGCGTGGCCGCGGGGGCGTGGCCGCGGGGGCGTGGCCGCGGGGGCGTGGCCGCGGGGGCGTGGCGCCAGGAGCGGCCGTGGGTCGCCGGAGGACAGCAGTTTGTGAGGGCCGCCGCGCGGCCGCGCTGCGCGCTTACGCTCGGCGCGGAGGTCGGGGCGGGAGCGGGCCGGGAGCGGAGCGGGCGGGGCGGGGAGGCTCCGCCGCCTCCGCCCAACGCTCCGCTCACTGCTCCGCTCCTCGCCCCGCCCCCTCGCGGAGCCTCCCGCCGTCGGGAACCCCCAGCTCTCAACGGCGTTTCTTCTTGTTAATTCCAGTTCCCCCCAAACTTAGCCCATTTACCTCTGACAGAACGCAGCACGTGGGCGAGCGTGCCAGCCTCACGTGCTCCGTCACCAAGGGGGACCTCCCGTTGACCATCAGCTGGCTCAAGGACGGTACTCCCATCGAATCCGCACAGAGGGTGTCCGTCACCCAAGTGGATCAGTTCAATAGTATTCTCTTGATCGAAAGTTTGTCTCCAGAGCACAATGGCAACTATTCTTGCGTCGCACGCAACCTCGCAGCAGAGGTCTCGCATACCCAGCAGCTCATGGTCAATGGTAAACAGCGATTGGCGTCACGCAGCTACTTTTCTACTTCTCTTTTTCTGCTCTCATGTTTTTTATTCTTCTTCTAATCTTTCAGTTCCTCCTATAATTGAGCCTTTTTCCTTCCAAGACGGGCTTTCCGAGGGCATGCGCACGCGCATGATGTGTAGCGCGAGCCGCGGGGACTCCCCGATCGCCTTCACGTGGCTCAAGGACGGCGGCGCGCTCTTGCCGCGCATGGGCGTAATCGTCTCCACCCTTGACAATTACACTAGCCTCCTGAGCATTTCTAGCCTCTCTTCCGCCCACTCGGGCGATTACACGTGCGTAGCCTCCAACCCGGCCGCCGAGGTCAGGTACACGGCCAAGCTGCTGGTCAAAGGTAACCACTTGCTCTTTTACTTCTTGCTAAACTTTTCGTTTCCCCGTTTCAACCCGAGAACCGCCGTGTCTTTACGTTTCCGTTGCTTTGGCACATGGGAATGCACCGGTGAGCGGCCCCCCCAGGTTTGTTTCACAAGGTAATCGATTGTTGCACCGTCTTTAAGTTTTCATTCATATTTTTCTTATTTATCTTCTTCTCTTTAATCTTTATTGCATGTTTTTCTATTTTTGCCTTTTTTATGCTTTTCTCTGTTTCTCTTCTTTTTCCTAATCAATCCTATTTACATATCGCTATTATAAAACATTTTTAAATATTTTACCGTTATTTTTAGCTTCCCTCACATGTAAAAATGCTTCTTGCAGCGTTTTTTCTCACCAAGTATATAGTAGCTTACCCATTTTAATTTGTCAAAACAACCTTGATTGTTGCCTAAGATTTGTAAGCAATGTGTCCAATAAATCTAAATACCTAGTGGTCAAGTGTTGTGAGATATAATATATATTGCAAATACCAGTATTCAGTAGAGCACTAAGTTAGCGGGGGGCCGAGGGGTGGGGCGGGGCGGGGCGGGCGTTGAGGGCGCGCTCCCTGCCGCAGTGCCGCCGCGCTGGGTGGTGGAGCCCACCGACGTGGCCGTGGAGCGCAACCGACACGTCATGCTGCACTGCCAGGCGCAGGGCGTGCCGGAGCCCACCATCATGTGGCAGCGGGCCAGAGGTGAGCGCCAGGCCACAGGCTGCACGCCGCGTCCGCACCACCGCCCGCACCAATACCACCGTCCTACCCTAACCTGGTAGCCGCACACACCCTACACCAACCAAAATACACCGCATACCACATCACCTGCAACCCAAGCTGCCCTCGCCCCACCCCGGGTAACCGCCACCCAACACCCACCCCGCGAAACCCTCACCCATCCCAGCCCCTGCAATTCCCTCCCCCGCCCCACAATCCCCGCCCCCGCAATCCCCGCCCCCGCAATCCCCGCCCCCGCAATCCCCACCCCCGCAATCCCCACCCCCGCAATCCTCCAATCCCTGCCGCCGCAATCCCAGCCCCCCGCAATCCACGCCCCATCAATCCCGACCCTGCAATCCCTAACCCCTCAATCCCCGACCCGCAATCCCCACCCTGCAATCCCCGCCCCCTACTGCGAGTCCCATGCCTCCGCCTCCACTTCCATCTCTTTTCCGTGCGTGTGTGCAGGGAGCAAAGGGTCTGGAGACTACGAGGACATTCGCGAGAGGACCTACACCAAAGTCCTCAGCAATGGTTCCCTGCTTCTGCAAAACGTGAAAGAGGACAGGGAGGGCTTCTACCTCTGTCAGGCGAAGAATGGCATCGGCTCCCCCATCGACAAGATGGTGCAGGTCAAAGTCAATTGTAAGTACACCACCATGTGCCGGTACATGCTACCATACCTAGCTGTATTACACCAACATACGGTAAGCTCAATTGGAAGCTTGCGATGATTAACCTGTAACGCGAAAACTGGCATCAACAAAATTCATATGTTCTAAAACTGTTGTGTGTGTGCGTTGAAACGTAATTCATAAAACTTCATGAATATTCTGTTGTTTGTAAAACTGTTTTGTAGAGGGTGATTCGAATAAATTCGTTCTCAGCAACGCACACTAGTTAAATGCTATCTCTGAAGTTGGTCTTCCTTTAGATTATATATTCAACCAATATTCATTCGGCCACAAGAGTTAATATTTCGATTCATCTCTCATATTCAATAGTAATGAATTTAAGTAAGGTAAATTCACGGGTTGAATGAAATAAAAACCCATTATCATGTAAAATAAATAACCCGTTATGGAATAGGTTTCAGTTTGTCATTAGCTGAATCTACTTATTTTGAAACTTACAGTGTTTCATCTGTAAATTCAATTCGAGTGATAAACTACCTTTTCATTAGTCTTAGGGCAAATACGCCTCCCACATACACACGAACATATACTCGCGCGCACACGTACTCCACATTCTCAGGCACATCCATACTCATTTACAAACTATTGTACTGTTTCACTCTCCATAAAATATTTCGACGTTAATGTACACCTTTAAAATTCTGAAAGTTCTTGACACAAAACCAAAACTTTCCAGACGTACTACCTTCAAGATGCCAGGTTCTGCAATCTGTGTTTCAGTTCGAGTCCGTTGTCGATAACGTTGTAACTTTCGATAACTTCGTTGTAACTTTCAATAACTAATATCGACAACTTTGCATTCACTACATTAAGAAGTTTTACTTTCGACCACCAGCTCCAAAAGTTTGACAATAAGAATACATTACTAAACTACACAAGAAATTAAAAGTACTAATCCAGAACCAAGTACAATGAGCAAAATTTAAATAGAAATTTTAAACTATAATTATTGTAGTGCTTCGTGTTAAGATAGATCGATAAGAAATTCGAACCTCATCCTCTTATTATTCCCCACGCGAAGAAATAGACTCTCTTATGCGAGAATTTTGAGAACGAGAATGGGAACTCTGGGACGAAATGACATCTTGTAATCACACTTTTGGGATCCAGTTGACGCTTCGCTACGTGTGTAAGAGTTGGTGGCAAGGCTTCGGCCTTTCGCCTCTACAATTAACATAAAGAACCTTGAGTTTGCATAACGCATTATATCAACGCTTTAATGTCAACCATTTTTTTTTTGCGATCACTAAAAAAAAACTGGAAACCCATTCACAGAATTTATGAAAGAAAATGACTTGCAATGAAGGGGTGTTATTTCATCTTGTCAAGTTCACGCATGCCGACGCCGCAATATAGGAAAACGAAAGTAGAGTTCGACAGACAGGATCGCGCGGTAATGTGAAGGGTTGAACTTGGATAGTACGTATTTACTTTCGTGATAGTAGCCTCACTGAAATATTTGCACTTGTGCGAAATTTCTTTCAGCAAAGAAAGAAGTTAAACATTCTTCAACATCACAATATTAAGCACAAGAAGGAACGTATGTGAACAACCATGCGACGAAAATTAGTTTGAGGGTGGAGATGTAGAAATGTTCCATTTGCGTGTCACATTAAGACATTTAGATTAGAAGCAATGGCTCAATATACACCTTCTCAAGAACTTAATTTTAAATCAGTTACTTCAATAAATTCTGCGAATTCGTTTTCTCTTGTTTTTATTCTCCAACAAAGCATTGGGCAACAAATCATTTGGCACGAAATGCGTTAGAAATTATGCGTTGGGCTGCCTCAGCGTTGATTTTTGTTAATCTTCTAAGTCGAAGTCCAAACCCTCATCATTAACTCGAATGCGCCTAACGTGTCAAATGGACCCATAAAAGGTGGTTTTACATAAAAGGCTATTTCGTTCCCGGGAGCGCGGGTTCGAGATGTCGTTCTCCCATCGCCCGGTGTCGGGTGTCGACTCGTGAACGGGGACAGAATAAAGGATATGACCCCCCAAATCCTCCCATGGTTAGCCTCAACGAACAATTTCATATTAAAAATAGAGCTATTAAGGAAGTATTCACTTCCATTTTACCATTCACACTTAATGACAAAATGATTTTCACTTTCGTTTCTCATTTCAAATTTAACTTAACACGTATTTTAATTCATATCACTCATATATTACTATCAATTTTATTACATTCATGTTTCCTACTCTTGTTTTAGACATTTGTAGTCAATGATGTAGTGCTGTAGGCATTGAAGATAGGACGACACCCTTACAATGACTAATGATCACGATAAATGACATATTTATTTTTTGTTTTAAACGTATGTAGACAAAGATGTTTACATGTAGTGCTGTAGGCATTAAATATTAGAAACTACTCCCTACATAAAGGTTAACGATCATGAGAAACGACATAATTATCTCTGATTGATTAAAATATTTACATCGAATTGTAGTTAGATAAAATTTCATTTCTTCATCTCTTCACACAACGTTTACGACGTAATCGAGACAGAAACTACCAAGATGCTGAATATTTCAAGGTAAAAAAGATACAACGCCAGCAGAACCAACTGATGTAGCGTCGCGGCACAAGCTGTTCATTCTACATTACATTCATATTAAGTTAGTACTAATTAACGACTCCAGTCAATATCACTGTTACAATACGGAACAAGTAATTAATGTATTACTCACTCTGTTCGCACTTCTATAGAACAGCCAGAAGAACATGAGACGCGCGGTCACTCTCGTACACAACTCTTTCCCGATGCACTGTCGCCGACGGTCGAACTAAGAATGCCTTGTGGGTTTGTCGTCAGGCCAACATGACGAAGTAGTGACGTAGCTTTCAGATGAGACTGGCCAATCACCATCAATTTACATAAGCAACACTTCTTGCAGTACAGGGCAGGAGGGAGATCCAAAGGGGAAATGGAACTTTCAAGCTAAAAAGTGTTAGATTCTTACCTCTTTAGAGTTTCTGAATTGACTTTTTAAAGAAGTGATTTTCTGAAGTAGACATTTTAAAACTACTTTTACAAGCGAAGTTATTTGGGGAAATATGAGCCTATTCGACTCAGTTAATTTCTCGAAATAAGATTTACATCTGTGCACTTGCATTTTGATGAAACTGCAAAGGTTTTGAAAAAAAAAAGTGAAATTACTGGTAGGAAAGTACAGAACGTACATTGTATTTTTTGCTTCACATTTACGCACTGAATGATATAAATAGGGATATAATTTCTGAGAGCGTTTCCTCTTCTCACTAGGCATACACTGGATGGTCTTCTAATACATGGATCTAAATATTCGCCAGCTCCAAACGAGGCGGAATATTTCGTCAATTGACTCAAATGACGGCTTGACATTAACATAAGTTTCCATAAATAACAATTTGGTAGTGAATTTTTAATTATATTACATTATGATTCGTATCAGAAACAATTAATGATCATAGAAATTTTAAAATAATATTAATATGTCAAAATAAATATCTCAACATTACATTTGATGTTAATGAAAATAGTCCGCGATAGTACCAGTATTAGGTCCGTTTTATCAGATTCACGACTTCTCTAGGCCTTCCTGGACAGACGATCATTGTTTTTATATCCCTTCACTTGATACATGATGACAGTGGTGCTCGCGAAAGGTAAATGAAGATGAGATAAAATGTGTATGGTGGGGGGACCGATTCAGACGCAATACGTGGTGGTAAGAGAAGCCAACTCCATTATGATCACATGGAGGATTGTCATGCCTTGACGATCCATGCCATACGAAAGGCTTGGACCAGTAGATATTTCAGTTTGAGCACAATATACACTTTGACAATTATTTGAATTTCCTCTTACTCACGGCACACACTGCGTCTTGTTGTGTAGGATCTCTTCAGAGTTGCACATCAATGTTATGTTCAATATTTCATCCACATCCTTGTTTCTTTGCCATTCAAATGTTTAATTTTATAAATACATATACATGGAACAAATTAAATAATAAAACAAAAACATTACACAACAACTTTTCAGAAAAAATCATAGAAATTGAACAGAAAAGTGTTTTGAATAGTAGGTCATAAACATGTCCGTTATTGGATGGCGCCTGAAAATGGTTGGGCACAACAGAATTTAAAAAAATACTTCAGTTTTCGGCCTGAGGCTTATAACACTCCTTTTGCTTATAGTAGTAAGAGGAGAGCTGAAGGTAAGTTATTTTGTTAGGAATGCAGAAAAAACAAATCTGGAGTTCGTTAACCGTTGCAAATATGATTTCGGAAACGGAAATGTCTAGTTTTTCTAATATAGCTAATTTCGCGCTTTTTAAAATTTTATTATTTTTTTTTACTTTTATCCATCTTACTTTTATCCGTTATTTATGGTTAAAATGTCGTAAAGGGATTCTGGAACCGAAGAACACGTGCGTAGATAATCTTCTACCCCATACGTCACATACAGTTTTTACTGTTTTTGATCAAATAAATCAAATCCAATTAAGTGTGGGCTGTGACTGAGGCGAGGCGCGCTGGGCTTGCAGCGTCGCCGTACTTCTCGTCGCCGTCCAAGGTGGTGACGGTGAAGAAGGGCGACACGGCCACGTTGCGCTGCGAGGTGAGCGGCGACCAGCCCATCGGCGTGGCGTGGTGGCGCGGCGCCAAGGCAGAGCTCACGCCCGCCTCCGACTACAGGTACCTCCAGCAGGGCCGGCTCCAGCCCATCATTTCGAGGGGGAGGGAGGCAATGTAGATTTAAAAATTAATCCAAGATTTAAATAATAAAAATATTTGTTATTATATTGTATATTAATGTGCTGTAGATATGATACTATACAATATTATTGTTTAATAATTACATAATTCGATCATAAATAAATATTTAAATCAATTTTGCCAAAAAAAAACGAAGATAAACGAAAACTCTAGGCATTTTGGGGGCTCATGGCCCCCCTGGATCCGCCAGTGACCTCATGGTCCGGCCTTCTGGTTCAATTTGCAGGTGGTGTCAGTAACGATACGTACTACTGAGTATCCAAATAGTTAATACGGATTAAAGAGACATATACATCAGGGATGATTGTGCTTTTATGGTTTCGCAATTGTGCCTGTATTGTTTCCTTGATATTACGTACTTTGAAAATATATTTTTCCATTCGATTGGGTTCGCAAAACTTGGCTAAACTCCCAGGTCATTCAAAAGACTGGGAAGTGCAAGAAATTGCTTTATTTGGAACAGCTCACATTTTGCGAAAAGTATTGTAGAGGCACCATCAGTGCCTAGATTTGCTCCTTCAGTAGCTGGTTGCAACCTTGCAACCTGGAGTGGATTTTGTATTCAGCCGAGTCATAACATTTTAGTCGTGATATAGAGGAATAATAATAATAAATAATAATAATAATAATAATAATAATAAATAATAATAAATAATTATAATAAATAATAATAATAAATAATAATATTAAATAATAATAATAATGATAATAATAATAAAAATTGATGGTAATAGCGAATTGCCGACCGCGTATCCACGTGCAGCCAAAACCATGTGGTTGTGCAGGGTGTCCATGAAGCAAGAGCAGACTCCGGAGGGCGTGGTCGCAGAAATGCAGATCGCCGGCGCAGAGGCTTCTGACGCGGGCGCCTACTTCTGCCGCGCCAGCAATGACTTCGGCGACGACCAGCAACTGGTGCAACTCCAAGTTCAAGGTCAGCACCTCTCCCACCGAACGCTAACGAGATTAGAAACTTTTTAAACGTATTAATATCGTTAACTTAACATTTTCTGTCTCAGTCGTATTTAATCCCTTCCTTATGTCCTTCCCTGATGAGCAAAGTCGATGGTGTATCGGACTGTTCTACCCAAATTCGCGGGTTCAAATCCAATCGAAGCCTTGCATTTTTTAAGGGATAAAAATCCTTCGTATAGCCGCCGGTCTCATGTTAGTACATTTACTGCATGTAAAAGATTCTCAAGCCTAAATGAAGCCTCTGAGATAAATTCAAATCGCCGGTTTCGTCGCCCAAGTAATACCTTCTTTCTCCCCTAGTTGGTGAAAGGAGCGTAGCAAAATTTTCGTGGTCAAACGGAGGAGCAGGCCTCATGGCCTGAGTGTCGCCATGTAAAATAAGGTATCAATTTAATTCCCTGGCTGAGCAAATATGGGATTTGACTATTATGGGAATTTTCGGAGGATTTAATTTTTCTGGATATTTAGCCAGGTATGATGTCGTGGGGAGTGATTTACACCACAAGGAAGCAGACACGAGTGAGCTAAATGAAGTTAATTTACATATATTTGTACAATACACTCAGTTCTCGTTTGTCAGAGTTTCCACTCCAAGCCCTCCCTATAAACGCAACTTTCCGAGGCGCCAGCGCACAGCCAACTCGGCCTGTAAGCGACTCGGCAGCTGGCGTGCCTTGGCAGATACACACTCGGCCCTACAATTGCCGAGAACAACTCAGCCGAGAAGAACTGTTTTGACCGCGACCGTTCAATTTCATTTACTAGACATGTACACTAGTTTCTAACCGCGAAATGTAAGCATCCTGTTAAAATTATTTTTAATTGTAATTATTTAATTTTTTCAAACCACAAGAAGACGGAACAAACCAGAAATGATTTACTCCCTGGCGATGATGATTCTTAATTTTTTATTTAAATTTTTAATATTTCTCTGTAATGTCTCACTTTTCCTGCAGTTTTCAAGTAAAATTTCGATAAAGTTAATTTCGCTTTCGGTATCAGTTTCAGAGCCAAAAATTTTCTTTTTTCAACAAATTTACGACAAAGAAGGCACATTTGTTTTATAAAACGTTCGTTAATTTCACAGATTTTCCACTGCTAACAATACGGACCTGTTGAAAACTTAAAATCAGCCAGTAATTCTTAAACCTCTGTATTCATCCCTCTTCCATGTCAACTTGAACATGCCGTGTTCTCCACACTCTGTTGCAGAACCTCCTCGGAGCCCAACGAACTTGCAGGCGGTGGCAGTGAAAAGTCGTTCCGTGGCGGTGACGTGGCAACATCAAGCCAACGACCCAGGGGAAACCACGGGTTACGTGGTGGAGTATCGCGAGGGAAGTGGTGAGTTCCCCGCTTTCTCTGACTGCATATTCGCAGACCTCTCTCTCCCTCTCTCTCTCCCCTCTCTCTCTCCCTCTCTCTCACTCTCTCTCCCCCTCCCTCTCTCCCCCTCTCTCCCTCTCTCTCCCTCTCTCTCACTCTCTCTCCCTCTCTCTCCCCTCTCTCTCCCTCTCTCTCCCTCTCTCTCCCTCTCTCTCCCTCTCTCTCCCTCTCTCTCCCTCTCTCTCCCTCTCTCTCCCTCTCTCTCCCTCTCTCTCCCTCCCTCTCTCTCCCTCTCTCTCCCTCTCTCTCCCCCTCTCTCTCCCTCTCCTCTCCCTCTCTCCCTCTCTCTCTCCCTCTCTCCCTCTCTCCCTCTCTCCCTCTCTCCCTCTCTCCCTCTCTCCCTCTCTCTCCCTCTCTCTCTCCCTCTCTCTCTCCCTCTCTCTCCCTCTCTCTCCCTCTCTCTTCCTCTCCCTCTCTTTGTGGTTAACAGCTATATGGCTGGTTGGCAGACAAGAAGCCCCTAGCGCAGTGATGTCAAGGTCTTCTACTGGTGGCAGTGGCACGCGTCGTGGCACCGTAGCATGCCACGAGCTTCTCTGGGCAACTAGCGTCGGGAAAGGAAACTATTAGTGACCCCGCCGTTTTACAATAAGGATGACGTTGTCTCTGGTGGCGGGGTAATGAACTGCGTGGAGGGGCGATTTCGTCGTGGCATCGACCTTGACAACACTGCCCTATTGCCTTCTTGTGAAGTCCTGGGCAAGTGTACCTAGGGTAGTTCGCTATTGCTTTCCTTAGGGACGCTAGTGCGCCAATTTTGACGTTTGATTTGAAAACCAGATAGCGCAGGCCTAGATAGAATATCCGCCATCTTATCCAGTAGTTCAAATCAAAACTCTGATTGGTGCTAAATGGCTAAAAGTATTTAATTTTCCCAGGATCGGACCACGTGCTTTTCCTGGGATTTCTTTTACATGCCGACAAGCGTCCGCATGCATGCCGTCGATTTTGGCACCTCAAAAACCCCCCTACTTTCACCAGTAGCCCGGCATGATAACCACTTATTCCCAGGTTATTCCCAGACCAAGCCCGTAATAAGGCATCGGGAAGTCTGGTTTTGGTGCTGACAACGCAGCGTTGAAAGGCGAGTAATGTCCGAAGCATCTGTCAGCGTTCGTCTTACAAGGCTACGATTCTATGATGATTTTAAACACGTACGCAGGACCACTCTAACTTGCACGTCGTAATAATTGCTATAAATGTGTGCATGATGCATTTATACTCCTTAGTACATACAAACGGATCTGTCAAATAGGAACAATGCTACAAAATTACCTTGAACAAAATCAAGATACTTGCAGCTATATTTTCCAATTTTAATTATATACTTGAATGATTTATGTATAAAATATTTTGCATTAAAAGGAAATATACCATACATCACTGCCGCACATAATCGTTTCACCGGGAGAGGTAGCTCAGGGTATTAACTGATGTCACTGGCGTGCCTCTGAACGGGAGATCCTAGGTTCGAGTTCTGATGGTGGCAAGATTTTTGGAAACTAGCTAGATATCTGGGTCGAAAACCCTCGCTATCTAGAATTCGAGCGGTCGGCTGTTCTGATCGTTTCCCGGGGTTTTTGCGTTCAATATCAGACCAATGCAGGAGTAGGAGCTTCACAAATGGGCCACGGACCGCGCGCGATCTTTCGTTTCCCTTCCTTGTCCAACCCTCACCCATTATTGACAGTTATATACACACTTACATGCACTACACTACTACCCATGGAGATCAGTCGGGAGCTTATGGCTTGTCCCGGCTGGGGGCGGTGCCCCGCTGGTGGAAGATACCTGCTTAGGAAAAATCCCGCTAGCCGACTGGTAGGTCGGCACCGGATTTCACCACCCAGCGGCGGAAGATTACAGTCACCTTCCGAGGAAAAAATGAGTGCTAAACTTACGGACAAATGACATCAGCAGTTGACGCGCCCGGAATGATTAATCAGTCAATAATTACACAGTGCAATAAACTTGAACTTTGCGTCTTGCCGTAAGATGAAAGTATGTATTCTTTACTAATTCATATACGCTGATTGCGAAAATGAAATTAGAAATTTTCCATCACGTACCAATTTTTCTGGAAAAGATACGCCACATAGACCACTTTCCAGAAACTTGAAAATGTAAGTGACAATACAGGAGCAATCTGTGGTTGATTAATAGGCAGATCATGTTACAAAAATTGTATTATATAAATTCTTTGCATTAAATGTTTTGTATAATTAATTGTTTGCATTAAAAAAGGAAAACAGTACGATAAAGCTGAATCAAACTTGAAATGTAGTTACAAGTTGAAAACATTTTCTGGAAACTTCTTCCGTTTTGGGTGGATGGTGAAACTTCTTGTAAGTGTGTGCCAAAGTAATTCGCTAAAACATTTGGTGGCCATCTTCCCTTATATCGACTTTCCTTGACATCGACCTCTTGGTGAAATCGCTGACCATAATCGTCACTCACATCTCCGATGTTAGATGGGAAGAAATCCAAATGGGAATGAAAGAAATTTAATTTCAGAAACATGTTGCACCCCATATCCTTGTAACAGTCCAGAATGTGTTCCGTCAATTCCTTATTACTCTCAAATAACAGGTTTCCAAAGAAATTTCCACATACATCTTTCAGTGCAAGAGAAGGTGCCTTCTCAGTAACTGTCATCAACTGTTTAAAGGTAATATCTTTCAAGAGGTCATGGATCTGAGGTCCAATGAAAATTCCTTCTTTAATTTTCTACAAGGGGTTCATGCGACACATTTTGTCGCCAGGATTGAAAATGTCTCTCAAAAGCCACACTTTGACTAAAAAATGGTCTTTCCTTGCCTTACTTTCCAAGTGTCACAAGAAACAGCAATATTTTGTGTAATCAGTCTGCATTCCTAGAAGTAAATAGGCTACATTCTTCCGACGTGTGAATCATACTTCATACTGTAAACAGACAATTTACGTCATTACAATATACCACTACAATACATAACATATGTCATTACAATATACTATAGCGGTTGGTTGTAACAGTTTCTTTTCTTGAACACGAGACCCAAATAATTCTGCTTGTCTCTTTGAAGATATAGATAACTTACAAGATCCTTCAATTCTGCCTGCAACAATGGCTGTGGTTGTAGTCGTTCTGAAGATGGCGTGTAATCAAGATGTTCATGGTCTTCGTGGTCTGTAGACCAATATCGTCTGTTTCATCTTTCCAGTGCCCATACCGTTGGTGGTTTTGGAACTGGGAGTGAATCAGAATACGGAATTGGGCGCATTGCAGATTCCAAATTTGGATAAGAAACTGTGTTTTGATTTGCTTGAGATTCCTCTAACTTTTGTTAAAAAAAAGTAGGACTCTGTAATGTGGTGTCTAGGTTCCCTCCACAACTGTGGTACGGCAAATGACATAGATGGGTCGTTCCATGAAGCCAGCCTCTTAACGTGAGCAACGGTTCTGTGGTGCCCAACACTTACTCTCATTTACCTATGATTTAAAATAAACTCGTACCCTTTTTAACGATCGGATAAATGGGGTGTCTTTGAGACTTAGTCATAAACTCGCTAGACACATATCAGAAAGGTTTGATGAATTAACGAACTTAATCCCTCGCCTAGACATCGCTGAGCATAAGAACACACACAAACAAAATTCTTCACGAAAGCGGATCGCATCGATTATCGGTATCGATTGGCTTCTGCAACTACAACTTTCCTTTACCTACTCTAATTGATTGTATCCCCCTCTCCTCTCCATTCCCACCACTAGGCAATAATATTCTTAAAATAATGAATGTGATAAGCGCCGCGGAAAACATGATACCGGCCAATTTCTCTTTTGTCAGTTTTCTCAAAAATATTAGAAAGGCTTTTCTTCTTACGAATGGAAACTTTTCTCAGGAAAAACAGAGCGTTTTCAGACACACAACACGGTTTTAAAAAATCAAAATCTACGGAAACTGCCATTTTTTCTTTTATCAAAGATGTTGCTTCATCAGTAGACCAAAATGAAGTACCCATTGGAATATTCTTAGATCTCTCGAAAGCTATTGACGTTACTGACCATAAGATCTTGCTCTCAAAATTACCTTCGTATGGAATTCGTGGTATTGCCCTAGATTGGATAACTTCTTACCTTAAACATCGGACTCAAAGAGTAGAAATACCATACTGGCAGGAAAGGACATTACATACTTATATTTCCAATTCTTTGCCAATTGTGCATGGGATCCCGCAAGGTTCGATCTTAGGGCCTATTCTCTTTCTGTTATATGTAAACGATATGCCCTCGTCTATTAAAAATGGAAGAACGGTTCTGTTTGCTGATGACACGAATGTTCTTTGCAAAAAAGAAGCAGTAAATAGTACAATTTCAGAAGTTTCAAATTGGTTTAATAATAACAAATTAATTGTTAACGAAAGAAAAACATTTTCAATGCATTTTTGCATCTCAAATCGGAAATCGCATGTTCCATTGAAAATGAACAATATGCAATTAGCTGATGTTGAGGCAACAAAATTTTTAGGTCTTTCAATTCAATCAAACCTCGAATGGAATGTACATATAACAGAATTAAACACTAAATTAAGTTCATTATGCTATGCATTCAGAATTCTTTCAAATTCTGTCAGCCTTCATGCAGCTCGTTGCGTTTATTTTGCAAATGTGCATTCCCGCCTGAGATATGGCATAATATTCTGGGGAAGCTCATCCTGTAGTATTCAGACCTTCAGATTGCAAAAGAAAATTATTCGAATAATGAAAAAATGCCTTCCACGTGATTCCTGCAAGCCTCTTTTCATTGAGCTGGGAATCCTACCATTACCTTGTCTATTTATTTACGAATCCGTAATATTTGTCAAAAATGACCTACTTAACGGAGGGAACATATTTTCATGCAATATTGATATTTATAATTACAACACACGCCGTAGAAATCACGTGCATCAAGTGTCAGTATCAACAGCTCAGTACAAGAAATCAACATACAATACATGTACGTTACTTTACAACGCATTGCCAGATGACATAAAACAATTAGATTCGGTACACAAATTTAAGTTAAAAGTAAAATCTTTTCTGCTGCAAAACTGTTTCTATACAATTAGAGACTATACTGATCGTGAAAAAGAAAAATAATGTAACAAAACAAAGATATATAATGAATTAGTTTATGTTTGCATTGTATACATTTAAAAAAATATTTAATACGCCTGTAACAAGTAATGCACTTCAGCTTCCGGGTCAATGACCCCCATCTCGATCAGGTTTTTGTCCAGTTTCCCTGATCCATTGAGCAAATGCTGAGATGGCCCCTTGGTTTTGCTTCTGGACGTAAATGTAGCTTCACTGTGCGCACGTTTTGTTGAGCACGCCTTTTGCTTGTAGTTCATTTACAGTTAAAATTGATTTTCTATAACTCGGGAACAAACATTTTCCAAATATTTTTATGTTTCCAAAATAATTATTTTCTAAATTCATTTTTCGTTTTTTTTTTAATTCTGGCCCTCAAGAAAATGTGCGCAGATAAATTTCTTTCCCCACACGTCATATACAGTTTTTACTGCTTTTTGACAAATAAATAAATAAATAAACATAAGTAACGCAGACAAGCCCAGATAAAATTGCGTCTCTAGAAGAAACTTGAGGTGATAACGAACAGGAAATACACATATTTTCCTTATTTCCACGAAACGCTTTATAAATTTGACTTCGCCACCTACTATAATGGCATTTAAATTGAGAGTGTACAAGTGGAATTATGTGGAAGACTCTGAACTCTATTCGGCAAGATTCTGATGGAAACGTCGCCTGAGCGACTTCCTTCACAAGCTATTGAAACGTCATACCGGACGCACCTGGGTCTAATGTCTATGGTGACCTTGTCCACCCGGAATATTTAAGCGCGATCATCATCATCAGACATTTCACCTCATCATTTAGTCATCAGATTCGAGATTGATTTATGAGGTATTGACCTTATCCTCTAGCTACCTGATCGATCAAAATGCGATATTGATGACATGTGATGATTAATGCTGTTATTTTCCATTCCTTTCCATTTCAGCTAACAGTAATAGAATTACGTGGGTCTGGTGTAACCGCATTCGCACTCATTCAGAGCAATACAGTATCAATATGAATGTGGCCCGCTGTAAATAAACTGCCGAATTAAATTAGCGCAATAGAGTGTTTCGTATTAATGTGTAAAGTGAATTCAAATTTGATGCAAGGCAAAATACATTAATAGTGTTTTCTTTTCCAAGTCAGCGTGTTCCCTTTTGTAAAGAATGAATTTTCTGAGAAACAAAGTGAGAATTTCAACACATGCCAGCAATATAGTTACCGATGTGAAAAGCAATTATATTACTTGGATGTATATAGCTTCAATGTATATTTATATTTTCTCACATTACGATCCAAAGAGAGAGTGTCATGTTCAATCTCACATCATGTTAAATTCCGCATATAATTTGTTTGTTCTACGAATAGGAATCGAAATGTGTCTTCAAACTTTTTGCCTAAAGCCTCATCCAGAGGATATTATTTCATTTAATCCCCATGTCGTAAAGTAAGCGATAACCTGATTTTCGAAGAAAAATATTGTGGAGACGCTGAAAGATATTCCTTGAAAAAATGTTTGATAGCATTTTTCACAATTCACTATCTCATCAAGCAAGAGAGGAATTCAATTCGTTGCCATTGAAATATCGTAATTATTAATAAATTCTCTGGGTACCGGATGTCATTCTAGTTTATCTTTATAAGCACGAGAATTGAATGTTGCTTAAAAATGTTCCAATTAGTACTTAACACAAATTCCTCAAAAATGCTCACATATTCTGGATCACATGTACGTATACTGGAGGTGCCCTTAATTGGAGGCATCGAATTATCTCGAATAATTCATACGAAAAACACTGTCTAGAATAAATAGTTAATATTTCGATCAGGTACATTCAAGTATGCTATACCTAGCCAACTCTCTCCTCCCGCAGCAAACTTTAAAATTATAAAAGCAAATTCCCATGTTTTATTGCAATACCCACATTTCTCCACAAAACAGGTTTGTCTCTTCCATCGCGAGCGAGCAATCTCATAGGGGCCAGCCTAGTCCCGAGCGTTAATTTTTCACCTCTAGGTACCGCTAGGTACCCGTTCAAATCCCCGTCGATCCATGTGGAATTTTTTGGAGGGGGCAAAGCGAGTTCATGGCAAGTTACCTGAGGGTTCTGCCGTTTTCACGGTCTCTAATTTCAGCATTGTTCTGTCATTTTAACGTCATCATAATTTTTAACCCATTCAAATTCATTCGCCCCCCTGAGGTATGGCTACTGGATTAGGAAGTGGCAATAATTAAGATAATAAGGTGGGAAGCGTCCCATGGTGCAGAGATCAAATTATGTCCCTTTCGTCTCTGGGTACCGGACGTCAAATCCAGGTCGATGTATGAGGAATTTATGGTAAGCGAAACAGATCCGTTGATTGTAGCGATGGGCAACGACGTGATCAACAGCCACTGAGGGGGACCACGCAGTGAGAATTGCGCGATCCCTAGACATTAACCCTAGAGATGGTTCCTTCATTCGGAACAGACCTATGAGACAGACGTTGCCGTGGATTGAGAACCACTTAGAGGGGAAGCGACACGTGTCGACTCTAGCACATTGCCTACCCTTGCATCAACGCTGGACGGTGCGGCGGCAGGTACAGCAACGCAAACGGAGATGAACTAATGAGAGGAGAGGCGACTGCCTAACGTGTCAATGTAGCGCGTTTGTTTCTCCTCTCGGGCGCATTTCTCATTTCGGCTACGGAGGCGTCAGTTGCCATGGAGTGGGGACCGCAGTAAGGGGAAGCGGTTCGTGTCAATGCTAGCGAGTTTTTTCCGTTCTGTTGGTTGTAGCGATGGGCGGCGGCTTGTCCAACACCCATTGAGGGGGACTACAGAAAGTGAAGTGCCCGATCTTTAGGTATTCAATGTAACGTGCACAGACTTACATAGTTACGGAGACGGGAGCTGTGATGAAGTGGGGACCACATAAACGGAAAGCGAAAGCGTGTACCCTGTAGCGCGCTTGTCCGTTCTGTGGCGCAGCTCTGGCCGGCGGCGGGGGCAGCGGTGGTGGCCACGGGATGAGGACAGTAGAGAGGGAAGCGGTTCGTGTCAATGGCTAGCGAGTTTATCCGTTATTTTGGTTGTAGCGATGGGCGGCGGCGTGGCCAACGCCCAATGAAGAGGACTACAGAAGATGAAGTGATTGCAGAAGGTGAAGTGACCGATCTCTAGGCATTCAATGTAGCGCGCCACCTTCATTTGGCACAGACCTAGTATGTAGCTACGGAGAGGAAGCTGTCATGAACCTACAAAGGGGTTAGCGAAGCGTGTCCCCTGTAGTGCGCTTGTCCGTTCTCTAGCGTAGCGCTGTCTGGCGGCGGGGGCGGCAGCGTTGCCAACACACACTGAAGGGGACTACAAAGGGTTAAGTGACCGATCTCTAGGCATTCCATGTAGCGCACCACCTTCATCCGGTACAGACCTATGTAACTACGGAGATGGACGCTGTCATGCACTGGGGACCCCTGGGAAATGGGGACCGCTGTCATGAAAACGTGGAGCGTGTCCCCTGTAGCGCGCTTGTTCGTTCTGTGGCGCAGCGCTGGCCGGCGGCGCGGGCGGCGGCGTGGGCGGCGGGGGCGGCGCGGGGGCGTGGACGCCGCTGAAGGTGGACGGGCCGCCGGCGCCGCGCCAGGCGCTGGTGGAGGAGCTGAAGCCCGCGACGGCGTACGTGTTCCGGGTGGCGGCGTCGGGCCCCGCGGGCCGCAGCCGCCCCAGCACCGAGCTGGTGGTGCGCACGGAGCCCCAGCGGCCGGCCGGCGCGCCGCTCAGCGTGGCCGCGCGCGCGCTCTCCTCCACCGAGCTGCTGGTGACGTGGGCGCCGCCGCGCGCCGACCTGCGCCACGGGGACCTCCAGGGCTACACGTGGGATTCCGCGAGGCCAGGTGAGCGACCTGCCCCTCCTGCCTCCTATTTCGTTTCTGCTGCATGGCTCTTACGTTTTTTTATCCTGCCTGCTCTTCCTATCTGCTTCTCCTACCTGCTCCTCCCTGCTGCTACTCTTGCCTGCCTCTGCCTTATCTTGCCTGCTCCTCCTGGCACCTCTTGCCTGCTCCTGCCTGCTCCTCCTGCCTGTTTCTGCTGCCTGTTCCTCCCTGCTGCTCCTCCTTCCTTATCTTGCCTGCTCCTCCTTGCACCTCTTGCCTGCTCCTGCCTGCTCTTTCTGCCTGCTCCTCCTGCCTGCCTCCTTCTGCCTGCTCCTCCAACCTGCTCCTTCAACCTGCTCCTCCTGCCTGCTCCTCCTGCCTGCACTCCTGTCTGCTTCTCCTGCCTGCTCCTCCTGCTTGCTCTTCCTACCTGCTCTTCCTGCATCCTTCTCCTCCCTGTTTTTATTGTCTGCTCTTATTTAAATCTTATGGGTGATTGAGTAAATTAAAGGATGGTTTTGAAAAGTCTTGATAATCATAATCATGAGTTAATAAGTTTCAACATGAACTGGTAATCCATTAACCATCCAAGACAGTTACGATGCGCTCGTCTTGATGAAATCCGCTACTCAAATCACCAAATATCTGGTTGATTTTATTTTTATTTTTATTCGCTTTATAACTAGTTCTATAAAGGAATTTTGAACGTTACATTCTACCTATTTGTATTTATCAATAGGTACACCTTTTCAATAATGTAAACTTTATCTTTAGAATGATCTTGCTAAAATTGCCTGAATAATTTTGTTATCTAAATCGGTAAATAATGGATCTCATAGTAGCAAATGGGCAAACACGATTGTCTCTGATGCGATCCCTCTGGACAGACTGCGCTCTACCAAAACGGTGAATAAAATAGGGCCCTTAAATGGGCAGAATCAAGGGACTTTATCAGGTTATGTCTATCCAAGGGAAAAACTATCTATGGATAATACAAGCATTATCCTCAGATGGAGATAACTATTTGATAACTGGTTTTTCACCTTCACTTAACTATACTTCATCTAAGTAATCAAAACCGTATAAAGTGTGTATTAATTGTTGGTGTTTACTTCCCGTAAAGCATCATTTAAATCAACACTGATCGTTTACTTTATGGAATTGCATAAGACTGCAAGGACACTTCTCTCATGTTACACCCAACAATTGGAGTATCACACGAACCCCAGTTGAAATTGCTGTTAGCCTGAGTGGGTTAGGGCGATGAAAGCAAACAAAGCGCAATTAATAAAAGTTAAAAGGTCAGATAGGTCGCGTGGCAGCGATTAAATTGAGTGTGCATACCGACACCTTTAACACCAGAAATCCAATTAACTGTAACGCGACGTTCTCTTCACAATAAAGGGGAAGGCGCTTCAAAATATCTCATTCCATATGTTTAATAGAAGTCATCGTGAATTGGCGAAAAGTTATTGGACGGAATAATTGCCAATCAAGTATACAAATTCCATATTATTCGTTAAAATAACTCATCTGCCTTTTCTGTCAGAAATTTTTAATTAAGTACAAAATGCGTTAAAGTGAGAGAATCAAGAGAAGTGTAGTCAATATTAATTTAAAAACGTAGTAAATTTCTATGTCATATTAGTGATCTGTTATGTGTTATCCAGAAACCAGTTTTTTTCTTTTTGAAGAAAAAATTATTTAATGTGGAATGCAATCATGGACCCAAAGTCCTTAAAAATACAAAGGATAAAATAAACTCCCGTACATGCTCTGCCTCATTTTTTCAATCACTTCATGTATGAGTACGTGAAAAGCCACTAACGTACTTAATACTAATCCATGAGAAATATGATTTCTTGCATCTATATTTTAATTCCAGAAAAAATTTATTTTGTACAATATTTTTACTGATGAAGAAAAAAGATATAACAATTTTACCTCATTCTCAGGAATTTCAATTTATAAAGATCGCATCTTGCTGGTGTTGGCGTATTATTCATAAATTCGTATCGTGGCAGAGCGTAAATGAAATTCGAAAATAATTACATTACATCAACCATTTAATCATAATTACATTTCTCATTCACTTAATCTGCAATAATTCTCCCATTTAACGGTCAGTTACCAATGAGTTTTAAAAGCTCCAACTGGTTACTTTTAAAAGTTCCCATATATGATCCTCACTGGTACAGAAAGATCATTAATATAATATGCAAACAGGTTAGACTCGTGTAACAGTGAACAGCACATATTCAAGTGTATACTATAGTATAGAAATTCAGATTTTTTGAATGATAAATAGTATGGATCCGCAAATGCTTGTTATACCTTTCGGGGTCATTTAGCAAATTGCCACAGATTTCTTAAATCAATAACGAACATTTTTGGAAAAAATTAAGTAAATGCTTACATTTTAAATGCATAATTTTAATAAACTAGACGTTCAAACGTGCGCATTAGAATGTGTGTAATAAGTGCCATTATGTAGCTTACTATTCCGTGTACATATTGCAAATCATCACAATAATCATTAGAATTCCCGTATGTCCTCCGTTACGCATTCCAGTTACGTCCTGTGCAGATACAAGATGTACACTTCATGCTTCCGCTAATTTACTATAGTTCTGGGAATATTCTAAACATGTTTAAACATGTTAGTCTCTTGATTATTTAAGTAGTAAAGCACATGCAGTCAATATTACAAATATAACACTTTTAGGTTATGTCACAAGAATTTGTAAAATTATTTACATATTACAAAATTACAAAATATTACATAAATATTACAAAAAAACTTGAAAAGGGACTTCAATCATTTTGAATCTTAGAAGCATTAACTCCCGCATGGAAAACCGAGAATCCCCAAGAAAACATTACATATGTAAACTAATAGAGTTACAACATCACACACACTTTTTCAGATTATTTGTAATATTCATTCAAAATCACGTAAAAACTACTTACATTTTCAAAACGTTCTACGTGATACTATACGTCAAGAATCTAATTTTAAAAAGAACAGATCCTTTTGCAATTTTCGAAAATTCAAAGAATTATAGGCCTGCACCATTTTTATAAGCTCACCTTGCTATATCCGAGATAAAAATTTAACCCATTTTGAGAAAATTTGGAAAACATCGTTGTGGCTTCAGGTAAAGTACCCACAAAAATCAAAACATCAATTTCGAATTCTCAGGAAGATCCCCAGTTCAGTCAGATCAAACCGGGAATATCAATTTTTAAAAAAGTTCTCATCAACTGTTGCAGCGCTAGTGTTGTTTACAAACGGACAGACGGACGGACAGAGAGACAAACAGACCAATTGTTAACCAATTGTTCGGTATCAAGGTTTCACAAAATGTGGATTCTGTCTGCACAACGAATTACATAAATGTATTTCATTTAAGAGTAAGAATTATCCACTTTTTGAGTTTAAGGGACCATCAATATGGGTTTTTTCTGTCTAGAAATAGCCATTTACCGCTGCAGCATTATAATACTTTCTCTTTACTACGTAAGTAATAGTAGGCGAGAAAGGAAAATGAATGCCGTAAGCAGAGTGCGGAGTCCTGTGCTATCTTGAGTCAAATGTAATTATCATAGGTGCATCGGTGCATTGGTACATGGGTAAGTGTGCATCAGAAATTTCAGATTATTTCCCGACTCGCGTAGGGTCATATTTATCTGGAAATTTCCAATCCAAAATGATATTTAACAAGACTATTCTACCAATGAAATTGCCTCAAAATAATGTTCAGAATGCGCCGAATGTTAATTATCTTGTGTTCATACCCAAGTGCTCATAACAGCGAATCCATGATTGATGTATCGCTCCTTGTAAGCGGCTACCATGGTGGAAGGAGGTGGAATGAAAAAGCTATAATTTATTTAGGACACACCGTCTTGATATATGTATACCAGATGGCGGTTCAACGCCATTGGCATTAATTTTATGAGTGGAATAGTCTCCTTAAACTCACATACACTCTGACCGCAGACTAAGATTCGGTTTTGATCCCACTCTGAGCGCATCTCGATCAGGGTTTTTGTCCAGTATCCCTGATCAATTGAGCGAATGCCGAGAAGGCCATTTGTTTGGCTTTTACTGGACATAAATGTAACTTCACTATCTGTGCACTGTTTCTAGAGTTCAGTGAGTAATACAGTTATTCAAATTAACGTTCTCCAAGTTCTCACAGCAGTAGGTCTTTTTCTTCACGAAGAGCACGACGAGGGATAATAGCTACAATCTTTGGGAGGGATAATAGCTTTTCTTTGTGCAAATAATTTTTATTACACTAAAGATATAATTCTCTTATCAATTTGTTACCAAAAATGCTCGTTTCCACTGGTATTTGTAATTCAACGTGTTTACGGGTTATGGTAGAGATCCAAGAATTAAAGAAAACGTGCAGAGAATACACTTCACCCTATAGTAAGTCATACTCAGTTTTTATGTTTTACGTCAAGTAAATAAATAAATATTTATTGTTATACATTAATATATACGTCTGTTGTATTGCTTATCGATTGTAATGGTTCATTGACCTTATTGAAATGACATGGTAATTTTATAACGATGTATTTATTGTTAGTCATAAATTGACGTTTCGACCATGTTTGGTGTCTTTTTCGAAAATCTAGTGTCCAGAATTTGTTGTCATCATAGATTAAAAGGTAGCATTTTAATCAAAATTGTCATGTCGTACTGGTCACGTCTACTTAATCAAACGTCACGTACCACTTAATCAAACTGGTCACGTTGTAAAATTCATCCGGACAACTCGTGTTTCTGATTGTTCATTAAGAGCAATAAACCATTGAAATCGATAAGCAATACAACAGACGTATATATTCATTATAAATAAATAAATAATAAAACGATGGGCGTGCGCGCTCTGTCCTCTGTCCCCCGACAGAGCTTCACCTCAGCAAACTAGCAAGTGCGTAAACAGACAGAACACGTGGCTGCCGCGTTCTGAAAAACCCATACACATTTCCGGCGCCATTTTGTCGTCTCAGTTTGTGCCCGCTGTCATTTTGAACATAAAATGGCGCCGGCAAAGGTGCATGTTTAACAGCCACGTATTGTATCACGTTGCTTGAGGAGCACTGAAGATATAAAATTCCTCGAAACACATATGCTGTAATGTAACATGTAGTGTAAAATACATGTTTTATTGAGCAAGATTATAAAAAGATGGGCGTGCGCGCTCTGTCCTCTGTCGCAGCTTCGGCTCGGAGCGCGTACAACTTCAGCTCGGTGGCGGGGGACGCGGACGACGGCGGCGGGGAGCTGCTGCTGACGGGGCTGGCGAAGAACGCGCACTACGCCATCGCCGTGCAGGCCTTCAACCAGGTGGGCGCCGGCCCGCTCTCCGACCCCGTCACGGCGCAGACCTTGGAGGACGGTAGGCACGCGCTCGGCGGCTGCAGCGATCCACATCCACTGCGCTGGACGAGGGAACTAGGATGTATAGACCAGGGTTGTCCAACTGGCGACCATTTATTGTGGCCGAAGAATGGATATTGGTCGGAAATAAAAGTTCCTTGCATCCATGTCTGGCGAGAACATTGAGAGCCTAGAGCACGCGCTCTGTCGGGGTCAAACCTGTCGTGCCCTGTCAGGGGAGGACTTTTTTCTAGTGAATTCTGAAATTCCAAATCATCCCAATGCTTCACTGCGTTATGCATGTATGTACGGCCTGATATCACGCATGATTCCATCCCACCCCCCGCAGCAGAGCAGCCGATAAAGTGTCGAGATAAACAAACCAGGAAAGTCAGGTGCATACCGTGCAAGTAATGAAAATAACATAACCGTATTGAAGGTTTTAAATGTGGCCCTTGAGGCCTTGCAAGTTGGACACCTTGGTTTAGACGGTTCAATGTAATTTTCAGGGTGAGTGAGTATTTCGTGGTTCTGCGTGCGGTAACTATTTCGGTCGTGAGCCCCCAGATTGTGGTGGATGCTATAGCAACGAAATGATGATGGCCCTCCCCGCTGGATCCGGTGCCAACCAATACGTATGGTTGCTGGGTTTTCCCTCCAGGTATCTTCCCCAGCGGGGCACCACCCCCCGGCCGAGACAAGCTCTAGGCTGTTGATTGGTCTCGCGACATAAGTGGTAGGTTCAATTTCGAGGTCTCCCGCACTCACCCCACTCAATCACTCCCTCATCACCACTACTCACTCTCGCATTCCCTATTCTTTCTCCTTTTATGTACACTAGTGGCAATCATTTGTGTCTGCATATTGGCAGTGGAATATCCAGTCAGCCAAGGGGAAGACTACAGTGAGGGGAGAGGCCGCCTATATGTGCCTTGTTGCCAGTTGTACTCAAACGAAATTAATTTTACGAATGAAATCTTGCAAGCACGTATTCGGTATACGGGTTCTTACCGGACGATTCACTCAGCAAAATACCAAGAGAATAAGCACAAAGATGACGTGGCTGACGTATTCTGAAAAGCCCACACACACTTCCAACGCCATTTTGTACTCTTAGTTTATGCCCGTTGTCATTTTGAGCACAAAATAGCGCCGGCGAGGCATAGTGCATGTTTAACAGCCACGTTTTGAATCACGTTACTTGGGGAGCACTGAAGATGTAAAATTCTTCGAAACAAATATTTTGTAATGTAACATCTGAATGAAGTGTAAAATACATCTTTCATTGTGCAAGATAATTTTTATTTTACCCATCTATGTTCTTTAATAGCATGCGATAGGGAAAATTCTCAAAAGTGTGCTATGTATATAAGTCAGCCTTTTATATGCACTTTCAAATGCGATCAAGTACACTCGATTATCATAGTTTGTTCAGGCGATAAATCAAAAAAATAATTTGGACAAATTATTGGAAAGCCGTTTAGAGAAAGTTGTGCATTTGTATTTGTTAGAGGCTTCAGCAACATGATAGCTTACGTTCGATCAGGATTTAATACGTAAATTCTAGCGGAATGTAAGGTTAGTAGAGTGACATCATTTACAGGTTGCCACAAGACTTCCCATTTACCTATGATTTTCTCCGATGGTTTACCTTCTATAATTAGGTAAATATCCATAAGGAGATCCTCCCGATGACATTTACACGAAGACTGGAGATCTGAGTACGTGCATTTTGGAAGAGTCACGTTTTGTATTGGAACGACCAAATACATTTTGTTCTTCCGTGTCCCAGTGTTCATTTGTGGTGTATTAAATTACTACAAATATTTTACAAGCACTTGCTGAATCGATCACTTACACATCGACGAAATGATATTTTGAGTGCTTTTCAGCGCTGAATTTGGTTTTAAGGTATGATAATTATTTTAAAATACTGGAAATATTCATGAATGTTTCTTAAGGTTTCGAGAATAAAATTTTAAACGTACGTAGCCGCTAAATATACGTTTAATTATGTGGACAAAACTGTTGACAATTGCCAAAATGGCATTTTAATGAGAATATATAAATGGATGTTGGTTTGTTTGAGGTCGATTAACTCCGACAACCATTTTACCGATCTCCATTAAACATGGCATATCGCGGTTTTTTTTTCACGGAGGTTTTTATGCTGTTCACTTTGTGGTAACTCTCCACTAGTCGACACTTCAGCATAAGATGGCGCTTCAGTTTAATGCAATTCCCATCAACCTGGGCTTCATTGTTACTGAGCGTTGTCATGTGTTGCGGACGGCGTCGAGTAGGACAAGACGAGCGGGCGGACGATGTAGACGGGACGACTCTAATGCTGGGTTAGGAGACGACAGCGAAGAGGCTATTGCGGCACGAGAACGACCAGATCGTATCAGCGCTCATGGAGCTCGAAGACGGCGGCGGGGCGTAATTCTGCTAGTTAGTACTAAGAATAATACAGTTTAAAAACTTTTGAGTTTTATAGATATTCAGTCGAATGAAAACTCAAATTTCTATCTCCAAGGTCCGCCTCACAAGTCATAACCCATGTGTCTCTTCGTTCCAGTACTTTAACGTATGGCGGGACGATTGTTGAAAGGTTTAAAGCTCGTGTATTTTTGAGCGGCCTCGTCCGTCGCCTTGTCCCTGCGATAGCGCGCTTGGGAGTGGACTATGCGACAGAACTACGTGCGTGACGTGTAGGAGTGGTCTGTGCAAGTGGATGGTGCTAGTAGTCTGTGGGAGTAGAGAGTGCAAGTGGACTCGTATATTCCGTGCTAGTGGGATGGGCCGTGAGAATGCGTTGTGCGAGTGAGCCGTACGAGTTGGCTGTTCGAGTGCGTCGTGCCAGTAGGCCGTGAGAGTATACCGTGCTCGTACCTCGTGCGAGTGCGCCGTGCGAGTGGCCGTACGAGTGGCCCGTGAGAGGCGGCTGCGCGGGTGGGTTATGCGAGAGTGTTGTGCGAGTGAGGTATGCGAGAGGGTTGTGCGAGTGGGCTATGCGAGAGGGTTGTGCGAGTGAGCTATGCAAGTGGGCTGTGCAAGTGGGCTATGCGAGTGGGCTGTGCAAATGAGCTATGCGAGTGGACTATACGAGTCGGCTATACGAGTGGTCTATGCGAGTGAGCCATGCGAATGGAGTATGCGAGTGGGCTACGCAGGCCATGCCAGAGCGCCGTGCGAGAGGGCCGCGCGTGCGCAGTGCCCAGCATGGCCCCGGAGGACGTGCGCTGCACGGGGCTGTCGTCGGTCACCCTGCAGGTGAGCTGGCAGCCTCCTGCCCGTCCACCACCGCAACGGCCTCTTGCAGGGCTACAAGCTGCAGTACGAGCCGCTGCCCGACGACCATTGGCCAGGTAAGCCCCTGCGCCCTCATTAGGGAGATTTGCCACCTCGAACGGTAAGCGCAATCGATCTTCTGCTCATGCGCAGTTCAAGTTTCGCATCACTTTAGTGTATCGGCACATGCGCAGAAGATCGATATTGCTCAACGTTCCAGGTGGCGAAAACTCCCTATTCACCCTCCCTCGTGATCCTCATGACCCCTGCGCCGCCCGGCGCCCCTTCCCTCCCTTCTACACCCCTTTGCGCTCACTATGGCCCTGCGCTCCTCTAGGCCAGAGGTGCACAAGCGCCCCATTTGAGCTCCTTCTTGGAGCGCCGGGAAGTCCGCACCCCACGGCGCCCCACGAGAACCAGGAAAGTTGGCATAATCCCTGACGGCCGAGCTGCTTCTTTACTTTACTGATCAGAAATGACGGTTCAATGCTAAGTGCGCGAACGAATTTTATTCACGGAGAGAAATGGAGCAACAACGTGTCTCGTATGTCAGAAGATGGTGTCGAGAAAAAGTAGCAGCAAAAAGTAAAATTACACATTTAAAAAAGTATGGTCAAGGGTATTACAATATGATATTTCTGAACTAAATTTATGAGGGTGTTAATTATTATTACAATGAGAAATGGTTAAATTTCTGTTCTTGTAATTTATATTACAAATATTTTCAAAATCAGTTGCAACAGTGAAGATTGACCGTGAAATAGTGTGAAGTTGTCGAGCAACTTATTCTGAAATAATAGTATACCTACAAAACCTCACCTCTTCCGAAACTACAGTCGTTATTTCAAGTTTTAGTTCACCACAATTCAACACATTCCGCCTTAAGAGCCGCAGGGCATTCCTCCCACCGAGGTGTCGGGCAGCGGCCACTTGCCCCAAAAGTGAAAGTCTTTCACTAGAAGGCGGTGGGGCGCAAAAGGGCTGCTATGGCCGTCGTGGGGCGCGTTGCTGGGGCCCTTGGGCAAGCCTGCTCTAGGCCCTTCCACCCCTCGTGTTCCTTGCATCCCTCTGCACCCCCACGCTCCCAGAGCCTTTCAAGTGCCATCAGGTAAAATATCAGAGAGCATTTAATTAAAATTCTAATTTGGGGGTATTAATATCGGCTTCAACGTCCCAAGCTTTATGAGATATTTCTGAAGATTAATGTTTCACTATTAAAACATGGAATCTTTGGAATTTGAAATGTTTTCAATTTTTTTAATTATCTTTACACCCCATTAAAATGTTGTGTTTTCAAAATTATCAATTTCATACGTATCTACTATACATTATTACCTGGGCAAATGTTCCCATTAATAAAAAAATGTTCTAAATTGCAGTGAAATATATCAACATTAGCATTCAATAAGTTTGTATTCATTCGAATTTTATATATTCGGCAATGTCAATGGCTACTCGGCGAACTATTTCAGTTACATGACGCATTCAAATACATCCCGCGGGCTCCCTATTTCCACCGACTGTAGACCAGTGTTGTCAAGGCCGATGTCACGAGCGGGAGTCCTGGCACTAGCCGCCACGACGAAATCGCCGCTCCACGTAGTTTCATTACCCCGCCACCAGAGACAATGCCATCCCTAATGTAAAACGGCGGGGTTACTAATAGTGTCCTTTCCTGACGCTAGTTGCGCAGAGAAGCTCGTGGCCAAGCTACGGTACCACGACGCTTGCCACTGCCCCAGTAGAAGACCTGACACCCCCTGCACTACCCTAAAGACAGCGTTCAGGCCCTTGACCAGCCCGCAATGCCGCACGGCGCAGCGCTTAGTTTCCGGCAATCGTAATAGTTCCCTTCCCGACGCTAGTTGCGCAGATAAGCTCGTGGCATGCTACGGTGTCGCCACGACGCTTGCCACTGCCACCGGTAGAAGACCTTGACACCACTGCTCTAGACTGCTACAACCCGACACCGCCGCCCTCTCCCGTGCGGCTAACAGCGTGTCTGTTCGCGTGCAGATCTGGACGAGCTGCAGACGCGCAAGGACGACGGCCGTGACGGAGGTGCTGGCCGACCTGCGTCGCTTCACCAACTACAGCGTGCAGGTGCTGGCGTACACGCGGGCCGGCGACGGTGTGCTCTCGCCGCCGGTCATCTGCACCACGCAGGAAGACGGTCTGTGCCCTTCACATAAGCACGCTCGTGTTGCTGCCGCTGCGCCCCCTCCCCTGCGTTGGTCGTCTTCAGCACGAAGTCTTTTCCATCATTCTCCTCTTTCCTTTCTCTCTCTTCTTTTTAATTCTGTTACTTGCGTAGCAGCATACCAAGCACTTGGCGTTCGACGTGAGAAGTCCCTTTGAACGGTAATAAGTCAGTCTTACGTCAAGTCAGTTAATGTCTTTATCCCTTCGGCCAGGGGTCTCGGGGTTCGTTAGAAACAGGAATTTGCCAGACGGTCACCCGTTCAGGAAATGAGTGGTGTTTCGAGTTGCTTAACTTACGTAGTTAAGAAATTCGGCACACGATATGTATGCATCTTTTTCCTGTTACTTCTGCTCCTACTACTCTTTCTCCTCCATTTTGATTTTCTTCTTTCTGCCTGATTACAACGATTTAAGAGTGATCAAAATTCCATTTTCCTATGAAATCAAGAACTTGTCCTCACTTCTCTTCCTAAATATCTTGATTAGGTGAAATTATTGCGAGAAATTGTGTGCAATTTTAATTTTTTTTACGTTTGAAATCGCAAAGAATCATTAGATCTACACTTCTGCCTAACCACTTCACATGATTCATCATCAATAAATTCACATAGTTACAATTTCAAATGAGGCGTTCGGTCGCATTTAATAACAATATTTTGCGTTTTATAGGATAGTTTAATGACATATCTACTGGAATGAGCTGCATATCCTTTAAATATGACTGAACTTAGAATGTTATTTGTTGTCTTCATAAATCCCCTTGTGATATAAAATGTGTCATATTTCTCGTTTCTAAGACACTTAATAAAAATCAATCATATTAATTTTTCAAAAGTCAGTTGTCATCACTTACATCCGAAAGCCTTAACTGTGAACAAACAACCCAAAAAGAGAATATATTTTACATTTACTGAGTCTGGGCATACAAGGCTAAAAACCATCTTGGCATACTCCCTTAATTGATTGAGAAAACCCACAAAACCTTAATCTGAAAGGCGACTTAGGGCCGTTTCAAGTTTGAATTGACGTGAGGGGAAGTGAAATGGGAAGAAAAGTTGAAAAATAGAGGGAAGTGATTTGAGAAGATAATACATTAGAGTATAATAGGAATGAAGAGGAGGGATGGAATCCTATGACATCATTTCGCACCCTTTTCTATTCCGCTTCGAATTCGAAATTTCGTTGTTTCATGATGAAAAGACCGTAACAGTAACCATGGTCTGCCCACAGCCCCCGGAGCCCCTCGGACATCAAGACGGTGGTGAGCTCGCCCCACCTCACTGCTGGTGTCCTGGCTGCCTCCCTCGGAGCCGAACGGCATCATCACAAAGTACATCCTCGTACACGAGGTACGATCAGCAGTCGTGATAACCGCAATAGGTCGTATGTCAAAAAAACATTGTTTTTTGTTTATCACACCATTGTAATCAGTCAAAAGAACTACAGTCAGTTGCAATAGGTCGTAAGACGCGGGGGTAATGGAAAACCGAATAACAAGCTTCTATATTTGAGAAAGCGACTGTCAAGATGTGGAGAGGTAGGAACGTCTTTCGTTCTTCCTGAAACTACGGTATATTTGTCGTACGAATTATTGGCAGTTACCACGAGCACGCTGTGCACTTTGTACACGAGTTTAGAATGCTACGAAGAACATCACGTACTAACATTGCCAACGTCAAGTGCTAACTTGAACGTTACGTTCTAACATTGCCAAAAATCTATGGAGAAATATGATTATCAGAATCTATATCCTGCACACGAAGAACGATGTTCACCGTATGTATCCTGTATACGAGATACCATCTTCACCAAGTAAAGCCTATACACGCTTCGTACTTACCAAAGCGGCTTCAACTACCAATGTTACCCTCTTCTGGAAGAAAATGTACTTCCTAAGAACAATTCTATTTACTTTACATTACAATAAATTGAATCTGTGATTCAAAACATAAAAATGAGCTATATAATCGACGAATTGATTAAATTATACATTTTAGGTCAATATTATAGATTCCATTTCTCGGGTTGTGATATAATGTGAACTCAATAATGTGAAAAAGTTAACCAGTTTCTATAAATTAAGTTCTCGCTTAGGACGAACAGTTCTTTTAACAAGCAACTATTATTATCTGTTAACCTCCTAACCTGAACGTAGGAAGTTAATGCAATTATTGCACTCTTAAGTGACAGATTATGAAATCAAGCATACACGCTATAAAAACTGTGTAGTTTTACTCTCAATTGACAATATGAAATCTGATCTGACGTATATTTTATTTTAAAGGATAATTTCTTTCTTTCAGTAGAGGAAATGGGGAGTAATAATAACCCACATTTGAGGCAATTAAGTTGTCAAATGACTTCTCCAAAAGACTGCCGTGGCCAGTAAGTGGCAATGGTCAATCCAGTGGCGTATCGGCACTCCGAAAAATTTGTACAACACTTACTTTTAAATCACTCGCCAGGTGCTTTGGAGGTGGTGGCTTAGTACAACTAGTTACCTTGTTCGCGACCTAGACATGCTTGCCCATAGCAGATAGATGTCGCCCGGAACATTAATCAATCACCGATTAATTTCCCGACGATATTCCCAAATATATAGGCGTCAAAATCAGGATAATTTTTAGATGGTAAAATTCTTGATGCCGTTGAGATCAAAACTGGTTGTAAATCAAATTTTGCCAATATTTGAGTTAAATGCCATTGGTAGATGGTTTGAACATTGTTCCATCAACGGGCTAAAGTGGTGTGAGTCAAACGTCAATATTTCTTAGCTGGAGGTCAGCACAATGCAGAAGTAACCAATAAGTTGATCAACCGCTGCATGCAATTGTGGTGTAGGTCACACGTGGATGAAACAACAGCTTTCAGGGGATCCAAGAAATAGCTTCTTGTTTATCTGCACCCATCACAGAAGTATCTCGAAAAAAACATTTAATTGCATTTAGTGATACGTGCCCAGGTCAAAATCGCTACTTCAAAATTGCTCTCCACTTGGCGGAAAATCGTGACAAAGCTCTATTTTTCCCATCACATTACTATCTCAGACAGAAATTGGCATCGCACATTATTTGAATGTAAGTCATAGTTTTCAGGACACGGTATGTGCATAAAGTGGTGAAAGTTAACAAAATAGTTAATTACTCAAAATACTTAATAAGCAATGTTCAGCTCCAAAATATCTGTAGTAAGTTCAAAGAATATCTCTTTAACACGTTCATAACACTTTAGGTCACTTATTTCTAAGGCATTATACTTTTACAGCGTTTTTTCGTTTACACATCATTTTCCGGAAAGTATGTTTCTGACTTACCACCACTTTTGCTCTCAATGGTGTCAATGTCGCGAACGATGACCCCAATCCCGTTGCAGGACGATGGAGGGAGGCGAGGAGCTGAAGCACGAGAAGCGGCCGCTGCCCCAGCCAGGACACATGTACGAGGCGAAGGGGCTGCGTCAGCACGTGAAGTACCCAGTTCTGGGTGACGGCGTTCACGCGCGTGGGCGAAGGCCAAAGCTCGCCCGTGGTGTCGCAGGTGCCCTCCAGCAGAGGTACGCCCTCCCCTCCCCACCACACCACACCACAACCACATTCCATCCCATCCCACCCCAACCCACCCCCATCCCACCCCATCTCACCACACACCACACCCCTTCCCAAGGGTGGCGCAAAGAATTTCTTTTAAATCAAAAACACAGAATTTGAAAAACTAGCAATTGATTGCATCAATTCAGTTACTGTATTTAATTATATATTTGAGAAGAAATTATTTAAGAAGGGGGCTTTTAGATACTCACGCAAGAATATTTCCTTGAAGGGCGAGAATAAGAGTACAAGTCAATTTTTTGGCAAAATCGAGATAGTAAATGTTTGCCATCATCAGCTCGACTATCTCATTTGTGATAAAAATTGTACAACTTAACTTCTAACTCTAAAACACGTAATTTTTCAGCACATTGCAACTATTGTTTAATATTCAAAGTACAGAACTGAAACCAGTGTTTCCGCTCTTCTACTGTCAAATACAGTTTTTTGGCTATGTACTCTTATTCCCGCCACATCAACAGATTTAATTTACTATTTATTTATTGAGGTTATAGAGATCCTTTCAGCAGATCAGATAAGCTGTGAGACAACGAGCAGGTTTTAATGGTTTCCCTTCCAATTGCATGTCGCGTATAGCCAGAGATGCTCAAATGACATATTTTCGGGCCAGATCAGCTCTCCGTAACCCGCTGCTGTTGCCCCGCGTATCACTCCCCCTTAATTATACAAGAGGCGACTTGTCCGAATGCTGCTTTCCTGTACCCTGCCATCGGACTGACTCAACAAGCTGCGGGGACACAAACAGTTGCCAGCAGATAAACCAGTGTCGTCAGGTCGAGCCACAGCAGGAGCTCGTGGCACGAGTCGCCACGACGAAATCACCTCCCCCACGCAGTTCATTACCCGCCACAAGAAGACAACGCCATACACTATTGTAAAACGGCGGGTTACTATAGTACCTCTCCCGACGTAGTGCGCAGAGCGCTCATGGCATGTCCACGGTGCCCACACGAGCGTGCCACTGCCACCAGCAGGGTACCTTGAACACACTGAGATAGCTGCTGGGCCATGGTACGTTCAGTGGGCTCCCACTTGAGTGGCCTTGATCTATACCAACTTGCCTTAACCTATCCAACTTAGAAGAGCTCGTGAGTCACATAGCAAATTCTAGTTAAGCCGCAGTCCGCACCGTAATGTCAGTTTGTTTTCCCGCAACCACTGACTTTATACTTAAACAAATATATACAGGGTGAGTCAGGAGGGAAGGTACATGCTTTGAGGGGTGATACTATTCGTGATTCTGAACAAAAAATAATCTAATAAACATATGCCCTTTTCTTAACCGTTTCAGAGTAAACTGGTCCAGTTGTTTTAGGTAACCGTTTTAATGAAGCACGGTATCTTGATTTTGTTCAAAATGTGTTACCAGAATACGTGGAGGATATCCCTTTGGCAAGACGAGCTGGTATATACTTTCAGCATGACGGAGCTCTTACACATTCTGTACGGCAAGTGGTACAGTATCTCAACGAAACGTATCCTGGTCGTTGGATCGGTCGCCGTGGAGTCAATGCTCGGCTACGAAAGTCACCCGATCTTACCTCATTGGATTATTGTTTGTGGGGATGGTTTAAGAGCGAAGTCTACAAGCGCAGTGTGGACACAAGAGAGGAACTGCTCGCTCGTATTTTAGATGCTTGTGCTCAAGTAAAGAAATGCAAAAATGAGCTCAGATCAGCAACAAAACACCTATCTACAAGAATAGAAAATGCACTGAAGTTGACGGTCGACTGTTTGAACATCTTTGGGAGTAAATTTACACCATTAAACAAACTATAACATAACAGTATCTTCATTTACTGTCACCTGCAGTTTTCCCGTTCCTAGTAGTTTTCATTAGTTACCCTGAAACGGTTAAGAAAACGATTCATGTTTATAAGAAGTTTTTTGTTCATAATCACCAGTAGTATCATCCCTCAGAGCATGCACCTTTCCTCATAAAAATGCACTACGCTTACAGGATTTCTCACCATAGCATTTGACGTGCCCGGCAACACTAATCAGTCAGCTTCAAATAATACAGGTCACGTTGTTGACTCTAACGTACATCAAAACGCCGTACGATACGCTATGCAAATTCTCCCAAACGGCCGCAATGCCGTGAACGCGTGACTGCGAGTGAGCCGTGGTCGCGCGCGTTGCGCGCATGTGTGCAGTGCCGCCGCGCATCGCGTCGTTCGGCGCGACGCTGGTGCGGCCGCAGCAGGGCCACGTGACGCTGGCGTGCCACAGCGTGGGCCAGCCCACGCCGCGCCGCGAGTGGTCCAAGAACGGCCAGCCGCTGCCCAGCTCCGCCGCCGAGATGGCCCTGGCGCGCCTGCAGCCCAGCGACGCCGCCAACTACACCTGCCGCGTCGACAACGGCCAGGGCTCCGACCAGATCGTCTACCACCTCACCGTGCAAGGTAGACCCCGCTCCCACGTCCCCGCGCACCCGCGCCCCGCGCCCCGCGCCCCGCGCCCCGCGCCCCGCGCCCCGCGCCCCGCGCCCCGCGCCCCGCGCCCCGCGCCCCGCGCCCCCGCGCCCCGTGCCACGCCTTCCCCCGCGCCACGCACCCCGCCTCCCCCGCGCCGCGCGCCCCGCCCCCCCCCCGCCATACCATTCCGCGCCCAGCGCCACCCCCCACGCCCCACCCCCGCGCCCCACTCCCGCTTGACATTCTGCTTCGTCTTCTTCTGTTGCTTGGTATTCTTCCGGTCCTTTTTCCTTCGTCTTCTTTTTACTTTCTCGCCTTGCGAAGGAACTTTGTAAGAAGAGAAAGTTATGTAATCGTGCCCCGGAAAACGCAAATTTTCGTCAGAAAAATTCTTATTCTTTGCGTTTTCTTTTTCTTGCATTTGTCTTGTTTTCTTTTCTTTTTCTTTGCCTTGTATTTAATTTTCTTTTTCGTCGTCTTTTCTTTTATGATCTAATTACTTCTTCCTTTCTTCTCCTCCTTCCCTTTCTGTTTCTTTTCTTT
>JAHLJT010008446.1:268906957-268979654 GCA_031308135.1 Acheta domesticus
CGTTTTCGTTGCTCTCGGAGTTTTAGAAACTTTCAAAAAACATATGATGCTAAAAAAATGCGTGCTGTTGTATCAGTACTATTTATTCTTCTGTAATTTTCCCGATATGAGAGACTTGTCGCGTGAAAGCCACCTGAGCGGCACCACACGAATTGCGCCACCCGGTGATGCGTTATATTTGATTCCTGTCAAATGAAGTTCCACTCGACTCGTTAAATCCCGCCCCGTCAGGGAAATATGATACAGAGCACCGTTTCCCGTGTAGTGCCAGCCACGTTTGATACGACTGTGTCTCAGCTTGTGTCGATATGGAAATGTCTTAAAATATTTTTTCTACGACGATGCGATAATCTTCGGTTAGCGCACTCATATGGATGCAATAACAAGCTTCACTTTAGCACTAATGATCTAATAGATTTATTACAGCACTAGTTTTATTACGTATTCAATATAAACAATTATTTTCTAACACATAACGTTAATTGAAACGAGTAACGTCTTTGCTAAGACATTGGTGTAAAATCACTGAAATAAACGCTCGCTCCGGCGTTGGCGTAGATATTGGGTTGGTGCGAATGAAATGGCCGTTTATAAATTGCATACTATAATACTTATTACTGACAAAAAATTACACATTCAATCAAAATAATTTCCATTCACTTCCACATGCTTCTCCCAACGTGAAACAAGTAAACATATTTTTTTTAAACAAAGTCTGGAGATCGTGAGTCAATAAACTTATGAATTGTTTTTTAATGGTTGCTTCTTCTTTGAAGTTTGTGCCCATTAAAAATGCATCCAGATATCTGAAGAGGTGCTAATCTGTGAGATGTCTGGAGAATACGGAGGATGAGGGAGAAGTTCAATGCCCAACATGGCAAGTTTTTCAACGTGAGGTCTGGCGTTGTCGTGCAACAGCGAAACGTCATGCCTATTAACTAATGCTGGCTCTTTAGTGCACAGGACAGGTTTTTTGTGCATATTCTCTATTTCCTGGTAGTATTTGTCATCATTTATGGCTTCACCTTTAGTAAAGGTGTCAGATCTCCAATGGTCTCATTCTGTCTGTATCTGTGAGTTCATAAGGAACCCACTTATCCACCTTTTTGTCGCTCTTTCAAATTTCAATACTTCTTAGCTAGAGGCCAACACAATGCAGAATTAACCAACAAGTTGCTCATACCGCGGCATGCAAATATGGTAGTCACAGGTGGGTCGAAATAACAACTTCTAGGCGCTCCCAAGAAATAGCTTCTTATTTATCTGCACCCATCACAGAAGAAGCGTCTAAAAAAAACATTTAATCGCTTTTGAGTCATGTGCACAGGTCAAAATCGCAACTTCAGAATTGCTCTCACTTGGTTGAAATTCGTGACAAAGCCTACTTTTTTTCATTTTTTCCATCACATTACAGTAATCCCTCGACATCCGCGAATTCGCTATTCGCGAGTTCCGAACATTCGCGATTAGAGAAATACTACCAGTTTTAACATTCGTGACTTCAACATTCGCGAGTGCGTCTTTTAGTCACACATTTTTTTTAAGCCAGCACATTTTATTTCCTTTATCAATGCATCTCTTATTGTAATGATGTCACTGAAGAGTGTATCTTTTATTTTTTAATTTTTTTTTAACATTTGTTGCCTTATGCAACGCGTCTCAAAAGCCCTAGGTTGGGCGTTGATCGCCGCGGAGTAATCCTCCATTATTGCTATCCGCGCTCTCTTATTTAACAGGGCGCTCTATATTATTTATATGTCTCGTCTCGTAGTCGTCAAGAGGGCCGCCAGGTAGCATCTCCGCGTACGCGCTTCACACCGCGCGCCCCTGCGTCACTACACAGCGGCCAGAATTGGGAAGGAATAAGGAAGGGGGTAAGGTTTAGGGCACTTCACAGGAGTTGGACTAGCCCTTGTGAAGCAGCTGAACTCGTTTTGCCGGAACAAATTTCACATGGGCATCAACGGGAATCGAATCGAGAATCTTCGGGAAATAATCAGCGAAGAAAACCTCCTCGAACGTAATGGATGAAAGCGAAACTAACGGAAGCGAAACTGCGTCCTGGAGCAACTTCAATATCAGAACTGTTAATGGCGTTGTAAAACTTCAACAAGCTCTGGTGGAAATGGCACTTGAATATGATTCGAACATAGAAATAAATTTGAAATTAAGATATAAGTAGAGTTTCAAATATCGTTTTCAAAGTTTCAAATATTGTTTAATTTATTTTTCTTTGGAATGTTAATTGTGGATTCTGTTTGTAGTAGTGCCTACTCAGTTCTACTGCAATTGTTTGTCATTTTTCTTTTTTTTCAAACTGTTTTTCTATATCAGGAACCTAACCCAGGTTTTTTCATTAAAATATAGACTCAACAGTCGCGGATTTGACATTCGCGATGCTTTTCGGGAACCTAACTCTCGCGAATGTTGAGAGATTACTGTACTATCTCAGACGACAACTGTGTTTGCCAATTATTTGAATGTAAGTAATAGTTTTCAGAAACGATGTGTGCAAAAGTGGTGAAAGTCAACAAAATAGTTAATTACTTAATTAATTAGCAATGTTTTAGTCAAAAAGATATCTTGTATGTTAAAAGAATATCTCCTGAATGCGCGCGTAACACTTTAGGTCATTTATTTCTAAGCGTTATAGTTTTGCAGCGTTTTCCGTTTACATGTAATTTTCCGGAAAGTAAGTTTTTTGACTTACACGGGTTTTTCTCTCAACGGCTCATATAAAGTATCTCTTTATCATCTTGTATAATAAATTTTGGCTGCCGTCGGGAGTGAGGCGACCGCCAAAGTATCGCAACGTCCCTAGGCACGTGCTCCCCGCGTGCTCCACCACCCCCTCCAAGCAACCCCTTTCCCCCACCAACGCGGCCGCGGCGCGGTGCGTTTGCCCAGTGCCGCCGTCGCCGCCCGATCTGCACGTGCGCGGCACTACGAGCAACAGCGTGCTGCTGTACTGGACGCCCGGCGCGACGGGCGGCACGCCGCTCGCCGGCTACACGTTGCACTACCGGCGCGCGCACGGCGACGCCCAAGAGCTGGCGCTGCCCCGCCGCGCCACCCGCCACGAGCTCAAGGTCAGCACCGCGCCGGGCCAGCACAGGCCGCGCCGCGCGGCGGACGAAATGCGAACCTCCGCGCGACCCACCGCGGACAGATGGCGCGCGGACAGCATATGGGGGATGCACATTCGCGCGAGGGCGTATGTCCGATTTAAATTCAGTGACTCCTTAAGGGCGCGAGAGGGAAGGAAAGGGGACACTCAGTCTTCCAATCGGGACTTAAATTTTTGGTTTTGAAATTCCAGATGGGATGACGGTTTCCCGCTGCCGACCTTGGGGACTCTATTTAAATCGCACTGTAGTAATATTGTAAATCGTAGACGAAACAAGTGAGGACGTAGTATTATTGTCGAAACTCCAATTTAAACACAGTAGCACTTCGAGTTCACTAGCTGGGAGGAGACAGGGACGTTGCCATCCAATCGGAAGCTCCAATACCAAATATTTAACTCGTAACGAAGCTCCTGATTGGATTAGTGTTCCCATATCCGTCCAGCTCGTGACCTTGAAGAGCCACTATGTTTAAATCGGAGTATACAAGTAAGAAGCAAGTTTTTGTATTTATCTTTAATTATATGAGTACCCTAACAAACGGGCCACGGACTGCGCGCGATCTTTCCTACCTCTTCCTTGTCCTGTCCTCTCCCCTCACACACACTTACACTAACATGCAATACACCACCACACATGTCGGGAGACCGGTCGGGGGGCTTAGAGCTCGTCCCGGCTGGGGCGGTGCCCCAATGGTATGAGAAACTCGGTTGGGGGAAACCCCGCTAGCCGACGGTAGGTCGGCGCCGAATCTCGCCACCCAGCGAGGGAAGACCATCGCCACCTCCCGAGCAAACACATGCACTACACTTATGGGACTAATGACCATCATCGTTGACGCAACTCTGAATCAATCTGTACTGAGCGTGGCTGGTGTGACGGCGGCGCGGCGGCGTGTGCAGGGGCTGCTGTGCGGCAGCACGTACGCCGTGCACCTGGTGGCGCGCAACAAGGTGGGCGCGTCGCGGCCCAGCCAGCAGCTGTCGGTGCGCACGCAGGGCCAGGCGCCCGGGGTGCCGGCCAAGGGCGCGCTCCTGCAGCCCAACTCCTCGTCCGTGCTACTGCGCCTGCACGCCTGGCCCGACAACGGCTGCCCGCTCACCTACTTCGTGGTGCAGTACCGACCCGAGAACGCCCAGCAGTGGACGCTAGGTCAGCCCTACTCACCAGCCTAGCCTCGACTCCTTTCTCTTCGCTTTAATATTTTTGTACCCCTCAAGAATATACATCGGAGTTCAATTTCACCGACAACGTCTAGCAGTGGACGCTAGGTCAGCCCTACTCACCAACCTTGCCTCTATACTTGGGTTTTTATTTGTTGGCCATTCTTCCTTCATTTTTATATATCCAAACCAGATTAGTCATTTTTGTATTTATACAATCTATAATAGGATGACATATATTCATTTTTTTCTAATAATTTCATTTCTAATTTTGTCCCTTCTTGTAATTCTTGCCGATCTCCAATAATCCATTTCCGTTGCCAATAATTTTCCTTTCAACTGTGAATTTAACGTCAAACTTCTGATCCAATACTTCAAGAAAAAGTTAACGAGTAAACAAAAAATCCCTTTTTTACTGCACCATCAAGTTCATACAATTGTGCAAGATTTTTGCCAATTAAATGACTCTACAATTCTCTTCTAAAATCTAGTCCCTATATTGTAGCCCCTAACACTGCCGAAGTATGCAACCCGTGAAGCCTTTCTGTAAGGTAGCTTGCAGCCGCCTTTGTTGCAGGCGTTAGAGAGTCTTAATTTGCCTTTATCGTAAATAAGGAGGGAATCCTGTATGACATGTTGTGAAAGTATAATAGCGCACGTTCTCTTAAGTCCATAACTTCAATACAACTTGTTTACTGTAGTAATTGCACTATGAATAAATTAAAGCGTGGTTGACATTTAAAAACTATGTATTTTCGCTCACAAGTAAAAGAAAACGGATTGCATCGGCCAACTAACAGCAGATTTGATTCATACAATTGATGACCAATTAAAATAAACAAAACAAAAAATTAAATAAAATATCCCATTTTCAAAACCGTGAATACTACTGAATTGTTTGATTCACTCAGCCCTAAATTTTCAATAAATTTGGATTTAAATACATACTGCTCGTAACTTTCTTAGTTGATCCAATTTCTATTAGCTCAAATTTATAACAGGAGTTTCTTACAGTCATCAACGTAGTGTACTATAACTTTTATGTAAATAAAATGGAAGTATCTGCGATTTAAAAATAGCTGTCTTATCATAACCTAATCATATTATTTGAAATAATACATTTAAGTTTATTTTATTACAATTTATTAAATCATATTATTTAAGATAATATAAAAATCAATTCAATTGTTTTTAAGATTTTTGTGACTTTGTCTATGGTAATCTTTGGAACTGATAAACCCATTTTGCCGCTGTATTCATTAAAAGGTTGGGTGTTTTTTCCGGATTTACTCAGGCTATTTTTTAAATTATTATTTTCCTTTTATACAATGATGTGTTTTTGCATGTTTTTATGCAAATCTGCAGTTTTATTCCGATGAAATCTGTTTTTCAAAGATAGAGCTTTAAATGATAAAAGATAAAGCTGCGCATGTACATTTTTTCGAAAATATGTCTTTTCGCGTAATTTTGCATTAAATGAAGGCAGTTTTTAATAATTATTTTCTCAAAAATGGCCCCATTTTTTTTTAATTTTTTCTCGAATAGAGCAAAGTACACTTTTTAAAAATGACGCAAGTTCCATTTCCGGTGAACTCATTGTATTTTCAAAAATTGCAAAAAAATAGCATTGCAAAATTACAATATTGGTAGAGTTCTTAATAAAATCTAAATCTAAATAATGTTTTAAAAATTATACTTTTAAACAAGGTCAGGGACACGTTTTTAAACAAATGAGTAGATTTATTAGCGTCAAAGAGCAAAATAAACTTGTGGCCCAAAAAAGGAATGAATCTACATTTATAGTCCAGAAGAAAAGTAGGGATCAATTCGTAATGTATTCAGAGGGTCACCAGCAGATCAAAGGAAACCAAAACCACAGTAACCAAGTTTTTCATCTTTTCTTTTCTTTTTTTGTAACTCCTTTTCTCTCATATTCGTTAATAACGTTTGCTGAATAACTTTCTTAACCTGTATATGCTGAGGGGGTCCATTTGGACCTGAAGAGATTTATTCTGTATCTTCTAAGCAGATTGAGGCATCGTTCTTTCCATTCTGATAGCTTCTAACTTAATTAAATAGGTATATGTTGATGTCATGAGAACTGCAGATATAGGCTTTTTCAACAACCCTAACCCAAATGGACTCCACCTAAATGGCGGTGTATGTGTTGTATTTTTTTTGTTTTTCAATCTATTTGCTTGTCAATTATAGTTCATGCAATTTTAGATATAAGACAATGTTTTAAAAGAAAGATATATAAAATTCATTAAATATAACTTCAAAAATAAATAAAAATTTTTGGACGTAGCCAATAAAGTAGCAGTTTTTTAATTAAAAAATCCAATTTATATTTATTTTCTAACTTATTTTGTGCATTGTCTGACAAATAAAGACATTATAGGATGGATGAAATCTATTACATTCCATAAAATTAACTTTTGTTGACATTTTAAGGTTATAAATTCTAAAGGTCCACACGGAAAGTCCTCAGTGAGGAGGATATTTTCTCTTTAGTGGTTAAAGGATTAATGAGCAATAAAACAAAGCTTTTTTTATATTTCAGTATCAAATTCACTTAAACCTCAAAGACGATTCACCATATCTGGTTTAACACCCTCATCCATGTATCGATTAAAAATTGAAGCACATAATATTGCTGGTTCTTCAAAAGAAACATACTCTTTCGTAACTCTTACTAAGGATGGAGGTACGTAAAAGAAGCCATTCTAAAATGAAATGCTCAAAAGAACAGAACTCAAAGAACTCAGATTAACTCGTATAATTTCATTGCAGAGCCACCACCTCTAGAACTTGTGAAAGGAGGTAGTGTTTCAACGCCCTTCTACACAGATGTTCGCATAATGGTTCCTTTAGTGATTGCAGTTATAGCACTCTTTGGGACCGCTGTTGCAGTTGGAATCTGCTGGAGAAACAGTTTGTAGCCTAAAAAATATAATTTTTCCAATATTACTTTTGAATATTAGTTTCATTTAATTACAACTTTTATTTTCAGAGCATTCTCGGCCATTAAAGGAATCACTTGATAATCAGCAAAATGCAGAAGCTCAAAGAGAGAGATACTATGCCACAATACACAAAGTAGCAGTTCAAGCAGCAGGTGATAAAATTCCAGGTAATTTCATTATATTTGTGTGTGCATAATGTTCTTAATTTAAAAATATTTCATTTGTAATTTCGCCTGAAGATCTTGCCCTCTATAAAATGTGGCACAAATACACCTTGCACTAAAAATAGTTCTATTTCTGTTCAGCAAATGGCAATGATAATTGCATAAGTATTGTATCCCTTATTCATGAAATATATAAGTAATAAGTTGGTGTAAACAGTCACATTCAACAGTACACTCGAAATGATTACAAACTTTCAAGAGACATGAGCACTTACATACGTATGAAGAATGTGAAAATAATTCTATTTAAAAACAGATACTTCACTTTCAATACTGAACCAAAACCCACAAAATATACATTAAAGTTCTTAATATACATTAAATTCTTATTATTAACAAAAAGAATATACATTTAATAAGTACACGATGTTATTGACTGCCGTTATCACCCTTTTAAGAAATTATCCAGACCAATTGCCCATTCTGTAAAAAAATTGCTCATGTTGAGTATAACCGAAAATAATTAATTTAAAACTATTGTCTGGATATTTCACACTGAAAAAATATAATGAACTTAATATACGCTCTTCTGAGACTATATTAATTTTCATTTAAGACTAAAGGCTTGTTAGTCTCAAATGAATTTATTTCGATTATATAGATGTATTTCAGAATATTTTCGCTTTCCCGTTCTCTAACTTGGTTTTGCCTTTGAAAAAATTATGTCAGGAATTTAAGCATTTGCTGCATGTCTTCTATCAAGATCGTATATGTTTCTTTCAGTTGATTATCTTAAGATACTTCCCCATTGCATCACACATTTTCATCGGTGAAAAATAAATGTAACATCTTCGATTTCTTCTTTAATGAAACCACATAAATGTTACTAGCCTACATCCTTTCAACCATGTACAAAATTATCAACACTTTGCATGATTTGTCTTAAAAAAATAAATTGATTGAAAAAATAATGAAAGTTAATTGTTTATCAGAGGCGAGGCGTCAGGTCATTGATAGATGCAGTGATGACCGAATAAAATTATAAAAATTATGCGTTTTCAATATTTTGAATGCAGAAAAGAATTTAATATTAATACGAAATCTATAGATATTTTACCTCTAATATAAAAAAATCTGCTGAGAAATAGCCATAAAACAAAGAGAAACACGCAAGTGATTCTCCAATATTTTTAGCGCATCGAATGGAGAGCTCAGCCGCTCATGATGGCTCATCTGGCCACTTCGTGTCGTACAAAGTCGTGTTGTATTTATTTATTTATTTGTCAAAAAACAGTAAAAACTGTATATGACGTGTGGGGAAAGAAATTATCTGCGCACATTTTCTTGAGGGCCAAAATTAAAAAAAACAACGAAAAAATGAATATAGAAAATAATTATTTTAGAAAAATAAAAATATTTGAAAAATGTTTTTTCGCGAGTTATAGAAATCAATTTCAACGGTAAATGAACTACAAGCAAAAGGAGTGCTCAACAAAACGTGCGCACAGTGAAGCTACATTTACGTCCAGAAGCAAAACAAGGGGCCATCTCAGCACATCAGGATCTTGTACATCCTTACCGCGGCGATAAGCCTTCCAGTCATCTCTGCATTCAGAAAATCTCGGCTGAATGAATGAATGGATTGTCATTAATAGAATTGCAGCATTAGAAGATAAATCCCCAAGAAAATTGGTAAAATTTTTGAAAGAAGAAAATGTTGACCACGTCACGTTGGCTGCCACCCAGGTTAACGTCATAAATAGAATGTACTTTTTCAGCATTTTGCATGTTTCTCAATTTCAAAAACATTCCTTAACGTGTGGCCACGATCAAAAGATATTTCTTACACCCGCGGCCATGAGGAAAACAACTGGACTATCAACGAGTTGGGTGAAATCACTGTTTCACCTCAAGGTTGGTATCCTCGCCGGCTGTCTGAGACCGAGGTGGTTCTTTATGTGGTCACACCACTCTTAACAGCCCGAAACCGTGTTGACACCACATCATAATCAGCGTGTTCAGGAAGTTGTCCGCCTGGCTAAATTAATATGTATGGTACCAGCCCCAACAGGATCCGTAGAAAGTTTTTCTGCTTTAAAAATAATACATAATATAAAAGATCAACACAAGGAAAAGAACGAATGTGCAGCTTGTCCCTCGTATTAATTGAGAAAGAACACTCAGACTTTGGAAGTTTGACAATATCTAGTTTATTTAAGTATAACAGAGCCGTCACAAAGAGATCCGATGCGTCGGAGAGGGTTCCCAGTACTGATTATCTGATGCATTCCCGCACGACTCGACTCGCGGCGGCGACAGTTCGTGATTGTTTGCAGGGCCGTTTTAACAGCTTTGGAGCTCTTGGTCCTATTTTAACTTCGGAGCCCCCTTCTCTTACTTCTTAGATCTCCCCCTCCCCAATTTAAAGGCAATTTTTTTTAAAAACTGAACTTTTCATCACTAAGTGACATTCTCGCATCAACCAGCAACATTCCATATTATAAATATTATCCAATAATCCTCGACGCATCACTTCGTTACGACAATTTTTGCGTATAATTTAATCACACATCACTTTTATACAGTTTTTTAAAAAATTTTTATGTAGTATTAGATACTTTTTTAAGAACTATCGGGAGCCCTTCGGGTACCTGCGTTAACACGGGCCTGATTGTTTGGATCAGGAATGATGCAAGATCGTGAAATCAGCGCTCGTCACGTCCCGTGAGATTAATATCAGTCGACTGTAGGCCCGTTTTATTTTTTATTTTTTTTCGTGGAAGGAGCATGCTATCTTGCGTAACATGCAATAATCACAATGAATGATAACCGAATACCAAACGAATATTAAAATAAGTATTTCATTTCACATTTATTGGATTGAATGAATTTTAGTTTCGCCATCAAACCAAAGATTCCTAAATGAATTTCAATATTGCCTTAAGGGAGGCCAGGAGATTTATTGAAAAAAAAAAACAGAAAAAATGAGCATGTGTTTTAGGTTTAAAAAACAGAACATCTTACAATATTGGGACAACCCCATACCCCTGCCCTCAACTCATCAGAAAGATAGACCACTGGGCAAATCTAGCAATGACCATGTGAAAATGCCACGCCTCGCCACTGCTGTTTATACATTTTCACAAATGCCTCAAGTGATTACTTTATTTTTCAAGCATAGCCTAATGATACACAACATAACATGAATGCATGATAGAAGGATGCAATTAAAATATTTCTATTTTGCAATATCACTGCCATGTAGAGTGGTTCCAAATTTCTCCTATTATTTAGACAACAATATTTCTGGGCAGTTATAATAGAAAGATATAAACAATTTGGTGTGTTGTAAACAGCATGAATGTTTTGAACCTGTGGAAAATTCACAATCATTTTTTCCCTCATTGTTATCCCTAAAATTCTGTTATGCACTAAAAATGCATGATAATCAGTGTTGGATTTACCACAATGTTAAATAGGCTTCAGTCAGTGGCCAATTAGTTTACTGAAAGGAAATTGTTTCCCTTTTTAAAGCTTCAGAAAAATTACTAGTAGGCCTATAGTACGTTAATCAACAAAAGATATCATCCACCATTTATGCCATGAGTCTCACATAATGGAAATATTGTCACATGATTGTTTTCAAGAGAGAGAAAATCCTTCTAAGCACACTTAAGAATTTTTAAGTACTTTAAGAATTTTTTGCTTCCACATATTTTTAATGTACATGAAGAAAATATAGTATTATAAAAAATGAGCAATTTTGAAGTATCTTAAAGGTAAATTAAATTACTGTTCACTTAGGCGTACATTCGAAAATGTATGTGGGAGAACCTACCTCTTACTTGTCATCCGGTCTCATGCAAGGTTAAACCAGCACTGATGTTAATTAATGCCATCTTCATAACAGCTCCCAGTAATTCATTTTTAGCATTAATAAATGTTGATTAGTTCTTAGCCTATTCAGTAAGCATTTTTTTCCCTTTTCTTCTTTCTTTCTTACTTCAATAACAAATTTAAATATTTCATACTTAATCACACATTCCATAGCATACTTTCACATACTCTTAAAGAAAAACTTTTTAACAAAACCAGTTAATCTTCTTCAGAGTACTTACCATATCTATTTATAAACTTTTTCAGTTATTGCCTTGAGCAATATAATATATACCCTGCATTATTTTGGATAGGTGATTTATTAACCAAGTATATAAGTGAAATAGAAGAACACTAGACATATATGCTGGTATTTCTATTTAGCATGTGGCAACTCTAAAAATTTCTATTCACATTTCTCATTAGTTGTTGCAGTAAAAAAAAAAAAAGAATTGAGACGATTAATTCACATGCAACAGCTTTGATCTTTAAAGAATGTCCTGAAATTTCAAGTAACTGAATGAAAAACATTTGACATCATTGTTCAACTAAAAACTCATTAATGTATATTCTGGTGTACTAGCATCAATAACTAATACTGAAGAAAGTTTTCCAAATGTTTGTGACCAACAGAAATAACAGAATGATGTTTCTTCTAATCTTAAAATATTAAATCATAAAATTATAATCCTTTAGTTCTCATGCATAACGCAAGTCTTATTGCTAATTTGAAAAATGCTATTTATTGACGATTCCTTCTCTAATTATACATTTTTAATTTTATCTGTTGCAAATATTTATTTTCCTAATTATTTTAATTACTCCCTACATTCCTAGAAATCTTTCCAATTGTTAGGGTGTGATCCAAGAGAAACTGTTAACTTGAAGTGAATTACTAAATAAAATACTACAAATAAATATTCTTGTTTTAAGTCTAAAAGGCAGTATTTAGAAATGATTATTGTGATACTAACACTACCTTCCGATTTTATTTCTTACATAGTACAAAGGATAACATTTCAGTCAATGTGAGCAGTTAAGTTATGTAGACCCTAATTACCCATGAAATATTTATAAAAGCAGCATTTAAACATTAATAAAAGAACTTGAGTTTTATTAAAAAGTAAGGTGTAATTCAATGCTGTGATACTTGTTAATATACTCATATTAACAAAACAGTTCATTGCAAGAATTGAAAAAATTGTAATTATTGTAAGGTAAAATATTTTCAAGTATACAAAACTATACTTTGAAAGTATTTTACTTTACAATATTAACTAATTTATAATAGACTTCCTTATGAACAAATATTGAGAATCCTTATGGAAAGTTCTTGATTGTTTTTCTGATGTGATTTAATTTGAAAAGTCTGTCCTAAAATTTTTGTTCATCATAAAAAATAGTTTCAGGAAATAAACATGCACTACAACTTTAAGAAAACCATAATCTCTCTGTTTCATTCACTGTCAACAGGTACAAAATTAAAAATTTTAATATATATGAATTGAACATTATTGATCACTAATTCAAAAAAATTCTGCTAACACTGGTACTAGTAGGGGTAAAGACTTAGGTACAGTAGGGTAAAAACCAGGTGCGATAAAGACTTAGGGCTCATAATTTCCTTAACACCAATAGAATAATACACTATAATAAATTATTTTTTATTATGAACATCTCAATCTGTCCTATTCTGTTATTGTCGAGTCCTATGTAATACTGTCAAGGATTGTAAATATAAACTGAAAAGTGAAAATATAATATTTTTAGCAAACTGGATTTTTCTGTTTCAAAATAAAATATCCATAAATATCCAATACAAAAAATCTTGTTTTTTCTCCTCACTCAGGAAACCCATAAGCTTGGGGGATCCAGGGAACTGCCCTAGTAATCCTAGAAGTAGTTATGACCCTGGCTGATACCATTTCTCATGCCTCAAAGGATATGTAGGATGATTTTTTGGAAATATTCATGTAATTAAAAAACCCTAAGCAGGAAGAGACTATAAAAGTTTTTCTGTGTATAAACTATAAACTATAATATAAACTATAATATTTTAATTTGTATAAACTATAATATTTTCTGTGTATAAACTATAATATTCTCTAATACTTTCTCTTGCTCTGTTAATTTAAATTTGATGAAGAATATAGAGAAAATATCTCCTTTAATATATTTTTATAATTTTATTTCTTATTAAAAACTCCTTATTTCTTAACAGATACACTCGGAGCATAGCACTCATGAAAAAACATGAAAATAATTGATTTCCACAAAAAAATACTGCCTAGTAGAGCCAACAATTAAAATTTAGAAAATCATTAATTGTATTTGCTCTTTTAAAGTTATTTTTACAAACTTCACATCTTTTAGTTTCATTCTCATTCCTTACCTATTGTTATTGGATCACTCTAATAATTATCCCAATGCAAGGAAATTGATGGGCCATTTTCTCATCTGTTGTGCATTATATAAAACAGATATGTGTACTCTGGATCCCCAATACCTCCAGTCAATTGCACAGGTAAGCTCAAAGTAGAATTGAACTATCAAGTGCACGAAAAATATCTGAAGTTACTGCAGAACATGATTCATTAAATAAATGATCAGTTTATGGTACAAAGATCATTTAAAATGAATTATGCTTTAATAAAGTGCACTCTCACTTTTATATTTTCTACATGCAATACTGCATCTAGCAGAGAACAAATCTTTGAATTTTGCACTGCTCACTCACAAATGCTATTTCTTGTACCCCATTTACAATGCTGAGTATTTTCATCAATTAAGACCTGTAGCTATGTTTTTATATTTTGCATGTTCACAATTAAATTATTAAAAAATCATTATAAGAATGACATTTAATAAATATGCTTCTTTTTCTTTTTCCTTGGAATCTTACGCATCACAAGCCTCCCAAAAATCCAAAATTATTTTCTACATTTAGTGCATAGTGTTGTTAAAAAAATTAACTCTTGGAAAGATACAAAAATCAGAGATCCTTTGAACTAATTTTTGTATAAATTTGAACTTTTAAAAATAACAATTGAGTTGACACATTACATTTTACTGCATTTACTTTACATAAGAAATAATTTAAAGAAACATTGGAAAACAGACACCATTTTTGCAGGTATAATATTAGAGTATCTCAGAAACTTTCTTCAGAAACTTTAAACGAATTTCACTTTTCATTTAACTTTCAGAAAACAAACTTAGTATATATACAACTTATTTTCAGTCCCCAAGATTTATATCAATAGGTCCACCAAATTCATCCTCCCTATTTTCAGACAAATGATATTTGTCATCATTCTAAGATTTCATCCCTTTTCTTTCATTATATATAATCTGTATAAAAGAAAAGTGACATCTCTCAAAATCATCGCTTTTGAGTTAAGTGAAGAAATGCTTTGAAATAATCTATTTTGATAAGTAAAATTTCATAGAGATAGTAAACTAGACAGTTGGTATTTAAAATAAAATATTTAGTCTCTGGCCATGAAATAAATGACTTTATTCAGGCTAAACTTTTTTCCTGTTGAATGACAATTTTTTTAATGTGTCATATTTCACATTTAGTACCAATGATATGCTCTTCCCATTTTATACACATTTCTTGCTTGCAACATTCTAAATATTAACACTTTTTTGGGGATATGCCATACATAAAAAATTAACATATTTTGTGAATATTGCTTAACTGTCCATCAAATGTAGCTCAAATCATTTAATAAGTCACTAAGAAAAGTGAGACAAAATATAGGTTTGAGAAAAGGAAAATCAAGTTTGGCTCCCAAAAACCTAATAACGGGAATGATTAATACAAAACATTCAATAATTAGAAACAGATAATAAAAGAATATGACTTTAATAACTCCATTAAAGTAAAATTAAAATTATTCCTCAATTCGATTTCAGAAATTGTCATAGACAGAGATCAGACACATAAATACAATAAAACAAAGGGCAGATTATTTTAGTCCTCTTTTATTATTTTCTTTACATCACAAGTCAAAATTACCACTGATATTTTTGTTATCAAAATACAGATAAATCTCTACATTTTCACAACTGATAACCCTTGCTTTACTCGTTTTAGTATTATTCGCATTCAAATTAGATTATTCGCATGTGTGCTTGCATCGTGGTAGTTATTATAGAAATATTTTTAGGATCTGTATTGTATCAAAAATGTATTTCAGTACAAAGAAAGTAAAAAGAATTATACGAATAACAGATATCATATTGTCATCGAAAATATAACCTTGTGCCAGTGGACGTGAAGTTAAATTATTGAAAGATGAAGACAGTAAGCCAACTAACTATGCATCAAAGGTAGAAAATTATGTAGTGCTGAAATGTTTGGTGCATTCAGAATTATTGTAGCAATACGATGAGCTGTTGTTTCCTTTTGATTTTGATACAGTATGTTACAAATCAAATGATTCAGGGTAAATGAAGTGCAATGAAATTTCTCCATTAAACTGCTTAACTCATTATTAATAGAAGCAAATTTTTCATACCACTTTCCTATATCTTCTGGTTGAAAATAGTATAAGACATTAAGTTGCATTCTTCAACTGAAATCATATATTATCATTTTTGTAAAATACACCTTGTGGCAGAGATATGCATTTTAGATCTGAAAGTTCAGTTAAAATTCTAATAATTCCTGGGTTTGATTTTTATTTATTTTTTTTTCTCAGTAGTAAAAAGAAAAGGTACTACAACATTGATTTGTCAGTCAACATTTTTTATATTTCAGTTTTCTACATATTGCCCATTTTAATCGCGTTCATTGTTTCGTATCAAAGTAGCCCGTTCAGGACTGGTTCAATTCAGTAGGTTACAAGTGCTGTGGACTCCCCTGTTTCTGGAGATCCTGCATTACTTTGGCTTGGTTTTGCTTTTTCATAAGACATAAAGAGATTCATGTAATCATGATACAAGAACTATATTGAGTTTAATACGATGGACTAATTTTCGCCTGATTCCCGTGAGTTCGTATACCTACGTACGTCCTGAAAATTTTTTCGAAAGTTTTCTGGACGGCAGGTGAAACCATTTAATGATGACGTTTTTTGATTCTTGTAAATAAACAATGAATTTCTGTAGAATCCCGTTTATAAAATAATACCCCAAAATTATACTTGAATGTTACATTATCGAAATGATTGCGTAGGCTTTCGCAGCCGGAGTTTGTATTGTCAGGCTATCCGGGACGAGCCGCGTCCCTGTCTTGGTGGCTGACGTACCAGCTAACATGCTGTGGCCTTCCTCCAGTACGCTCTGAGGAAGGACACATGATGGCCGACACCACGACACAGATGCGATTCGTCCAGGATAGCCTAGACCAATCGTGTGAAGGTCTTCTACTGGTGGCAGTGGCACGCTTCATGGCACCGTAGCATGCCACGAGCTTCTGTGCGCAACTAGCGTCGGGAAAGGAAACTATTAGTAGTAACCCCGCCGCTTTACAATAGTGATGGCGTTGTCTCTTGTGGCGGGGTGATGAACTACGTGGAGGGGCGATTTCGTCGTGACACTCGTGCCAAGGACTCCCGCTCGTGGCATCGACCTTGACAGCACTGGCCTAGACAATGCGCATTATCGAAAATTATCTGGTCAATTTAAAAAAATTTCGCACCCAACGCGTCACGTAGACCTCGAGTGCATTTGAGTTGCACCAAATTGGTTGCACTGCTGGGAGGGAAGCGGAGAAAGAGAAGTTTTCACATCTGCCACTTTCAAGCATCGCTTAACGTAACTTGGCCGCCGCGAAATGACATAAGGTTTGCTCGGGATTTTCCCGTTTCCCCTGCATATCTTTTCATACTTTGTCCGACCACATTCACCTCGTCATAAGGGCTATCAGTTACTCAAAAGCCTCAATGACCTACTAGTAAAACTGTCATGAGTGTAATGTTTGATTCCATAGCTCAGTTGCAGTGGAGTGCATTCAATCCCAGCAACTCCTGCACTGCTGGGGTAAGCAAAAATATGAATTTGGTGAATTTTGAAAATTAAACTTATAATGAACCGAATGTCACATGATCAAAAATATTGCACCCACTGTACACTCTACTGCGATCTGTGCGGCGGCCCACTGCCCCTGCATTGCACTAACCCCAGCACTGACATTTTCGCTGGGCCTGGGTATTATGCGCGCATTTACTTCACTGGGCCAGAGGCAGGCGACGATCGGGGAGAAGACGCAGCAGATAATGCACAGAACTCGGCTAGCTGGAGATGGATGATGTTTCTCCCCCTGCCGTTGCGTCAAGGTCAGATCTCGCCTGGCTCGTCCTATCTGAGAACGTTCTTACTCATAAGCTAGTGCTACCACAATGCAAAATTATTTTAAATTGCATGTTTTGTTAGTATGAATTAATGTACCGTTTGTCGAAAAATTTATAACTTATAAAATGATTATGAGGCACATATTTCTCTCTCACTGTAAAATAGAGTGAACCAGAATGGTCAGTAGAGATTTTATTAATTTTGTGAGCGAGGAAGTTCCGACTCACACGTGATCAGATCCCTAGAATCCTCGAATTTGTGATTAGCATAGCGTATTCTTCTTAGAAAATCAATGTGTGTGTCAGGACAGTGCGTTACGCAGTGGTGATCCATTGTAGTGTTTGTGACGTGTTATTTTGTGAGTTTTTGTAGTAACTTTGCAGTGTAGTAAATCTGCTCAAATCTGACGAGTATTTAGGAATATTCTGTGTAGTATGTCTTCCAGTGTATAATTGAAGATGATTTGAGGAGACCATTTTCAACGAGATAGTTCCACGAGAAGAATCAAGTAATTGAAAATGGTTGACCAACACCAGACTAGGCGCAATTACGGCTGATTAGCAAATGGGGGAGGGGGAGGGAAGCTGGTTGGCCGCTAGCAGTTGGGGTACACAAAGTAATCACCGCACACCCTGCGCAGTCGTTTATAGCATCTGTCAGGATAACAGTGAGTTAAGGGATCATCCTCTCCCCCCCCCGTGGAACCAAATACTTCCACTTCGTGACATTCCATTTTCACTTTTATAGGAAACCCTTAGCATCCTTACCCCAAATAAATGATAAATTTTATTAATAGAGCCATCCAGTAAGTAGAGACCCTTGTTACTGAAGTGAACATATTGAGTTTTTTAGTCGGTACTTCAAGAACCGAGTATGGATGCATTACTCAAATGTATTTTTTCGTAATTCTACAATTTTCAATGGGGAACTGTGTAAATCTGTCAATTAGGCGATGGAGAAATCTGGTACGATTGAAAAGGACTGTTCTGACATAGTTCCTATTTGTTTTGGTGGTTCTCCTTTCAAGAAAATAGAAATAAACTCCTGAAAAAAAATGTTGCACCCGAACTGACGTTTTCAGATGGAGAGTCATTTGAGTGGAGGAAGGCGGTTTGGGATCGATAATGTTTAATGATTACAATTCGTAGCAAAACAGCACTCGCACCGGCTTAAGTGGCTCAAGGCATCAATTGACGTCACTTTTCCTTCCTTTTCCTTGCCCTATCCTAACCTCTACGTATACACATATTTACATCCACTACACTATCATGCATGCCATGGGACCAGTCGGAAGCTTAGAGCTTGTCCCGGCTGAGGCAGTGACCGCTAGTGGGAGGACACCTGGTTGGGGGCAGCGCCGGTTTCATCCAGCGGGGGAAGATCACCGCCACCTCCCGCGACAAAAAGCATACATTATACTTACGGGACTATTCGCCATAGCAGTTGACGCGCCTGGAATCACTAATCAATCAAAAACTACTCACTGCCATCCTGAGTCAGTTCATGAAACCTTTAAAATTTGCTGACGTTGGTGGACGATTGATGGTTAATTAAGAAGTTGTGGGACGAGTAAGAAGGAGGACGATTGAAATAAAAAATAGGGATTCTTTCCTGGGAAGACCTCTAGTAATTGTGCAGTTTGATAAGGGATGGTTCATCGCAAATCTTGCTGTTCGCTGGCTATCCGAAAGTGAGGATGAAGGCTCATTCACAGTATGTTGAACAATGCTCCTGTTCTCTCTCGATGAAATCTAAGTCTCTCAGACACTTCCAGCCGATTCGTTGCTTGTATCTACAGCTTCCAACAATGTATAATGGTAATATCTACACTACCAAAGTGCTGCGGGCTTGTGATGCGGGCGCATCTTGCGGTCCCTCTAGAACGCAGCCGCGTCGTTAGCCGAATTGCTTACCTACGCTCCGTGAAGTCACGGAAGTTATGTAATTCGAGACACCATGGATTCCTGGATGCGTGACCGCCTGGAACCCCGGTGACTAACGGCGTGGAGCCTCTCCGAAGGGATAAAAGGCACTGACTGACTGCGACTTGGTTAGACAAAACGTTATCGGAGGATTACTCCACATACGCTCGATGCCCAAGAAGGGTTAAGGGATGTGTTGCATAGACAACATTTTTTTAAACGCATCAAGCTACGCGAATTTTCTGCGAGTCTGTCTTCAACGCATATTATACTTCACAAGATGCTTCCATAGTAGACGTACGGGTGACAACGAATGATCCATAAAGAGGATGCCCTTTTATACTGCGATTTTTCTAGGAAGAGCTCTGAAGATAACTCAAATCCCATCTTCGCGATGGAATATGTCACGGCATTTCGCGTCTTTTCTCGGTCTTGCCGGTAGAAGTCGCATGATCGCAAGCACTGCTTCATACGGTCGCGATTGTGCGAAATCTAGCGGAATGACTGTGAATGATACGAATGCCGTGACATATTCCATCGCGAAGATGGGATTTGAGTTATCTTGAGAGCTCTTCCTACAAAAATCGCAGTATAAGGCCGGCCACACATCGCGACGCATACGCTGCCTGCTGGAACGAGAAGCACGAAGTCACTGGTATGTTTTCTGAGTGCTTACCGCCAAGTCTGAAACAATTCGATCGATTCCTTTCGGATGCAATTTTTGTTTTTAAATGAGAGTGTTCGCCTATGTTAAATATTAAGGTCTGAACGACATTTTGCAAAATAATTGTCACAAAAAGATTTTTAAAACACTCGATCACTAGACTCTTCATGAGACAATATCATCAATAGCTGTGTGGAAGTAATGTGATGGCAAATTTATGTGATAGGCTCTATGAATTATAAATCATTAACCATCGTAGTTAAAAAGGAACATTACATGACGCTCAGAGTAAACTGAACACATTGACCTGCAGGTGATGTAAATGCTGATGGTGAGTTCTCACGATTAAGCAGAATTCCTTAAAGGGTTGTGATTGTCATGGAGACCTCTCAAACATGGGGAAATTCGAAGTTACAAGTGTAGCTCATTAGCGAAAGGCCAATGATGACTCATTAAAGGAATGTTACGTTACCGCAACAAATTAATACGAGAAAGTATACGCTGTGTTGCATCATTAGTCAGCAATGGTACACATGACGAAGCAGCAACAGCACCGACAACTAAAACATCATCATTCTCCTCGCATTGGTCGGAACAAGGTTGAAGGAGCCCTGGAAAAGGTGTTGGTCGTCTCAGGACTCGTACGAGGCTTGTGAACTCTCTCAGCTGTGTCAAGCTAGAACAGCCATGTCAACACAACCGCATAAAACCAACATTTTATTGCTAATTAATCGCCACAATTTCGAATTTATTGCCATCCATTTTCGTTGAGACAACGAGGTTGTGCTGGCTTGACGCGACGTCAGCATACAGAAGTTAAATTCGGTCCGAAGATGGACGGAAATGGCACTAAAATGTATTGTTAATTAATTGTCACAATTTCCCATTAATTGCATTAGTTGCGTTCCTTTTATCAATACGAAAAGCGAGTGTTGACTGGATTAACGCCACACCAGATGGCATTTGTACTACTAATTTCCAATCGCACAGAAATCGTGAGAAAACGAACCAGCCTCAAGCCATGTGAGAGGTGTCTACGGTTTTGTGAGCTTCTCTGGAACTCGTAATGGAAAAATATTTATCACTGCTGGAGACAGAATTAGATGGATGAATGGTAATGTGCAATTATTATGATTGTTGCTAAACATTGTGAGAGGCGCAGGACATTTACTAATACTGCTCTTTGACAGTAATATTGCAATCGTAAACTGTCTGCATTACATGCGACAATTTCTCTTTTTTCAGTCTCTTCAAAAATATTAGAGAGACTATTTTACGTATGAATGGAAACCATTCTCAAACCATTTATGTTTCTTGATTACAAGGAAGTAAAATTGGTCCTCTTTTTTTATAGTGGTTTATGGTGTTATAGTGTTTTATAGTAGTGATATAGCTTACTTTGAAACTGCAAAACATAAGTGGAAGTGAACACATGTTTGAAAATATTGCAATAAAAATTTAAAATTATTGTCCACTACTGAATATCACTGATTTGCAAATATCTCAGGTAAACAATTCACCAGCTGTTTGACATAAAGTTACATTAAAACATGAGCATCACCAGTACCAAATTATTGGGGAGGCGGGGTGATTTCATGTATTTTTTAGATTAGATTTTCAGGGAATCCCTTCCTATATATCTCAAATACCAAAAATTAATGAGGGGGAGGGCGTGTCTCTCCACCCCACCCCCCCAATGATGCCATTGCTGTAAAACAAGAAGAAATAGAATGGCTGCACATAGATGAATATACTAATAAAATACGTTTTTAATAAGATTGCGATGAAATATTCAAAGTTGTTAATTTGCAGACATCTTGACTGATTTCAATTTTCCTCAATGTATTTATGGTAACCTGTTTTGCAGAATCCTTCTCAGTCATTAATGATCAATTAAGTTGATCTGCATATAGTGTCAGTTGTTAAAACTGATCTTATTTATACATTATTGATGACAGAAGATACCAAAAAAATGTTTGTCTAATGTCAGCAAAAGTTTAATTTTCAGTTCTTTTACTCTTTAAATGGAAAGTTCCATTTTAAGCATCAGTAAATGAAGTTTTTTCGAACACAATCCTTTGTTGGTTTTTAAGTACTTCTCTATTGTGTTTTACAACTTATCATGCTGAACTTAATTTTGGAAGAATTAAACAGACTTGTGATAAATTTCCATTGATCTTATCCATGTGGCACATTCTTCAGTCGATTAATTAATTTACTTCAAAAGCCATTCACAATTATTCACTCTCTGTCATTCACTTTCATTTATTTTTAACATGCTACAATGCCAATGAGCTTCTAACTATAGAATGGATTCAGGACTGTAACAGTCCTGAACAAGTTAATTTTGCATATATTCTGTCTATTGCATCTAATATTTTTATAACTTCTATCATTAAGAGTGTGTGGTACTGAAACATAAACCAATAGGGTGAAGAGATGATGGGAGTCCACAACAAAATGGATAAATCATGAACATCTGAAGGATTAATCTCCAAGCCTACTGATATTATTAACAGGAAAAAGCACGAGGTCTATTAACACACTTATACGGAAACATCGGTCTGACAGGCACCAAGTGAAATTGGTTTATGCAAAACAGCCGATATGAATGGGCGAGAGCGTGGACAGTCATAGTAGCTTCTTCCCTGACCCTTTTCTATCACATGGTGGAGTTTTGTTTAGTTCTGCTGAAGTGGTCGGCATTTAAGGGGCATTTTTGTATATCGTGGCGGTCTGTGAGACCGGTAGTTCCTCTTTCCATATTTTTCGTAGCAGTGTGAGAGACCGTTTGTTTCTCTTCATGTGTAAGTGGTCTTTGAGATGGGTGTTTCCATAAAAGCTCTTGGGCAACTTTCTCAAATATTTATTTAATATTTTTTCTTTCAAAATATTGTAATGGATTGCCCAATTCATTCAGACGATCCCAGCTCAAGAGGAGAGAAATTTAGTACCCTACTCAAGCTAAGCTTCATATGTTTGCAACCTATTGAAAGGCCTAACAAGAATGTCACTTTAGACAATTGATTTAATTCTGCAGAAGTTATCGTTGAACTGATGAAGAGAAAATTAACTTGCTGGGACAGTAAAAAAGGACAAAAATGATTCCTGAGGAATTCCTTGCTAACCCACAAAGACCAGTCGGATCAATGCTGTATATATTTAGGAAATGGAGGAGGTTGTATGGATTTAGAGGCAATTTCAATGTTTTACAACAATTAAAAGTGTTTCAACAATATCAATGTTTTTCAAAACTTGTGATCTTTTCAACAAATTTTATCTTTTTCATCAATTTCAATATTTTTCAATTATTTTGTTTTTATAATATAAAATATATTTTAGAATACACTAAAGAAATATAAGAATTGATTGAAAAAGATCTATAATTTATTTTACCTTAACATCCCACATTCAACACCCAATAACAAATGGCAGTCTCTGAGACCAGTGTTTCCCTTTGCATTATAAAAATCATGTTTCCACATAAGTGTTAACTTGCAGTTCATGATGATGATCATCGTCATTAAGAGATGTCATAATAAACACACAAATGTTGAATATTATACCTATGTATACATCACTATAAAGTAAAATTCTGGTAGAATATAATATTCTCCAGAAGATGGTATTTAAATCAAGTGAAATGCAAAGATTTAACAAAACCTGTTTCCTAACTTTCCAGATTGTCAGACAAATGTGAAAGTATATATATTTTTTTTTGGTTATTTATTTATTCAAGCTTAACCCATCTGAGATTTCTGAAATTCCAGTCCCATTATAGCCACTGCATCTTAATATGCACTGCCTCTGCAATGTATTTTGTGCATTTTAATGGTTGGTAGAAACTGTCTTCTTGTAAAAATGTGCACATTCTCTATCCTTACTAAAGCAAATACATTGTTTGCTCATATATTTGAGTGCATTATTATGTCGCTTATGTTCAAGTTTGGAAATATGTAGCACATGTAATATAGTGTATTTGCACATGAAAGATAAATGTATGACAGCTAGTATGTGATAAGTGCATAGAGCGTGCATATAAACCACAGACAGATCCAGAAAATAACCACATTTCAATTTATTTCAAAATACGGAAGAATGATTTTCCTTTACTTAACTACTAGCTTTAATTTACAAATAGTAATTAAATTAAAATGAAAAATTGCTTTTCTCTTCTCAATACTGATAATTTGCTGCAAAATACTAACTCAAGAGAATGGATAAATATTTCTAAAATATCCATTCTTGCATCTAAGACTCCTAATGGCAAATTCGTGATATGTAAATAATATGTACTAATGTGCCTTGAATAGCTATTTTAACATATAGCTATGAGTAAAGAAGTACAGATAAAATGGTGATGCACATGTTTCGAAAAATGTATTGAAGTGCCCTAAAAACTTTATTTACTGAGCTTTAAAGCACTCTGTAACATGGGTTCAAATTGAATGTTGTACAAATGCAAATATTATTAATGTTGAAAAAGGAAAGAATATAATATATAGGTAGAGTATTTTATATAAAACTTATTCTAACATTTTCAGAAACATCTGAAGACATTTCACCTTATGCAACATTTCAACTCTCTGGTCCTGGAGTAGATCCGAATAACACTTTATTACATAGTTTCATGTATCATGAACAAGCAATGACTGAAGGATGTGCTTCACCTCCACCTAGTGGGGTAAGGATAAATTTTCTTATGTTTCATATACAATTATGTACCTTGTTCATTTATGCAGGTAGCCTATTTATATTCTAAGAGTAAGTATAAGGAAGCTAAAAACAATTAACAAGCATACCTTCATATAATTCTTCCTAAAACTCAACTAGTTATGCTCCAACAGCATATACTTTCTCACATTATTTCTAAATTTTCAGTTTTAAAAAGTTATGAAAGTTCAACAAAAATGAGACTTGCACCATTCTTTAAGCATCCATAGAAAAAATTTGGAGCAGTTTGTTGAAAATGTTTCTTTTATAAATTACATTAATTTCAAGCAGAAATTATTGAAAACAACTCACTTTTTCAAAGAATTGTACATGACCTTTTTAAAGAGCTGATTCTTTAAATAATGTAACGTACACTATTCCTCAATATTAAATCCTGAAATAATTTCATGTATACATTTTTCAAAATGTTAGTTTTTGTGAAATTTTGTTGTTTGAGTTTCTAAATTATGTCTGAAATGTGTTAGTAGGGTAGATGTTGCTGTTTTATAAAATATTTTGTAATACAACTTAAGTGTTGTAATATATAATATAAATAACATAAATGTTATTAATAATACAAGAAAGTATGTGCTATTTTAGCACCACTAGTTTTAATTTAAACATATTATTTATTTTATTCTTTTTGTTAATACATTTAATCTTAGATCACTCTTTCTACATACATAACTAATTCTGCAAATAATTATAAATTACAGATCTTTGAGTGAAACTTCTAAATTATTTCAGGTTCCTAAAGGAGGAGCCAGAAGAAGAGGTAGCAGAAAGACAGAAGTTGAAACAGATGACTCGGATTCAGATCCTGACCAATTAACTTCAAGCCGGACAGAATCCTCCAACCAGTTGGACACCAATAAATTTAAACACAGTATGAGTTGTTTGTTCCTTTATGAATAAGTTAAAATAACTTCAGTAATTTCATTAACCGATAACTGCAACAACATTTTCTTCCTTACTATTTCTCATCCCATTTTGCTCTTGGATATCCATAATTTCTCTCACCCAGAGATCTATATTTCATTGCTAATGCTGCTAGCTTGGTGTTCAGTATTCTCCTAAGATGTTCATACTATTTCCCCCCCTCTAACAATGGTTCATCCTGAAGGTCTTTTTCCTATTTATATACATATTGTGTATCCAAGTGCACTTCTCAAAAATTTCATTTCCTCTGCTTGGATTATAGATTTGTTTCTTTGGTTAAAAGCTTGATTTCATTTCCTTGCATGAAAATTGGGTTAGCAATAGTGTTAACAAGTTTTTGATATTTATTTCTGTATTTTATTTTTGTGTGTATGAATTGTGCCACATACATGTTGTAAATTACTTAGTTTTTTAATCAACTCAAAGTCTTTCCTATATGTATTGCAATATCCTAAATATTTAAAAATTTGTATTTGTTCTACAATTTTATTATCTATTACTATTTTGATTCTTATTGGCTGATTTTCTCAGAGGGCCATGTTTCTTTTTTCTTGTGTTTTTTTTTTTTCTTTTCTTTTTTCTTCTTTCTTCTTCTTCTTCTTCTGTTAATAATCTAAAACATACAATAGAAAGCAAAATAATCATCATTAATTTTTCCTCATCAGTACTACTCATTCATTCTCTTTTTCACTAAAACCGAGAGAAGTGGCTCAGTGCATCAACTGACGTCACTGTAGTGCCTCTGACGGGAGTCCTAGGTTTGAGTCCCGACAGCAGCAGGATTTTTGACACTAGCTTGTCAGCTGGGTCGAATTCAGTTGCTATCTGGAGGAGAATTCTAGCAGTTAGTTGCTCTGATCGGTAGTTTTCTGTAGTTTCTCTGATCAACACCACGCGAATGCCGGAGCAGTACCCTAACAAATGGACCATGGACCGCACACGATTTTTCCTTCCTCTTCCTTGTCCCATCCTCACCCCTTACACATACACTTACACTAACACACACTACACTACCACACATGCTTGGAGACCAGACGGGGGCTAAGAGCTTGTCCCAGTTGGGGCGGTGCCCTGCTGGTGGGAGATACCTGGTTGAGGAAATCCCAGTAGTCGAAGGTAGGTTGGCACCAGATCTCTTCATCCAGTAGGGGAAGACCACTACCATCTCCCAATAAAAAACATGCACTACACTTACAGGACTAATGACCTCAGTAGTTGACATGCTCAGAATCACTAACAATCAGTCAATCAATCATCATCATTTTTCACTAATAATGTATCTCCATAAAATTTTAATTAGCACAACTAAAGACATCAAGAAACAATATTACATAAAAATGTGGATTTTGTTTTCAGATTTTATTTACCATGGAGCTCAATCCAGTACATCTTCAGATATTTCACCTATGTCAGAACAAAAGTCACTCCCACGAAGAGGAAGAGCCAGGTAAAAATGAACAGTTTAGTTTAAAATATATAATTTTCTTTCTCCTTTTACATTAACATTTTGTTCATCATTCAAGCCATTTTTATTTCATTACTATTTCTGAAATTCCACAAGGACAGGCAATGTTACTCCATTCTAAAATTGTTTTGGTGTTTGAAAAATTATTTGGTGTTTGCAAATTGTATTTATTTTTAACTGACTATTTCGACTTACAATACCAAACCTGAATTTTCAAAATTTGGTGCCATTATTTCAAGTATAATGAAATATTCAATTATTCTGTGTATAACATAAAGGCTAGTGTGCTAATCTTGAGGATGTGATACATAAGGATTAATCTTTCATTTGAGTTCTCAAATTTGATGTAGTTCAGCATCATGAGAGAAGATCTACCTAAATTTAATGGCAGCAAAGTTCAGTCGTATAATGAGAGATCCATCATGTCGATCACAAACCATCCATCAACAACAACATGATATCCCTGAAGTTTCCTTAAATCATTCTTTAGTTCCATTTCCATCCTTTTAGTTCCATCCTTTTATTAAAGCAAAAATAAAGCAGTTCTGTTCCTTGCCATGTGATAAGTTACCTGGTTAAGATATTCATTGGTATCTGATGAGATGCAAATAATGATAAGGTGGTATGCTGATGAATATAATCTCCAGTATTTCAGAGGAGGGTGTATGTGGCATGGCCACAAATGATAAGCATATTTGGCTTAGAACATTATTTTATTTGACATGGCTGTCAAATGGAGAAGTCACACTCTTGAGACAGAGTGGTCGCATGCATGAGTGTAGGCAGAGCTGGGAGAGAGAGAGCTGAGATAAAGAGAAAGCTGATAGAAGGCGAGAAAGAATGGTCTCAAGGGTGGTGCCTTATATGAGGGCAGCCTGCAACCCAGAATGTCTCAGCTGTTTCATTAACATGAAGCCCACTGCACAAAACTAGGTCACAGCTCGCCCGCCCACAATACAAATAGGTACATATGATTCTTAAAGTATAAACTTCCTCAATTTATATCTATATTACATTATTACTACCACTATTATTATTATTAATTGAGTGAATCAAACTCAGATTCATGCATTACCTACCACTTATCATTTAACATTCCAAAACGGATGCTAATGAATACCTGAATTATGTAACAATTACAGTTTTTAACACTTATTCCTTGAAAACTTCATAGACATTTCATTTTTGTGTGTTTCTTAAAAGAAGAGAATGTTATCATTACAGAGATATATATATGAACGAATGGCATTTTTCTTTTCAAAATAATGTGACCAAATATTCTTAAAATTTTTAGGAAGAAATTTTTCAGAATACTACATATTAAATCTCTTTCTATTTCTTTATTTTCAAGATCTTCAAGACTGTACCTCAAAATGTTAGTTGCTTTTTTCTTTGGGAAAAAAAAGAGTTGTAACAAGAATCAAGGTTTTCAAATATGTTATTTTGTCTTTGATTCTTTAAATTATACAAAGTGAGTCATTTCAGGTGTGAAAAGGTCACTGTGATGTTCCTCTTAATATTACCAAAAAATAATTATTTTACTATTTTGCCCTCAGAGGCATAGATACCGTTAGTAAGCATTTCAAGTAAGTTTCAAATTTTCTTGCAGCATTATCTCATGGGCATTGCCTGTGTAGAGATGACTCAGTGATTGCACTGACATAGGACTATCATTAATAATGATTCATTATTCTCATCACAACTCAATCAATTCCAAATTTGCACTTTTCAACATTTGTATCCAATAAGTATATTTTCTCTCTGGTGCTACTTAGCTTATATATTCTCATTCATCTCACTGTAAACACGAGCTTGTGGTTGTCATGGAACATAAAAATTCATTGACAATTTACAGTGCAGTGATAAAGTGTTCCTCAACAAAATGGCATTTAGAAACATTTGTTCATTTCATTCTGTAGAACACATTGGTGTGTCTTTTTTCCATCAAAATGACTCACCTTGTATATAAACCCCTGAATGAGAGTTCTGAAACAAATCTTTGTTCTTACTGCAGTGATGCCCACTTGAGTGTTGATCTTCAAAGTAGTTGCAGATGGCTCGTCCCCAGCAGACCCTCTCTCAGGACCCTTCTGCCACCTCTCACTGTAGCAGAAGCCACCTTCAGCAGTCGACCACCCCCACAGTCCGAGTCTGGAGACACACCTGACCGCCCAGAATTAAGCGAAGCTGAGTGCGACATTGATACACTCAAGAAACTGAAACTTGGATTGAGGTCATCTCTATGGTCTCGACAAGCTCACACCATCACAACCAATCAGATTACTCTATAGCAGTTTAACATGAATACAATCACAAGTTAAATGTTTAACAAAGATGTCCTCTGCAGCCACAAACAAATAGGTACGGTCCATTACTTCCAAACCCACAGTTCTGTCAAATTTAATGTGAAGCTATGAATAACTGTTCACAACAAATACCTACCCTTTGATAAATGAGCAGTTCAGAGATGAATATAAAATAAATTTTTATTAAAATATGTCTTGTACAATGACAATGTGATATACACGAGTATTTTTAGAAACTGCTACAAACAGAAATACTGAGGAATATTTATCAATTTTCAGTGAAAATTCAAAGAGCAAGCCACAGCATTCATAATTCACAATTATAACAGAAAAAAACATAAAAAATTGAAAGATTGTAATAAAACATTCCCCCAAAATGTGAGGACTATATTCGATAATTCAATTCTACAAATCATGCTCAATGAAGTGACTTTGTTTGGATTGGCTAATACACAGAGATGAATTGAGGATGCAGCTTTGTTTGAACTGGGCTCAGATAAAATGTAGGCAATGAACATATTTACTCGGCATGTAGAGAAGAAGTTCTTCTATATGCTAATACATGATCCCAACACCTCTTTTCCTTGTTTTTATCCAAGAAAAGAAAATTTTGATTAATGGTTTGCTTTGAAGAAAATAATTCAAAACAATTATTACTGGCAAATAAATTCTAAGTCTATAATATATTTTTTTATACATAATAGCCCAGAAAAAAATCAATTTAGAGCTATTGCTCTTCAAACAAAACATTAATTATGCAATACTGAGTAATAAAAAGCTGGGTTTGCAATGTTTCAATTTCAGCAATTACTAAAAATTGCTGTATTATTAAATATTAAATGCAAGAGGTGCAAATTTGTTTTATTCTAAGACCAACGACCAATGTATCTGCATTTCACAGAACAGTTAATTGCAATGGAACTGCAATAATCTCTACAAATTTATTCCCAAAGAAATATGCCTAAGGAGAACAAGGACTCATGACTGCAAAGTATAAACATGATATAATCATCGTTACTCCACATGATAACAATCAAACCATAACCTACTATGTTCCACACAAATTCCAATCAGAATCTCATTCACTCTGATTACATCCATAAACACATACCCTTCTCAAAAAAGGCAGAAACCAAACATATGTTTATATCCATGACAATGCTTGTTTAATAAATATACATTCTATATCAATGAAATACATTGCTAATTAAAATTGATGTGTACACATTAGTACATACTGAATGTTGTGCAACTGTATGAAGGGCCAGTGTGGTCTATATTTCAACTGCTTCCTTCCCATGTGGCAAAATGCTCTTGTATCCACATCCCTGACTCAAAAGTGTTCTGTATTTCTTCCTTGAAAAATGAACTGAAGACCACAGAGAAATCATGTTTTCTATGTAATATGTTTTCAAAATAAATTATACTTGTAAAAGTTTTAGAAAATGTTCATTAACAATATGCAATCTCCTCAATCAAAGAGCATTTATTAGGTAGCATAGTTAAAACAACAGTGTTTCAAAAACTTGAAAAACTCCACAGAAGGCTAAATATGTAGTCTAATATTTCTTTGTCTGTGCTGGGATTCAGAATCCTTTTACTCCTCCTAGATTTGTGGTGTACACAATACATTTGTGTCAGTCTATCCAAGTCTCATTTTTATAAATAAATATATTTAATTTAGATTAAAAAAATTGTTTTTGTGCTTCTACAATAACGGGGCAGAACGTACACAGTAGGTCTATTTATGTTAAGGTCACAATATCTTGAAAAAGTATGTTCCTTGTTACATGCTGTAAGTACAAAAGCAGTTTTCAAATCCTCTTCAGAGATCATTGATGTGTTGGATTCAATAGATGAAACATTTCACAAATAGGAGAAACCAAAAGAAAAGGAGAGAATATTGAAATTAAATTGCAGGAGCTGGAATTTGTGTTTGTGAAGATTATATGAATGAAATTTTATAAATATTTTATTTCATAACTCAATCTCTAGAGAGTGAAGAACTACATTAAAAACTTGCACAGTTCTCTACGCATCATTGTCTAATATTTCCATAATTTAACACATAATTTGGAGTTATCTAAAATGTCAGAAAGTGTATGTGGATTATATAGGCCTTAAATCACTTAACTGTAATAAATAAAAAACAGCAAGTGAACACTGGTGGTGCATGTGCATTACATGTTACATCAAATCCACATTCTACTTTCTGTGTCATATTAATAACCTTGAAACTCATATGAAGAGATGTGTAATTTATTCCTCTGAAGTATCCAGTAGATAATCCTTTTTAAATTATATGTATTTATTTCATAAATAGCATTTTTCAAAAATCAGTTCAGGATATAGAAAAATCACATTCTGATGATTCACAAATAAATCTCAGTAATCAACTGGAGCACTTTCATTATTACATGAGCTCAAAATTCATTGAAGATTCAAAAAATAAATTTCATCAGTTATTACACCACAATTGTTGTGCAAGAGAGAATTTACTTCATGTTCCCAAATCTTGGAAATTGCAATGTGTAATTTTCTAGCTCTCATGATTACTGAATGGCCTCACTTTCAACAGAATTAGCTTTATTACCAATGGCAGTTCCAAACATGATATTCCAAAGAGACCAGGAAAATAATTTTCCCATCACATTACAGAATCATCAATGAATATTGTACCATGAACATTGATATAATAGATTTTTTTTAAAAATGTAATCACAAGTAATGCCACAAGTGATATTTAGTAAGATTGTTTCACGAATAACAATAATAACATAATTACATATTAAAATAAACAGGTTTAGCAATATTAGTAATTGTAGTAAAGGATAACTTTCTGAAAATTCTGATTTATTATGAATAATTGGAAGTCATTTATTGGAGGAACAGTACAATATCACAAGATAGTACACACGAGATATGTATCAAGCAATCTCAACAGCAGCAACAACAGAATGATCAGAAACAACAAGCACAGGAAAAGACACTACAATCAGAAATCCCAGGAATACCAAAACACTAGAATAATGAGAGGTCTCCAAAGGGAAATAATAATTGGAACCAATAAAGAACATTGTTTGAAGCCAGGAACAAAATACAGATGGTTGTACATACAGATGGTTGGCAAACTAGCGAAAGACACTAAACCAGAAGATGTTATAAACTACCTCAAAGAGAAAGGAACAGAAGGAGAAATCAGATGTGAACAGCGAATCACAATGGGATACAATAAAGCTTTTAAATTAGGAATCCCAATGGACGAAGCAACACGAATAGAAGATGAAAAATTTTGGCCTCAAGGGATACTAACACAACCCTTTTGTAGACCACACAAAAGGTAAGAAGGAATTATTTTACAAGCACAAAAAAGAGAAAGAACCCACAAGAAGAGGACAAGGCAAACAAATGAAAAACAAAGAGAAAGAAGTACACATTGTGCCCTAGAATGTAAGAGGGTTAAATTAAAAGGAACACAAATTTGAATGGGAACTAAAACAAAAATCATAATTGCAGTAATATTATAAATGAAAAAGAAAGGACTTATAGCCTACAGTTGCAGTGGACGAGGAAGAAGAAGAAGAACAAGGAGGAGGAGAAGAAGAAGAAGGAGGAGGAGAAGAAGAAGAAGAGCAAGGAGGAGGAGGAGGAGAAGAAGAAGAAGAAGGAGAAAAAGAAGAACAAGAAGGAGGAAGAGGAGAAGAAGAAGAAGGAGAAGAAGAAGGAGGAGGAGAAGGAGGAGGAGGAGAAGAAGAAGAAGGAGGAGGAGGAGAAGAAGAAGAAGAAGAAGAAGAAGAAGAAGAAGAAGAAAACATCACATTTTGCCACTCAGTACATCAGGGAACGCGTTCACGTGCCCATTGCTCTTTGGCGTTGGTGGTTTCTGGCAAAGGAATTCGACGCAGTGGTATATGTGCCATCAGTCCAGCTCTCAGCAGACGGCGTCGAACCGTCGACGCTGACATGACCACACCCGTTGAAGTGCTCCAATAGGCGCGAACCTATACTGTGGATGACGGCGTTCTGTCGGGTACGACCATGGGGACAAAATGGCGGTCATCTCGCGCTGAGGTCACATTGTGTGGTCCTGTGTACGACCCTTCTCTATCCACTGGTTCCATACATACACCACTGTCGTAGCAGCGTGTCCCGTTCGAGCCCCAATGTCACGGTATAACAAATCCGCTTCCAAGAGACCGATCATTCTGCCCCGGTCGAACTCGCTCAGATGCTGATAGTGCTCCCTTTTGCTCCGACGAGGCATATTGGGACCTGCTTGCACGTTTCCACGTTGTTTGACGGCTCTACAACGACTATGTCTGGCGTTACTCTAGTTTTAAATACAGCAGTATTATGTAAACTTCGCGCTCATTGACTGAGATTCTAACTCAGCGCAACAGCGCTCACGTCACCTCAACGCGATTCTACAAAATCCAGTTGCTTCTGAGCACTCATCCGAGATGAACCCTGTGACACCGTGTTCCGCATTCTCGGCATCATTCCTATTAATGTTAGTTAATATTAACTCCCTGTTGACCAGCACAATACAGTGCTATTTCGCTGAACGGTGGAATTCACATTAACTTCCCGTAAACTGTTTATACTTGGGTTTTTTATTTCTTGGCGCATGAGGGCCTGTCTTCACGACGGAATACCTCACGGCATTTTGCGTCCTCGGTCGTACCGCTAGATGTCGCATGACCGCGACCTGTCGAGCAGTGCTGACGGTCATGCGGCATCTAGCGACACAGCCGAGAAAGAAGCGAAAAGCAGTGAGATGTATTGTAAGGGATGTATTGTATTGTACATCCCTTACATGTATTGTATTGTACATATATCGTGAAGAGAAGCCTTCACTCGCCAAGAAATAAAACCCAAGTGTATGTATGTCGAGTGAATTAACTGTTAATCAAGTTCGGTGGTGATGTGTTGGACATGCGCAATCGTTTGCTAGGATATCAGCAACAATTACTTGTAAATTGTCTGTGTTATTTGTGACACTCCATGCCTGTCTAGCACATGAAATGGTAACTGTACTTAATGTCTGGTGAATTGCGTGTGATATCAATCCTGGAACTTGCGCCATCAACTGGTTGCGTTAATTTTCCATATCGCATTGCACAATTCTCAACGTGCATGCCAAAGCATATGAATGCAATGCTGTCAGCAGTGGTATATAACTTTTTCTAACTCTGCCTCTGAAGGCTCGTCTTCACAATGAAATATGTCACGGTATTTCGCATATTTCTCGGTCGCGCGGCTACGTGTCGCATGATCACGACTGTATCAAGCAGTGCTTGCGATCATGCCACCTCGACGACCGCCTCGCCTCGCATCCGCTCGCGTGGGCGCGGTGCTGGGGTCTCGCCCTGCGCGCCGCCTGCCTGATCTGCGAGCTGTGGCGAATCCTTGCACCTTCTCCAGAATTAAGTGCACTATATTTATTTCAGCCTCATTAACTGTAATGCTTGAGTTCAATGCTATTTTATCTATTAACAGGAATTGAATGCTAGTTTATCACAATATTCACACGTCACGTTGTTTTGATTCTGTTGTGACGGGACATAAAGGGGTCAAGTAGAACGCGTAGCTCTGATTTAACAAATATGTTTAGCTTACATGTTGTCCCTGCTCCTTCTCGTGTCACACGTGCCCCTGAGTCCGTCGGCTCCGACGTCTCCGTCGCACTAAGGCAGGTTCGTTCCGTCCACGAAGCTTGCAGGCGCAGACAGCTGCCCCAATGACCGAGAAGGCCACGGTCAGGAGTGCTACACAGTGGATCTGGCACTAGCGGCCCGCCTCTCCAACTGGTCCGTAAGCCGCGGTCAGGAGTCCTACGTAGTGCCTTCGCCGCTGGCGACCCACCCGTCCAACTTGTCTCCCCGACACTAGGCGCTGCCGGCGAGGAGTTCACTCGACGACTGCATCTCAACACTGCGGTGTACAACTGTCTAACCCCGGGGGTGCTGATTATATACCCGCCCTCGAGCAAGGGCTGTCCTGACTCAACCTTAGTGTGACGGAGACTCGCCGTTTACACGGGGTTGCTGCCACCCCCGGCGTGAGTTTGGCCATCCCTTACAATACAGAGTTCACGCCGGGGAGGCGGTCAGCGTCTGCATCAGTATGCCCTGTGTCACAGCGCCCTGTGCGTCACTGCGCCCTTCTATAGGAGATGACACACCGCGCTGACCTCACCGGTCGCTGGGCCGCCCCGGCGCGCGGACCCGATGAGGCCCGCTCTCTAGCAACCCTTTCGCAGCAATGTCGCCTGGCGACAATACGTCATCTCATCAAATTGCTAATGGGAAACATTCAGTTAATTCAATTCTATGTAATGTTCATTTTATTTTAATTGCATGTCATTTTACAACTATTCAAATCTATCCCTATTGATTTCCCCAAAATAGCAACAATTCTCCTGTATATTACCTATATATACCAATTGCAGGTAGAAGGCGCATCCACCCACATCATAGGTGTGATTGGCCCTTCGAATTTGCTATCAACAATGTGTTAGAAGGCGGCTGAGTTCACAGGTCATCCACCTTCAGTCCACAGCCAATTATACAGCCCCTCCTAACAAAGTTTGTATATTATTGCTGATGTATATTCAGAATAATATTGCCTCCGCACCTGATGAAATTTATCATCTACTTTGCTGTCCGAATGTCGTTACGTCCTAGGCAGATGCCAACGTTTCGGCCGTCATTCTTCGACCTTCCTCGGGGCGAAATGCGCTGAGATGGACTGCGCACGGCTTTATATAGAGAGGCCCTCTGTATGTCAGCTGGTTGGCCGGTCGATCGGCCAATGCTGAGAAAGTATCAGCCAACCAGGCAACGGTAGGAGAAGGAGTTCCACCCGTGGTCGGACGACGCGACCGTGCGTCGGAGCAAAATGGATGTTTCCAGGGCTCCTGGAGACGTAGGCCTTGGTCGGCATTAAGGTATTAGGCATATTTTATCATCTCCAGGCAGCCTATTTTACCCTCACAGTTGTCTTCCCTGGCCAGGAGGCGAGTTTTATGAAAAATAATGGGGTGGCCAGTTTTCCATGTGTGGAGTCTACAGCCGATTTATTCTATTATTATTCTTGTAGTGGCGAATGTATTCCCGCAGACGTTCCTCAATGGTTCGTCTCTCATCGCCGATGTTACTGTGGCCGCGGCTGTATGGTATCTCATACATCCCTGGAGACAAAAGAAGTGGAACACGGTCTTTGACCCATACTAGCTTTCGATCGAGTTTTTTTCAGGGGCTGATATGCTATCTTTATGTCGAAGCATATCAAAAGCTTGCTAATAGTGTCAATAACCCCGTGTAGTATGGTAGAATGGCCATTTTGGGGTTGGCATCGTCTGTAGGTGTAGTGATGTCATCAGTGCTAGAGGTGATCGCTGCCTGCCGTACGGCGTGGTTGGCAGCATTAGCACTGTATCCGTTAGCCTAACATGTGCCCTTGAGAAGCTCCATTTCACAGTCTAAGGTAGTAATGTCTAGGTATCCTACTGGTGGCAGTGGCACGCTTCGCGGCACCGTGGCATGCTACGAGCTTCTCAGCGTATAGGAAAGGAAACTATCAGTAGTAACCCCGCAATTTTCCAACTTGGTGGAATCGCATGTAAAGAAGAGGATATGCACAGAATAATAAACGCTATGCCATCTAAGTCTTATTCCCTTAAAAGAGTGGAAAATATATCATCAGAAGCTGTTAACTGAAGATCGTTCACAATTTATTACTCAATCAGACAATGAGATAACTTTCTCAGATCAGATTTTTACAGAAAACTAGTGGGAACCCGTCAAAATTTGACGGTGAGATATAAGATAAATGTAAAATACTGTGCACAAACAAATGCTCACAAAGCAAATCCTTAAACAGGAAGAAGAAAAGCAAACTTCTCTTATTTAATGATTTTTTAATCTCGGCAGATATTCACTCTAATGGGCAGGATGATTAGATTTTACACAGCACACAGTCAGTTATGTTTGATAAATTAACACTTACACAATTGAACACTTGTGGCTCATGACTATGTGGAAATGCAATATCAGCACCAAATGACACGAAATATAGAGCACTACTATATTGACGTACATTATTTCTAAAGTTTTTTAATGCGTCATCATCTCCCATAAACAGCTGTTTAACTTATTTTGGCATATTGGTTGAAGGCAAACTTATTTTTCCATTTAAGCATCACAGAGTAAACTGGTTTGCAAAATTTCTCTCACATGGAACAAATCTGACATTTCATAGACAAAGACCCAACAGAAAATAGAATTACTTAACTATCATTGTAACGATAACCTTGTATCGATATATCGAGTAGCACATCTCTGTAACACGAGGCATGACCAGTCAGTCAGTATTGTATCGTGAGCATGAATAAACACACAGTTACGTATGCATTTGTGACAAATATAAAGTGTTGTTATTAAGTGGTTCACCCAAACCCTGCTTGCAATACGTTACATGGTGTCAGGAGTTATTGGGTTTTGTTGATTGAACGTAGGAAAATCGGCAAAACAAGAAAATGGCGAACATTGAAGAAAACGTGCAAGATCAGAGGTTAGCTCATCGCCTAAACATTCGGCAACCGAAACCCCTGGTATTTGGTAAAAACATGGCACAGGAATGGAAAACGTGGAATGTGTCGTACAACTGGTACTCAAAAGCAATGCAGTTGGATAAAGAACCACCCGAAGTTCAAGTCGCCACATTTATGACCACAATAGGTTATGAAGCTGAAGAAATATTTGAATTGTTTAACCTCACAGAAGATCAACAATCAAACATGCAGGTATTTATGGGAAAATTAACAATTACTTTGTGCCAAAAGTAAAGGAAACGTATGAAGCATACGTTTTTCATAAAATAGTACAAGAAGCAGACGAAAACTTTGAACAGTTTCTGATTCGAATAACAACACAAGCAAGAAATGCAATTTTGGTGAACTAGAAAAACGAATGTTAAAAGACAAAATTGTCAGTGGCATAAAAGATGACAGATTACGTGAAAGATTGCTAGGTACTACAGACCTAACCTATGATAGAACGGTACAAATGTGTCAAGCAAGTGAGTTGGCACACAAACAAGCCAGTGACATGAGCAAAAACAACGAATCGCAGTTGTCAGTTGCAGTAGTGAAGAAAAAGACACAACCAAAGAAAAATAGTGACCATTTCGATTGCAAACGGTGTGGTACGAAACACGGAAAGCCATCTTGTCCAGCATATAAGAAGAAATGCAACACATGTGGAAAGTTGGGACATTTTGAATTTGTTGCACGTCCAAAAAGAAGATTCATGTGGTACACAACTTGAAAGACGACGAAGCAAGCTCTCAATCGTCAAACAGTAGTGACACGATGTACATTGGCAGCATCACAGTACCATCAAAAGAAGAAGATTGGATGGAATTAATAAAGATGGGAAACAAAGCGTTTCATGCTGTCAGACAGCGGCGCTCAATGCATGTTCTTCCGTTGCACATAATTGAAAAACTTGGTGTTATTGGTGAAATAAAACAATCCGAAGTGAAAAGCTAGTAACATTCAGTGAACACAAGCTAAGTGCTATAGGTGAACTGAAACTGAAATGTAAGATCAAGAATAGAAACACTGAGCTAAAATTCTTGATTGTGAAGGAAAAAGTTCAACCAATAATAGGAAAGAAGACTTGTGAAGAAGAAAAGCTGTTAGTTAGGGTGCAGAGCGTCAAGATTAATACAAAATTAGACGAGAAGCAGATTTTCAACGGTTTGGGGTGTTTTAAAGGCTACGAATACGACATCGACCTTGTTGAAAATCCAAGCTTCGAGATCTGTCCAGCTAGAACGATTCCATTAGCCATAAAAGAAGCAGTGAAACAGGAGCTCTACAAAATGGTAAAAATAGACGTCATCAAACCGATCACAAAGCCAACAGCAGCAGTATCGCCTCTAGTGATCGTCAAAAAAGGGGACAAAATTCGCCTGTGTATCGATCCTACGGCCGCGAAAAAAATATTAAAAGAAGACATTTTCCTTTAAACACAATTGAAGCCATCGCAGCAAGAATCGCCAGGAGTAAGTACTTCACACGTCTGGACTGCACTCGAGGTTTTTGGCAAATAAGATTCAACGAGAGAACGCAAGAAAACTTAACTTTTGCAACACCATGGGACCGTTACTCCTGTAAGCGACTTCCGTTTGGACTCTCCTCAGCTCCAGAAGTATTTCAGCAGATTGTCAGAGGTTCTACAGGAAATTCCAAACGTAGAATGCGCAATGGACGACATACTAATTCATGCGAGTACAGAGCAGAAACTTCGAGACATCACTGAAATAGTACTCCGAAGACTGCATGAAAATGGCTTGAAACTCAACAAAGAAAAGTGCTCATTCAATGAACAAAGGATTAATTTTTGGGCCACGTTTTATCAGACAAAGGACTTAAAATAGATGAGACCAAACTCGACGCGATAAAGAAGCTCAAAGTTCCGAAGAATTGCGAAGAACTACAGAGACTGTTGGGCATGATTAATTACTTGGGAAAATTTGTTCCATGTCTATCACAATTGAGAGCTCCACTACGCATCTTACTGAAAAATGATGTCACATGGATTTGGGGCCCGGAACAAGAACAGGCGTTGAAAGGAATAAAAGAAGCACTGTCCAGCACTCCAGTCTTGAGGTACTATGATGTAAAAGAAGATGTGACATTATCGGTCGACGCATCATCGAAAGCATTAGGAGCAGTCTTGATGCAAAAAGGTCAACCGGTAGCTTATGCTACTAAATCATTAAACAGCACTGAACAAGATTATCCACAGATTGTTAAGGAGGCATTGGCAATTCGATACGGCTGTAAGAAATTTCATGACTATGTTTGGGGTAAGAAATTAACTGTCGAAACTGACCATAAACCTTTGGAAACAATTTGGAAGAAACCGCTTGTGAACGCACCATCGAGACTACGAAGAATATTGCTAGATCTCAAGGAGTACAGCCCTAACATAATTGAGCTCTAACATAATTGAGCCCTAACATAAGCGAATTGAAAATTGCTGATACACTCAGCAGAGATTGTGAAGATTCCTATGAAGAGGATGAGGAGGAATTTCAGGTTCTAATGGTTTTATCGGTGTCTGAAAGCGCCACTGAAGATTTCAGAAGATCGACACTCGAAGATCCAATCTGCCAGGCACTCATAAAGATGATGAACAAAGGATGGCCTGACGACGATCTTCAAGTACCGCAGATATTGAGACCCTCCTTCACCTTTCGAGACGAATTATCACATTGTGACGGGCTTATTTTCAAAGGAGATCGCGTGTTCGTCCCCGAAAGCGAATGATCAAGAGTTCTGGAAGTAATTCACAAAAGGCATGCAGGCATACAAGCAACACTTAGAAGATCTAGACAATTCGTAATTTGGGAAGGTCTAACAAAAGATGTTATCAGATTGGTAAAATCCTGCAAAACCTGTCAGCATGCACAGCGCAAATCGGTCAAGGAAACAATTATCATGAAGAAAATACCAAAATTACCATTCGAAATAGTATCGTCAGATGTGTTTTCCTACAAGAGCAACAGCTATCTTGTTCTTGCACACAGCTACAGCGGATACTATGAAGTACAGAAATGACCAGGACAACAGCATCAGAAATGATAAGTCAATTTAAAAATTGGTTTGCGACTCATAGAGTTCCACAAGAATTTCATTCTGACAACGCAGTATATTCATCGAGAGAATTTGCAAAATTCGCAAAGGAATGGAACTTCAAACTTGTTACATCGAGCCCTCATTTTGCAAGGTCAAATGGATTAGCTGCAAAGTATGTGGACATTGCAAAAAGACTAGTGAAGAGATGTGACATCAGTGGTGAAGATCTTCAACTGGCATTACTAATGTCAAGAAACACTCCTGGAGATCAAGAACTTGGCACTCCATCTTCAAGATTATTCGGAAGGAATACGAGAACACCAATTTCTCTTTCTAACAACCATCTTCAGCCTAAACTACAAACCGATGTATAAAAGAAGTTTGAGAAAAAAAGAGCACAACAGAAGAAATATTCTGATCGCGGAGCAAAGAGTCACAAAGATATCAAAATGACGAGAAAATCTTGATCATGGACACAGACAACAAATGGTATTCTGGCAAAATATTACATCCAGTTACTGATCGTTCTTACATGATTCAGAAAGATGATGGAACGATTATGCGACGAAATACCAGTTTCATCAGACCAACGAAGCTCGAAGGCACAATTACCAAACAAACACCAATTACTACGAACTTCAAGGTGGAACCACATCACGATAGAGATGGGAGAATGCAGTCTACAATTCAAGATCCAAAAGCGGATGTGCCCGAAAGATCACAACCACCCTTCACCAATTCAGATGATCTCAACAGAGGAAAACCTCCAATTAAGTCAACCTTGGTAGAGAGCAATGCAACAAAACAATCCCCTTTAGATTCATCCAAATATATATCAAGATATGTCAGAACTGTAAAACCAGTGGTTAGATTAAATTTGTGAATGTTAATCTCTATTAAAAAACTAATTGATCAAGAAAATGTATTAGTTAATGTTTGTCTGAAATTTATAATTTAAATGTTAACAAAGTTCTTTAAAAAATTAAGTGTTGTATTTGATTCATAATTTCAATGTGCAATATAATCAAAGGTAAATAATAATTTTATTTTGAGAAGGGAGATGTAACGATAACCTTGTATCGATATATCGAGTAGCACATCTCTGGAACACGAGGCATGACCAGTCAGTCAGTATTGTATTGTGAGCGTGAATAAACACACAGTTGCGTATGCATTTGTGACATATATAAAGTGTTGTTATTGTTTACCCAAACCCTGCATGCAATACGTTACAATAATGGCATCTGTGCTAATTTTCTCTTTCCCTACGTACAGATAATATCAGTTTCCGTGAGGACAACGATTCGGAATGCGATATAACCTCTGCTAAACAATTTCACTATTTCAGTAAAACCGAACAAAACCACTGTCCGAATGTTCTCTACAAAATACACCACCACTCAACACCAAAATGCAATTACTTGTATATGAAACAAAACTTTAGAATTGTAAACAAACCACAAAAATCAAAACCTCAAGCGGCGTGGTCTTACATTTATCGATATTGAAACACAGACTTTGGAAGAAAACAATTAAAGAATGATTTATTTGTTTAATTAAATTACACTGTAAATGCTGGTGAATCAACACAAACAATATCTGATAACACATCTAGGGTCTACATTCTTTCATTTAAAGGAAAAATAAATACAATCGGTTCAGAAGCCACGGAGAAGACCTTATTTTTTAAATATATAGATGTCAGTCAATGAGATAAAGTTTTTAGATTAATGAAAAATCGCCGCTCGGCTGGACCCAACGGACTCCACATAGAACTTTTTAAATATGGGACGAACGTACTTCACGAGCTGTTGGCTTATGTTTCTAACAATTACAAGAATGGAGAGAGACGAGTTTGCTCCAATTATAGGGGAATAAGTGTGACTTATTATCTTAACAAACTAAATGGCAACATTATTAAACAAAGAGTTGAAAATCAGATACATGGGATAGAAGAACAAAATAGATTTCGTGTTGGAAGATCAAGTAAGGATTGTATTTTCTGTTTAAAACAGCTCCTCGAGAAACGTCTAGCAAGGGACCTTGAAACCCACTTGGTCTTCATAGATTTATAAAGGGCATGTGACAGTATTCCACTCTGTAAATTGTGGTTAGAAAAGAAAGCAAATGGAGTTAGCGACCTATTATATAAGAGCAGTGAAAGTACTGTAGGTTAATTGTACTATAGGCCAGAAACTTTGAAAGCTCCCTTCGAGTGCGCATGCGCGAGGAGGGGTGACTCCCACCATCAACCGATTACTTCCCCTGAAAATATCGCTCTCTCACTCGCTCTGCGCGCCAGGCGGCGTGGCCGGTCGAGGGGAGGGGGGTCTGAACGCATAGACAGTCTGTTTTGTTCGTGGGCCCAACGTGCAGCAGTAAAAGTGTCAGCCATCCAAATCAAAACAGTTTCAGCTGTCTGTGCACAAACGCTGACTCTTAATGTATTAAAATTTAGTACAAGAAACATATGTATAGGAAGCATCGCCCCTGGTCCTCAGTCTTGGTCCTTATGTTTCCGTCCCTTTCGTCTTCCAGTGCTGTGCAGCGTGTCGTGTCTTAGCGTAGGCCTAATTTCAAGTGAAGTTCACAGGCGTAATATTGTGTGTATTTGTTTCTAACACTAGGACAACCATTTGCAGGTAATATAACCTGAACATCAAGCTCCCTCTTTACCGTTCCGATCTCAATTCCATCGATTTAGTTTGGAGTTCCATTAGGAATCATGTTACGAAAGAAAGCATCGGTACCCATCTATGAGTTAAAGAAAATGTATGCCGAATAGTATTTTCTAAATATTGCCCAAATCAATGGAAGAAGTGTTGTGAACATGTTAAGAAAATCGAAGAAGAATATATGAAAACAGACATGTCGACGAAAGCAAAAGTGGACAAAATTATCGATTCTTTGCGGGGCAGTTCCTCTGAGTGTGAGAACGACAATGACGTCACACAGCGAAGGCTGCAGTGACATTGATGACTTATAGCTCCCCCTTGCTGGGGGAGGGCGACGAATCGCGTGCGCGCAGTAGGTCAGAAATTCTGGCACTGTAACAGCGGTGGGAGAAACCCGCGAAAGTAAGCACCTCCCAAAAGGGACATTTCAAACTTGTCCCCCTATAGTAGGGTACAATATCTCGAAATTCTTCGAAAAATATCTGAAGAATTCCCTGTCACGAAAGGTCTGCGACAAGGATGTGCAATCGCTCCCAATGTATATCTAACATCTGCCCTGGAGAGATGGACGCGAACTTGAGCGAATATGGAAATTTCAATCGGAACTGATAAACTGTTCACTTTGCTTTTTGCTCACGATCAATTGATATTGGCTAAAGATGAATATGATATCCATTACATCTAGAGGAAGCTGTTTGAAGAAAACCAGAAAATATCTCTAAAGCTAAATATTTTTAGCGGATAGTGTAAACAGAAAGTTGGTGCTACAAAGTGTTTATATCAAAGGAGCTGACAGCTTCAAGTATAAGGAATGAAGATGCGTTCGCCAGACTAAACATAGGGACCACAATTTTAGACAGTGTAGAGGAAAAATGACTGCGATGGTATGGGCACGTGCGTCGAATGGATGAGGGAAGGTGGCAAACAAAATTCTACTAACTAACTCTATGGCTTGGAGCTTCCCGTAAGCCTCTTCTATGGCTCGCGCCAGACGGACAGCACTTACAGTTTAAAAGTTTTACCTTCCTCAGCGCATGACATGAGGAGGAAACGAGGCATCTTGGGTCGATCTTCTTCTCTAGAAAAGAAACTATTCAAGTCGATGGTTCTGGAGATGGAAATGGAGAAAGGGACACTTGAGAGCCTTCTCTGCATCCCCCCGTCAGGACGTGGACCAACACACCTCGACGGGCCTTTTGACGAGAGCACTGCGGTCGGGCCGCGACGTTTTGACCAAAACATGTCAAATAACCTTGCTGGCAAGTTTCGTGCTTGCTTACGGCTTTAGCGTCAATGCGAAATAGGGTTTGGGGTTATTTATTTATATTGGGAATAAATGTTTTATATTATTTGATATTAACGTTTTTCTTCAAAACAAACAAAATATTCAAAATTGGAACATTTTTCTCAAACATGAGATTTTTTGAGTGCCTGTCTTTACATGTAGGCCTAGGCCCTATACTGCGATTTTTGTAGGAAGAGCTCTCAAGGCCACTCAAATCCCATCTTCGCGAGGGAATATGTCACGGCATTTCGTATCATTCACAGTCGTTCCGCTAGGTTTCGCACGATCGCGACCGTATGAAGCAGTGCTTGCGATCATGCGACTTCTACCGGCAAGACCGAGAAAAGACGCGAAATGCCGTGACATATTCCATTGCGAAGATAGGATTTGAGTGGCCTTGAGAGCTCTTCCTACAAAAATCGCAGTATAATTTAATGTAAATCCAATTCTGTTCCAGTCCATGGAGGAATACCCAAATCCAGAATGTAATGAAATGGCGAAATTTTCATTGAGCTTTTAGAGCGTCATATTTAGTCATTATTAACATACTACATTTTGATGATATTCATCTCTTGCAGCACTGGTGTTCTAAGAATTTTGTGGCATGAACCCGAGTTTTTATGTAGCATTAAGCCAAATAAGCTACAGCTAGGGGCCTCAGAGCCCAAGGGGCCTAAAACATTAAAGAAAATTGCAAAGCTAAAAAAAGTTTTGACAATATACACATTTTCAATTAGTCGCAGTACATAAATACAAATGAACTGAATTTGATAAACACGCTATTGGAGTTGAAAACAGATTTATTCTAAGACCTGCTTGTTCATTCTCATCTATTTCAGTTTTAACTTGTTGAGTAGATGACAAAATCTGTCACGCCAAAATCCATCACAGCAGCTAACTCAAATGGTATCTTTTCATATACCCAATATTTGGCTTATTTAAATACAAACATTTAAAAATAATAAAATGGGACGGACAATCCAGACTGGTGTGTCCTTTATTTAGTAAAATGAAAAGGCTTAAAAACAAGTGTCAAGTTACTACGGGACAAGACAAACTCAATTCACTAACAATAATGTACAGTGAAAATTATAAGTTCTGAGGTCTATCTTTCAAGAATACTATTTCTGATTTTATGAAAAAAATATTGTGTGAACAGCATTTTTAGTAAGTTTTTGTCAGTTACAGTGTTGATAATTGCAACTATTTTGACATAGATATATTACATTATAGACAGTTGTTATCCTTTTTTAAGTAAATATTTAAATAAAATTATTATTTGAAGCATGATTTATTTGTTTACTTAGTTTTTAATAAAAAGGGTAAAATATCCAATTTCGTTATTGTTCTCTGTAAAAAAGGGGGGGTGTCTCAAAAATATTTTAGCTTGCGGCCTTGAAAATGGTAAATCCACTGCTGCATATAGACGTAACAAAAGTAATATTTTCATGAAATGATTTTGCATTATAGGTATCTAATAGTAAAGTCAAAGGTTTAAAAACTGAAATAGAAGGAGTAGTTCATTAAAAAAAATTATTATTTGTTATCTAATAGAAAACATTTTAAATGCCAAAATAATTTAAAATTTGTGCCATCTTTGAACTGCGTGTTCCTCAGACCTGTGAGAAATGATTATGTTAGTTACGTATCTTATTGGTTTTTAAAAAAATATTGAATGGGTATTAGAAACAAAACATTAATTTTTTTTAAATATTTCCAGATTGATGTGGCTTGTGATGGAGTTACACTTGAGCAGGATTTTTCTTTAATTCCCGGTGGCAAGTTACTGCAACAGTTTCACACTATTATTCCAAAAATTTGTATGAGTTTTTTTAAATTTAAAAATTTGGTGTGAAAACCAGTTTTTAGATAGATAATTTTAAAGTATATTCTTGATGCCAGTCACTTTGAAAACTAAGCTGCATCAGCTAGCACTTCTCTTATTTTGCCCACCTAATTTTGTCTTCAGTTAGCATTGATCCTGCATGGGATTCAACTTTTATGAAGCTGCTGTTGGTGGCATGTTTTCATGGATTGTTTTTGCAATTATCAATGTGGTAAGGGAGCTCATGTTGAAATCATATATTGCTTGATGCAATCTTTGAAAGATTTTTATTGAAAATTTCCTTTGAGCATATTCCCTAAATAACACTGCAATGATCAATTTGCACTAAAGTTTTGGCCTCACTCAAGTTTTTAATATTGGTGACTATATCACAACAACCATAGCCAGAACAGTTCTCATTTTATTCCTTGTCGAAGAATTTCTTCTTCTCAGATCCATTAAAAAAAACATCATTAATACTTCTGTTCAAAAACTTGGAATTAAATCTTATAATTAGAATCATTTAAGCATTTCATTTACATTTCTTTACAGAATTTTTCAAATGACAAGAAACAGTTTCCAAAATCATCATATATATTATTTTCGTTAAAACCGTGAATTTGTTGTCCCTCCTACTCGGCTCATAGTGAACGGATTTTAACAAATGAGGTACCAAAAAAAGATAAAAAAATCAGGAATGGAGGTCACTAAATATTGCAAATCACGAAGCTTTTCGTTATTAATAAAATGCTAGGAAACTTTTGTTGTTTAAACTTTGCGGCTGGGATAGTTAGCGTGCCCTCCGCGCGCTGCCTGTCAAGATGGCGGTTATGCGCACACCATCCGCCACAGGAGAACTCACGTGGTTGTCGCATGTGAATCGAAGCGGCGGGAAGCGGAAATCTGTTGTGCGTTCCGTTAAGACAAACATGTGTGCGACTATTTATCAATTGTGTTGTAAGTGTTCAATGTAAAATTTTGTGTATGTTTTTATATATCTTTTATGTGATATCTACGTTCTGTTTTAACGTCCTACAGGTTTCCCTTCAGTGCGATGTAATCGCACGGGTTCAGCTAGTTATTATTCATTTCAAACCTGCAACACAAAAGGCAATTCCTTTCATGTTATCAATTTTATGTGACTTGTTCTTTTCACATTGATTGATTGATTGATTGATTATGTTTAAAGGGCGCTTCAACTACTAAGGTCATTGGCGCCCATGTCAAAGTGTTCTAAAACAAATATATTAGAGTTCTAATAAAAGTGTTGTTGGTGCACTTTCCTACTAAATTAAAAGCACATGTATACCCTAAACAAGAAAACTTCAATTATACATAAAATATTTAAGCAGACAAAACAAATCTAAAAACGAAAATTTGGGACCAGTAAAACATGCCCTATTCATATAAAATTGTATATTCCGCTTTCTCTCAAAAAACAAAAAAAAAAACAAAAAAGCTTTGAGAGCGCGGAATCGTCATCTCCGAGCACCTCTCGTAGACATTTGCCCAGAGCATGTTTTCGTCGGCTGCCATCATATCTCAAACAATGCAGGAGGACGTGTTCCACAGGGAGAGCCGCCCTGCGTGAGTCACAGGTAGGAGGGGATTCTCCTCGAATGAGGAAACTGTGAGAGAAGTGGCAGTGTCCGATATGCAGACGAGTTGAAATAACTTCCTCGCGCCTAGAAGGTCGAGATGAGGAGCGCCAGGGACTAACAGAATCCTTTATTACGCTTAGTTTAAAGGTGGTATTGTGCCACTCTGTTTGCCACGCTCTAAATATGAGTAGTTTTAAAGAAGTTTTAACATCGGACGATGGTACGAAAGGAATGTCAACATGAGTATTCTCCCTTGCCGATTTTGTCGCCTGGTCAGCCAACTCGTTCCCTATGATTCCCAAATGGCCTGGGACCCAACTCAGTATTAGATCATAGTGGCGAGATAGAAGGTGATGAATGATGTTTTGAATAGATTCCGTCAGGTAGTCTGAGGAAGAACGGGAGAGAGCTTGTAACGAGCTAAGAGAATCGGAACAGAGAACTACTTGGCGTAAGGTCGTTGACTCGATGTATTTTAGGGCTTCAAGAATGGCATACACTTCAGCAGTGAAGGTACTGCACTGAGAATGTAGCCGATATGATTTTGTGACCCTGATACAATAAAAACTACAAGCCACTGCGTCATTGCACGATGAGCCGTCTGTATATAAGAATACATGATCTGGGTAGGCTGCCCTTCATTTCCTGCAAATGTTTCTGGTAAGCAAGAGGACTAGTCGTTTGTTTAGGCAGGTTGGATAGTCTGAGGTCAATATTCGGGCGGAGGAGTTTCCATGGAGGAATGGGGTGACTCGGGGGTTTCACAGGTGTCGGAAGATCAACATTAAGGTCCCGCAGAAGATTTCGTAATCGAATACCTGGAGGCTGAGGCAGCGATGTTCGAAGAATATATGATGTTTCATATTCAGGATGGATAATTATTTGGCGGCACGGATGATTAGGGAGTCCTGATACTTTAGCTCCGTACGATGCTAATAAAATATCCCGCCTTCGTTTTAAGGAAGGCTCGCCAGCCTCGGCTAGAAGGCACTCAATTCACCTGGTGCGTTATGCGTCTGTTACTAGACGGATACCCGCGTGGTGTATACTACTGATGGGTCGCAGAGTGGAGGGAGCTGCTGAGCCATTCACTTCACTACCGTAGTCCAAAACTGAGCGGATGAGTGATCTATACAGTCGCAATAGGGTAGTGCGGTAAGCACCCCATGATGTACCATTCAGCATTCGGAGAAGATTAAGGGGAGAGACACATCTGGTTTGTAGTCCACGGATGTGAGCGCGCCAGGTGAGAGACTTGTCAAATGTAAGCCCCAAGAACCTGGCAGATTCAGCAAATGGAAGCGGGTTTCCTCCCAAGTGAAGGACTGGATTACTATGCAAATGGTATATTCTACAGAAATGCAAACCGATACATTTAGTAGAAGAGAATTTAAAGCCTGTTGACGTACTCCATTCGTGGAGCTTGTGGAGCACCATTTGAAGTTGCCTCTGGATCACACTGATGCTGCTGGAGGAGCAGAAGATGGCAAATTCATCCACAAATAACGATGCCTTAACAGGTTCTCGTACGGTCGACGCTATACCATTGATGGCGATGGCAGAGTGACACTCAGAACTGATCCTTGGGGGATACCATTTTCAATGGGGTGACTACGAGAAAGTCTATCACCCACACGAACACGGAAGGATCTATTCGAAAGGAAGTTTTGGAGAAATAGCGGAAGCTTCCCCCTAAATCCCCAAGAGTGCAGGGTTTGCAGAATGCCGTACCTCCAGGTGGTGTCGTGGGCCTTTTCTATATCAAATAATATAGCCACTAGATGTGGTCTCAAGACGAACGATGTAGAGATAGCTGTTGCCAGCGAAACTAGGTGGTGCAAGGTAGAACGGTTTCGTTTAAACCCGCTTTGGATTGGCGTCAACAGATTTTTATGCTCCAAGGTCCAGGCTAGACGCTGATTCACCATGCGTTCCAGCACTTTGCATACACAGCTTGTGAGGGAAATAGGTCGATAACTTGATGGCAGTGATCGATCTTTCCCTACTTTGGGAACTGGGACGATGATAGCTTCTCGCCACATGGTAGGAATAGTATGCTCTTCCCAGATACGGTTATAGAGCTGGAGAAGAAATTCCATGGCCGTTTCGGGAAGATGTTGCAACATGAAGTTGTGGATTTCGTCTGGACCTGGAGTGGTTCTTTTGGCAAGCTTCAGAGCAGAACGCATTTCATACATAGAGAAACGAGTATTATAATCCTCATATGCTCTGCTCGAAAAATCCAAAGCGCGATTTTCCATTCTTTCTTTAAACGAAAGGAAGTTTGGAGAGTAGTTTGCCGAACTCGACATCTTCTCATAGTGAGAGGCAAGTTCCTCTACAACGGCATCTCGAGCTGTGATTATCTGACCATTTTTTCTAAGACCTGGCACTGAGTATGAGGAAGGGTACCCTTTAATTAGACGCACCTTCCTCCATACTAGACGTGGTGGCATGTGGCAATTCAAAGAGGACACGTATGCCTTCCATGCTGCATTCTTGCTTTCTAATATGGTTCTCCTCGCCTTAGCTCTGCACCTCTTGTAATCAATAAAGTTATCCACGGTTGGATAATGTTTAAGTCGAGACAACGCTTTCTTCCGAGCACCGACAGCCCTTGAGGCAATCCAAGTTCCACAACGGGACGAAGGGGTGTCGCGAATTACCGGTTGACTTGGGGATTGCAGTGCCCGCATCTTGCAGTACAGCAGTGTTAAAATGAGCTGCCATATCCTCCACACTAACAAATTCACCCTCTGATAGATTCACATTCGCTTGGAATGTCGGCCAGTCAGCGCGAAGGACACACCATTGAGGGGACGCGCTAAACCACGCGCAAGTCTATCAATGTGGACGATAATGGGGTAGTGGTCGCTACCGTACAGGTCGTCTAGGATGGACCATTGCAGGTCGATTGAAAGAGAAGGGCTGCAAAGAACTAAATCAATAAACGTGCTCGAGTTTGTGGCGACGGCAAAATGAGTTGCTTCACCAGAGTTCAGAATAACCAAATCCGCTGTGTCTATTACTGATTCAAAGATACTGCCTCTCGTGCGGAAAGAGCCCCAGTGAGGACTGTGGGCATTCGGATCACCGACTATCATAAATGGATAAGGCAGTTGATTTATGAACCCTAAGGGTTCGTCTGCTGATATAGTCAGACCTGGAGGGATATAGATGTTACACACAGTGAGTGTGAGGGATGGGAGGTGCACCTGCACACATACTGTTTGAAAGTCAGTCTGAAGAGATACCTCTGTAGATAGCAGCGAATCATGCACCAGTGAAGCAACTCCGCCATGAGCGTGGAGACCATCATCCACATCAAACCTGTACGAAGAAAAATCCGCGAAAAGATAGGGAGCGAAGTGGAGTAAGGTGAGTCTCTTGAAGACAAACCACCAGAGGATTGTGACGGGACAACAACAGTTTAAGGTTGTCCCGTCGCGAGGAGAAACCATTTGCGTTCCATGACATTAGAGCCAAGGTAGAATTAACTTCCTTTTTTCTTCCGACGTTGGGAGCCGGATGCACGAGACTCCTCCCCAACGGGAGCCTCCCCCAAAACAGACTTCCTGGGCATTGCCAGGAGGGCTGGATGCTCGCTCAGAGCTAGTTTCGGAAGTTGTAGTCGGTCGCGACTTCGAAGGTCCTTTTATGTTGGGGTTGGGTGTCCGTCTGACATCAACTTCCGTCGATACAGTTTTTGTTGCCGATTTCGTGGACTGTGCTGATTGGACTTTTTTGTCAACCTTATATTTTGTGAGGATTATTATTCTCCCACCCTCAAGGGGAGATGTATCCCCAGGGAGGTCTACTGGTGACACTTGGCAACCAAAACTCACTACTTGCGGGGCAGCGCGTTCTGTTTGGCAGCCCGCTGCTACCCTCGGAGATTTCGCTTTCACAGTGTCAGAAAACGAACACGAAAGGTCGATTGGGTTCCTCGCATGGAACCGACGTTTAGCTTCAGGGAAAGACACTTTTTCCACGACTCTTATCTTTTGGATATCTCGCTCTCGGAAAAAGGTGGGGCATTGATTATAATTTGCCGGGTGGTCACCTTCACAGTTTACGCAATGCGGTGTAGTGGTGCAAGGTCCAGGTTCGTGAGTTGGTTTACCACACTTACCGCACACTGGGGTATCTGCCATGCACCGCTGTTGTGTATGGCCGAATCGCTGACACTTAAAGCACCGCAAAGGATTGGGCACACATTGCCGCACGCGGAGGTTATAAAAACCGCACGAGATATTCCTGGGTAAAGAAGGGAGGTTGAATAAGAGTGGAAGAGTGGATTTCTCGCCCATGCTCCCTCCTCTTAATTCTATAAACATCGCTCACACCCTGACTCTTTAAGAAGGCAACCAGATCCTCCTCGCTGTCTGTTGAGAAGTCGACATGATTGATTACAAAGATTACACGTTGAAAAAACAACACAAAGATTGAGTGTTGGGTGAGTGGTCACCTCCACCTGGAGGCCGGCAATCTGCTTCGTCTTGATAATTTTATCGATCTGATCATCCGTTAGCGCTTCAAAAAGAATGGTGCCATTCCTTTGTCGCACGGCTTGCAATTTTCCATATTTTTCCTCAATAGCGCGCGCCAAACGCACAGCACTAACCATTTTCAATGACTTTCCTTCCTCAGCGCATGCCATGAGGAGGAATCTAGGTTTCTTAGGTCTATCTTCATCATTCAAGAATAAACTATTTACATCAATGTTTCTTTCCAAACATCTCTTCCTTGCGGAAGAGGGTTTAAGGTCAGATTAAATTAAGAAGGTGATTGACAGTTCTGTGTGACGTCAGGACGCCTCTCCCGTTTCCATGGCAGCTGCCAACCAGAGACAAAATGTGACGTGTCAGGTCGCTCAGTTGCCACTGCCGAACACGGGGAACATTTGAGCATCGCACAGAGACTTCCCTGCCGCCGCGCCGCCCGCGTTTCTGCCTGTGCTGCGCGCGCAATGTGTACTGTGTTGTGAGGAGTTGCGTTGAGGTTAGGCATTTGTCGTATTTTTTACAATTTTACACGTATTTTTTGAAGTGTTTGTTTTCGTGTCCCGGTAACACGTGCTCAGTGGTTTGCGACCTGGCAACGTCGCTCCCCTCCACTCACAAATGTCAATCACCTTCTTCATTTAATCGGACCTTAGTATTCATAAAGGAGCCATTCCACGTCAAATCGCACAAGAGTTGACACGACATTTTTTAAATGTACGATTTTTTTTTCTTAAGTCTGGTGATAAAAAGAGACACGTATTTTTTTATTTGCCTGAAAATTGATTACATGTGTAGTTATGTCTATTTTAAATTTTGGAATTTACAGGTACTTCACAAAATAAGATCCATTATCTCTCCGAATGTACTAAATATAAAATTTCTGGTTCGTGTCATTTAATTCTTTGAAATGTGTATTTTATTCCTCCGTAAATACATTTTTCAAAAAATGTTTTTTTCATTTTACAATTTTTTTTCAAAAAAGTAAAATTTCTATATAAATTCGATGAGATAAAAATTTGAAAACAATATAGACGTGTTTCTTGTTCAATTTTCTATAAAATACAACAAGAAAAAAGTGGACACTCCATACATACAGTTCTAAGAAAATCAATTGTAAGTATGAGGGCGCGCTCTGTCTACCCATCCACTAACGAATTGTGTTCCGCCAGTCTTTGATGCAAGTGCTGAAGGACTAAAAAAAGAATGACCGTCTGCCTGATAAGGGTTTCAAGAGTTATTAGTATTTCAGATGTTCACTCTGCCCAAAGAATGTATGACATTGTGTCATACATATTTTTGTGGGTAACATCGTGGGTGATTTGTGGGTCACATGGGTGAGAGCGAATCGAATTGAAATACAAGCCATTCCACGTCAAATCTCACTCGAATTCACACGACTATTTAAAAAAAGTAAATGACACAAATATATGGCATTCATTCTGGACATCAAAAAAGGAGGCACGTGTTTATTTACCTGAAAATTGTTTATTTGTGTAGTTGTGCCTATATTAAATTTTGAAATTTACGCGTACTTTGCAAAATATGATTAATTGACGCTCTGAATGTACTTAACATAAAAAATTACTGGTTTGTTTCGTTTAATTTTTTGATATGTGTATTTTAATCATCTGTAAATTACTTTCTCAAAAAATAAATATTTCATTAAAAAATTGTAATTATTTTTAAAAAACGAAAATTTCTTTATGAACTCTTTCAGATTAAAATTTGAAAAAATAGGCATATTTCTTGTTCAATTTTCTATAAAACATAACAAGAAAAAAGTGGGCATCAACATGTATAGATTAAAAAAACTCAATTGTAATTATGGTATTCGGGCGCGTGGTACCTGCCCCTGCACTAACGAATTGTGTTCGATCAGTCTTGGATACTAATGCCGACAAACAATAAAAAGAATGGCCCTCTGCTTGATTTGGGTTTCAAGAAACATTAGTAAATCTATGTTCACTCTTTCCCCAGAAGGGATAGGTGACAGCAAAACGAACGCTTTTCCACGTGTCAGCGAAACGAATTTTACTGCGAGTCCCATTGCGTCCTAGGGACGGGGTGCCCTCCTGACCTTGCTCGTGAAGTACAATCGTCCACTTGTCAAGGGACATGGTAAAATTTTCTCAACATTAGTCGCAATACTTATGAAGACAAGAGTGCTAGTATTTGTTCTGTGAATTGTGTGTACACTGTGCAACATGAATGGCGATCAGCTTATGAGATAGATGATTCAATCCATTTAAACTTTCTGATCACGATTTTTAAAAAGAAAATCTCCAAGACGCGTAAACCACGATTTGCTCGTGAATTTACAGGAGTCATTAGATTGGCGAATTTGTGATTCATTTCGGAAGAAAGGGAATGGACTTCCAAAACGACCTTTTCTTAATGAAGATAGCATTGAGATCAGTGGCTCCCATGGCATTAACGAAAATAGCGGAACGTCCAGTGAAAAAAGTGGAAATCAAGGAAGTGACAATTTAAGCTCTTCAGATAGTTCAGTGTCTGCGAAAAGAATAAGAGAAGATAAACATGAGTTTAATTGCAATAGGAGAAACCCCCGCCACGAAAAGTAAAATTGGAACAAAATGGCATCCCCAAGAGATATTTTAGAAAGTACAAAGTGCCAACACAGATAAATTTTTTCACATTGAAGATCCTTCGACGTCCATCGAAAAATCAAAGATACTATTTAGTAACTTACCGATTACTTTCACTCAACAGATGACACGACGTTGAAAATTTAAAGTTTAACAATTTTTGAAAGTTGGACATACAATAAAATTAAACGACTTTTTGCAGCAACCGAACGCATGATAAAAGTGTCTAAAACGTTGGCTGAAGAAAATGGAATTTTGTCCAGAACTGACCTAAATTCGGTAGGGCATTAAAACTGTGCATTGTGACGAAAGTTCAGGAATTCTATGGTACGCGAGTACCTCTATTTGAAGTGAGTTGTGAGGGACCAGAAAATTTCAAAATGTCAATCAAAACCTGAATCAAGAATCCGTCATTTAATTATTTATAAATATATTAATATTATATATATTTAATATTATTATATAATATTTAATATTATTATATAATATTTAATATTATTATATAATATTTAATATATATTATTATATATTTTTAATATTATATAATATTTAATATTACATAATATTATGTATATTAATACACATAAATATTATTTATAAATTCAATCATGAAGTTTCACCACCTCAAGAAGTAAATAAATTACTGCTTCATCCAAAGAAACCGACGACCAGTAATGCAAGCAAAAAACGTGTCTATTGCAGCAATCTATAACACACTGGCTCGTAAATAATAATATCTTTTAAAGTTACTGAGATCCCACTTTGATTTTTTCTGAACTTATTATCAATACTCTAGTGCGTTTATAAATATTTTTAAAAAATTTTTAGCTCATCGGGTTTACAAAAATATTCAATTTTCAAAATTTCAGTTTTTTTTAAAAATTGAAAATTCAAAAATTAAATATTTTGCAAAATCTTAAAAATTAAACATGTTTTTAAGTTTCGAATGGAATTTGAATGGAATTTCTATAATTGGTGTATTCAAGTGTATGATATTTTTAAGTTAGTGATGCACGTCATTTTTAGCAAATTTCATTATACAATATTTCCGAAAATAATAAAGTAAGAAAAAAATAAAAATACACGTGTTCACTTATTTGATCCATATAACAAATAGAAAAAATTAAAAAATAAATAAAAATATAAAGGTCAAATTTTGGTCTTTTTTGTGCGATTTGACGTGGAATGTCTCAAAGATGGATCAGGTTCATCCTCGTGGTCCCCACCCACCACGGAGCCCAACAAGGGGACACTCCATTGGAGTGCCAGAGTTGCCACGAGGATATAGTGGGGGAATAATACAGCACTGCACCACCGTCTATCCCTCTGCTCACCCTGGAGTTCAGTACAAGACCTAGTCCATGCCAATTGATCGGGAGTGGGTTAGCTCCCGACCGTCTAGAAGAGTCCGAGGCCAAAGCAATCGTATTGAAGCATACAAGGAATGTTCCCAAAAATGCGTACACAACGTATCCCTCAGTGCAAAGCCAAACGTAGCACAAGGTGAGTGTTTGGGAAACAAACAGACCCCTCAACCGCCAGGACACACATTCCCTCCGACACGGGTCGCCATGCACGGCAAACACATGGGTGGGCGTTCAGCACACAGAGGGGCCAGTGAAATAGAAGAGGAAGAAGAAAGAAACAGGATGTTACAAAAGAATAAGAATGAAAAATGAGGAAGAAGAAAAATGACTGGCGAAAGAAAGGAGTACTTGAGAGCCCTCTCTGCATCCCCCCGTCAGGATGTGGACCAACCCACCTCGACGGGTGTTCCTTTCACCTTCCTTGCAAGACAAATTATTTAGAATATGTTGCCAAATGTCAGTTGACTAATGTACTTACAATTTTCCATTAGATTCATTGAAAATATCTTTTCGTTTATTCTTCTGTCTTTTTTTGAAGCTATCAAAATTTCCCAATGACATTAAATTAAAGGGACAATTCTATTTTGATAATACTTTGCTTCAAGCTCATGAGGAAAATTCAGTTAAACTTCAGACAAATTAAACAATTTTTTTATATTTGACCTGCCACTAAATGAATTCTTGGGAGGCCTAATACTCTTTCCATGTTTGTTTTGCTTTATTGCGTTCATATTTCTGTCTATTCAAGCCAACTATTACATTTGCAACATGTTCCTTAGTGAAATATCAATATACGATAAATATAAAATAAAATAGGAAAGATAGATTTCAGGGAGTTGGTCACATTTTCTCATTGCCTTACACATGGCAAGGGGCTGGCTTCATTTTCGGCTATGAAGAATGTCTTCTCCATATATTCATAATTCTAATATCCTTGTTTACAGCTAAGGAAGGATGCTGGGCACCGAAACCTGATACAAAGACATGTCTTTGTGATGATTTATTAATGATTTACTTTTCCCTCACTTCACGCTTACTCTGAAAGTAGTTACTTCCGAAGTAAACGTGTTACTCCTGGCTTAAACCAGACCTTTATTAGTAAGACTGTTGGAGCTCAAGAAAATGTGCTCAGATGTTCCGACCTGCACAACACATACACTGTTTTTTTTTAACCCTCTCTTGAAATAAATATAAATTATTGATATCAATATACACAAACCTGATAACTGCGAAAAGCACCATCACAAAACTATTGAGCAAGAAATAGTTACACATATTAACAAAAATAATTTGAATAGAATCCCATTTTTACTAGCAGCAGTCCTTTGACAATGTGTTTTTCCATGTCAACTATAGGCTTACATAAGATTTCCTTTCTACACATTATTCAACATTACAAACTTTTGAAATGCACAGCATTTTCATGTAAGTAAATGAAGATGATGCATGAAATAAGATTACAAAATTGCTGTATATTTTCTAAACCACAGTCACACGAGTATTAGCTTCATAAATTTTTATTTAGTCTTGCATTTACAAGAAATTATCACAAAATATCCATCATTTTCTGCAAGTTCAGGTTTGCTAGCATTTAATAACCATTCTGTAACTTGAACATGGAACTGCATCCATCAAAGAAATTGCAAAGAAAGGAAGGAACTATTAATAAATACAAAATTTCCTTTCATACAATAATATTTTAAATGCAAAAACGTTTTAACAAGATAAGAAATACATTCTTTTGCAAATTGAGGAAATTTGAAGAGGACAGCAAAAACATTACTCATGGTACATTACTCTTACCAGTTCTTCTGACAAGTGTAACATAAATGCACAAGAATTTAAATTTGTTCCAAACATTTATTACCTCGACTCCAATGTAAACAATCATATCTGACATTTTGCAAATTCCATTCTGATATTTCAAAGTATTAAAGAAAGCCTTAATACTGCAACTTAATAGTAACTTTGAATGTTTTTCTTCTTTTACCAGTTTTTTTTATTAATTTTAGTTCTCTCTTTCAATCACATTGATGGTAACTGCAAAGATGATTTGCCAATGCTGAATAATCACTATTTGAAGGCAATTTGATTTGACAAAATATGACAAACACAATATTCAATAATACTTAACATGAGGTAAAATCAATAGAAATCTACCCAATAAAACGTCCCTATTTGACTGTCTTGAAGATGCCACAACCTTGACACAGACACCGAAGTTTTGGCTGTCATCCTGGAACCTTCCTCAATCCAAAATGCAGGTTGAAGGGTGACAGGAAGAAGAAGGTCACAGCATGAGAGCTGAAAAACACTAGCATTTTTGCCACAGATGCGGCGTCTCCCAGACAGCCAAGTTGAGACAGACCAAACTCCAGTTGCAGCAGCCAGAGCTTTCACTCACCCAATAAAATATTTGAAAAATTTCCAACCAAGATTAAAATTTACCACTTCACACAAACAAGAGTAAATCACATCTTGAAGGACAACTTTTTCTATGTATTGCATGTAAATGTTAAGAAAGAAAATACATGTGACAAAAAGCAATTTTTGGTATGACAGCAACTGAAAAATCAGCATAATGATGATTTACATCCAATTCCTCTGAATTGGTCCAAAACAGGATATTTATCACATGCCATTATGTTCATATACATCAGAAATAAATTCCAGTTCGACTGAATATACAGCTAATTTACAAGGTCAGCCTCCATATATTATAATACAAATCAATACAACAAATTATTTATTACTCTGTAATAGTTCACGATAATGATATTGAAATATGCTACTACAGTATTGTAATGATAGTCTTTTTTTCATTTCAAGGTCTTAAATACAGCAATTTTGCTGCTCAAGTAGAACGACCAAGTATGAATAGAAGTTCATATTGATAATTTTTCATACAAATGTCAGATATCATTATTTACATCCAAACCCCATATCATTCTTCAATCAACTATGTGGTAAAATTTTGATAATCAATCTCTTCATTTTGAGTAAATTGTTCTAGATAAATCTTAAATATTATTTGGCTCTTATTGTTATAGTTTCTATGCAATTTTTGGAGTGGAAGAAAAGATATTCCGTTTATTTTCACATCTGAAATCAAGTTCAGAGGGGAAAAAATTGTTGATGGCAAAATGATAAAGTTGAGTGTTTAGCACCTTTCACTCATGTAATATAATATTCAAACATCAAAAGGGAAACAGTGGGACCCACAGTTCTCCTGAACAATCCAACTTACAATCATCTACCACCACTAGGTCTGCAACCTGAGCTGCCTAGGTCAAAAATGAATTTTGAGAAAGTACAATGTTATTTTAAAAAGTGCATTAATATTCTAAAAACTTGCAGATGACATTCACATCCGGAGCACATACATGAGAACCTTACATCTTCTAGTCATGTTTCTCCACACAAAAATCTTCATTAATTATATTAATGACATCAGTCCAAGAAAAGTTCCTTCAATCATCTTCTTAATATGAAAATATCAAGCACCATCAAAACCTACAGATCATGGAAGTCACTACCAACTTTTTCCATTAAATTTTAAGTTGATTTTCATTTTTCTCCATTTTTTCAAAACCTATTCTCTTTAATACAACACATATTCACCAAAAATGTTTAATAATTTAATCACCAATAAAAGCAAGGGTGAAGCAAAACAAAGATCAGAATAAGGAAAATGCAAATGCAGAACCAACCATCTTCACTCATTAATCTTCCCTATCTGAATTCAGTGCCCCAAAGCAACATAGCAACACAGGTAAGTTTAATAGGTGTATCCCTCGAATCAGGGATATACTATTTTGAAAAATTTAATTGTTTTATTATGAAATTTAAAAAATCTAAGAAAAAATGTAACTTACTAATGTGTTGTTTTACATATGCCATTCCAGAAAATAAAGTTTACACTATGATTTTACTGTGTTCTACCATTTTCATGTCAAACACAAGAGTAATAAATAACCTGTGTTACCAGTGCAACACTCAAATGCAATTCTTTGCTAACATTAGGCCTGAAAAAAGTTCTTGTAGCAATAAGATGAATATGTTTTAATTTTAGTGACTTTCCCCCTTCTTGCCAGCAACTCTCTTAAATCACCCATATTAGTGGTGGATATCGGTGAACCAATAATTGCTAAATGATCAATCTGAGTAGCATCTGTATCTTCTTGGTTATCTTTGATAAAAAGCTGGATATTCTGCACATTTTGGAATTTCACATATCTTAAATGACAGGATTACCCTCCAAATCACTGGGTGTCAGCCTGAAACAATAAAAATTTAACATATGATATAACATTAAAGCATATCAAAAAAGAGAAATGAATAATTAAATTCATAAAGTAAAATAAATATATTGAGTTTAATAAATATATGAAGTTACTATGAAAATAAATATTCAAAGCTGCAGGCTTTGTGGAAACCTTACATTTATGGCAACACAAAACTAGAAACAGTTTAATGAACTTATTAGTTATATGAAACAACCTACAATTCAACTAATAAATATAAAAGGCTAAGCATAGACAATTTTAATGTCAAGGTTTCAAGTAATTGTCTGACCCAAACATTTTCATCAGACCTTACTGAAATGATAATAATTGATAATAATTGTTTGCTTGTATGAATGTAATGTAATGGTTGGCTCATTTTAATGCTTTCTTACATTTTATAATAATCACTAACATTAGTAAAGACTTAAATATGCATCATGCATACCACATGAAGAGAGTCACAATTTATGTGTAATTTGGCATTGCAGTAACATGAAGTTACAGTTGTGGAAACAAATATTTCCTCTTTCATTAAAAAAAAATTGTAATCACTTTTTGTTTTAATCATGTCACTATAACTAACATTTGACTTCCCTCAAAATAAAAAAATGGTAATACATGCCATCAAACAAATTTCAAAACTGCTCAGATAAGGGGTCCATTAATTATGTAACGCTAAAGAGGGGAGGGGGATTGAGGCAGCATTACACTGTGTTATATAGAGGAAATGGGGGGGGGTCATAATTTAGTGCTACATAATGCTGATATTTATTTTTAATATTTTCAAAATTAGCTGAAATAATTCCTTTCATTCACTCTTTTGACCACCTCCGTAATGTAGGAGCTAGTATGGCCAGCTATGATCTAGACATCCAGATCTAGAGGCCCAAGATTCAATTCTCTGGCAATCCTGGGAAATTTTCACCGTAGGATTGGGGTCTGGAATGGGGTGCACTCAGCCTTGCGAGTACAAATTGACGAGCTACCCAAATATGGTATCATCAACGGTCTAGTAAATCGAGATAGGGGTTAATGGAAGTCATTGCGCTAACCCCACACCATCTGTGCAAACATCTCTCGTAAACAAAAGGGGCAACCCACTAGATCAGCCCTGGCTCTTCACGAGTTGTCATGCCAAAGATAATGATTGTCCTTGTACTAAAATATTAAAAATTAAATTAAAAAATATAAATAAATTAAAAAGTTATGATGAATAAATAGTTGCAATATATGAAAATATTTTTTCATCAATGGTATATTGATTGACTCTTACATTATGAAGAAAATATTCATAAACTGATCTACATTACATTCTAGAATCCAATTAAATTGGCCCAGTAGACTCAGGGACCATGCATCATCCAGCATGGCATGTGCATGAATTGTTGTCAGAAATTTTCTCACTTACACATCTTTCCTTCATTCAAAAATTGTCCTCAATCTTATTGTTAGGTGCAGTCTACATCACCAACTAATTCTGACTTTGATTATCATACATAACAGAAATAAAATTAATACTTGTTCCTGCAATGTAATTTATTTTTACTTACTGTAAATGGAGAGGGGGGGGGTCTAGTCACAGGCATTACGTAATTATTTAGAAAGAGAGGGAGGGAAGGAGGGAGGTAATGCACATGTTACAGGCACATTACAGGGGGAAAAGGGGTATTCAAAATACTCCAAATTTGTGTTACATAATTTATAGACAGCTCCAAAAGTTAAACTTTTAGAGTAAAAAATACTAAGCTAAAACTTTTAAATTCAATACTAAGAACATTGTTCTGACATGAAACAACAGGAAGGATTGTCAATGTAATATTTCTCTTTGCTAAAGTGATCAAGTTTAAAGTTAAATTAATTATCTGCTATGGTGCACTTGGTATATAATATTCCAAGGTGCACAATACTTTATAAAGAGCATGTATATTTTTGGCATATAATAAAAAGGAAGAAAGAACTTTCCTTTTGCGTTATCTTAGTATGTTAAAGAATGTTTAATAAGATATTTGTTATTTTTATATATAAGATATTTGTTATATAATATAATATAATATTACTGTTATTTTTTAATAACAATAAGAGAAAACTGTTAAACTCATCTCCTAAAAATTGATCCTTTCTAGAGCATAACATTTCACTTTAAGATTTCTGATTGGCTTAAAAATTCTGAGTGTGTATGTGTATGTGTGAAGGTTTATCAACATACTAATTTCGCTGCATCACTGAGTCTGCAATAATACTTTTATCTACTATACTGTAATCAGGGACTATCTCCAAAGTTTTTCATTCCTGACAATCCAAAGAGCAACTGCTGAAATGATCCTTGGATTATTTTTCAACATAAAAATAACTTAACCCACATACCTCATTGTTGCATACTGTTTTTAATGTAAATAATACATAACTGAGAAGAAAAGAAAAGAAAAGAAAAAAACAAAAAACAACAACAACACACACATACAAATAAATTAATAAAGCTATTATTAAATAATTATTAAATAATAGTAATCCATACAAATAATGTAAGTTAAGGAGACATTAAGGTAATGTTACCCTTATTACAATTATTCCATTGTTTTGATGAATGAGCAAACAAGACAAATTTTGCTATCAGGCATTCAACTTCGTTATTAAATAACAATTTATCAATATATCAATTACATAATACAAATTATCCTCTTCCAGATGTTTCACATGCTGTACTGTACATATTACAAATTATACTTCTCCATCATGTCATATATACACATGCACATACAGATTCTACTTTTTCCATCTGCCTTACACGCAAAATTTACTGCTCTCCGTAAGTCACATACAACAGTTTTTAATATCTCATACATACATGCATACATATACTCTTTTTCTTGCAATACATACATAAATTAAACAAATAAACTTTAACCCGGAAGTGGAGTTGTGGGGTCATTTTCGATACCAGTCAAATTGTACACCCCTGGCATTTCTTTGAAAACCCTTTCTTCTTTAATCCCTTCTGTATAGCTTTCACTTTTGTCATCATTGACTTACAGACTACGTGACGAAATGAGAGTAATTTTTTTTGCCATAAATTTGTTTGCCAGGCATGTCGATGCGTTATGTACAAAGAATATAGTGACTAGAAATTTTTAAATTAATTAATTATAATAGCCAGATGATCAAATTGTTAACAAATATATAATTATTCTTATGTGATGTATGAGTTTGATCAGTATTATTAAGTGTTATCATGGAATATTGTTCATTCCATTATTAAATAACTCAATATTATTCTCAGCAGTAATTTTTCTTTTAATTATTTTTTGAATTTTTATTAAATATTTTCCTAGAATTTCTGGCCCAGTTCTTCATTATTATCCATATTATTCGTTATTCATATAATTTCAAAACATATACAACTAATGAAGTGTTTAGATTCATCGGTATTAGATGGTATCATTTTCAACCCCACAACTCCATTATGTCCTAGAATTTTCACCACACCAGCTGAGGGTTAACATTGATCAATTTAAAATGTTAAGAGTCAACTTGCCATTAAAAAGAATTAAAGAAGAGTTTTAAAACTTACTGTAGCTCCTGTACAGCCTGGTTTGAGTCAGCTTGATCGAAGTCCAGGGTATGTGGTTGGTTGATAAATAATTTAATGGTTTTTGGTCCTTTGTCTTGAGGAGCTTTAACTTTCAGAGAATGCACTTTCACAGCTTGAGTGAAAGAAAGATTAATAATTAGCTGTGCATCACAATCAGATTCAAGGTACCTGTAACAAAATTGTACAAATCCAGAAAATATTTGAAAATGAGCTACTCTACATAAAATCAATCAAATATATACATTTTAACTGTCAATTTACACTGATCTCCACTTTCATGTACTTGATATATATTATACTTCAAAAATGTTAGGAAATGACAAGAATACATTGCACTATGCTTCACATGCCAACACTCGTTACAAATTTCACAAGGTCAATAATTTCGAAAGTGTCCACCAACATCTTGTGAAATGTATTCTTTATAAAAATACAACATTAGATACAATCTTCCACAAATACAATAAAATTACTTTTGAACGTTTTGTTCACCATTTAAGTCAGTGTACTTGGCTTAACAAGTATGTAGGGACAAGCTTCCTTTTTATCACACACTGTGATATGTACAATAGCTCCTATCCACATAGATTTACAAATGATTAGAAGTTCAAAGTAACAATTACTTTCACTGACACAGTTCCATTTTAAGCTTTCTTCTACATACTAATTAAGCCAACAGTAACAAAATGGTGAGAAACAATTTGGTCTGTTATGTGTTTATCTAGAAGCTGTTCAGATAATTCACTGTTTCATTAGCGTTCAGTGGGGGGGCCATTAAATTAGGAATTTTCTTTCAATTTTACAAATGTCCTGTTCTGAATCACTTAATGGATATACGAATGCTCAAAACTTTCATAATTAGTTAGGATAGCATTCTTCTAATGCTGGAAAATATTTTTTTTTGTAATCAGTTGTCCTTTTAGTTACCAAATTGACTGATAGTTCTTAGACACCGCGCAACTGCCCTCTTCCAGCACATTTCTACGTTTCAATTGTTAAGGGGTTGTTCGATCTGACAAGTGGCAAGTTTCGTATACATATTTTTATTTGTGTTTGTGATAGCGGTAAGTGCTGTTGTAGCTCAAATTCGTTATTTTAGAACGCAACAGATTGGTGTTTTTAAAGGTAAATGTGATTAGGAGTCATAGGTAAGAAAAGTGACATTTCTCTGCAAAAGAAGAGGGAGATTGAGGTTACTCTGAAGCATATTGAACTGAAAAACATTGAAATTGAAAAATTGACAAAGATTTCACCTCAAAGTGTTGGAAGAATAAAGAGAAGACTTGATTTAGGGTTGAGTGGAAATTCCATAAATCGTCAAAACTACAAATCATCTAGGAAATCTTCCAAAAAACAAGACTTCATGGTAAAAATACTTGTGTTAAAAAACAGAAAAGCAACAAATAAGGAACTACAAGTCATGATATGAGATCTTGGATGTGAAATTAGTACATGCACATTACGACACCGAATCAAAGCAATGGATTTCAGAACTTGTTTGCCAGTGAAACTCACAAAGTTAACTACTGCTATGAAAAAGAAATGAATTGCTTGGGCATGTCAACACAAATGATGGACAATGGATGACTGGTCCGAAGTAAGCACTCTGAAAATGATTTCACTTATTTAATTTACTTTAGATTGTTATTTAAGGAGTTGGATCAATGGTGAACAATTTCACAAGTTGTAAGTAACAAAATTACAAATTTCTCTTTGCTGTAATTTTTGTAGGTTTGCTTTTCTGACAAAACCACCATTGAAATTCTAGAAGACAGACATCAGTTTGTCAGAAGACGACCTGCCAAGAAACTGCTCTCCGAAAGTACGAAGGAAAAAAATAAAACATCCTACAAAAGTGATAATATGGGATATGATTTCACAGAAAGGATTTGATAGGCTATGCCACATGAATGGAGTAATGAACCACGAACATTATCTCAAAGTGCTAAAAAAGTGTTCCTCAAAGAAATGGTTTCCACGAGGTGGTTATATTTTCCAACAAGATGGAATTCCATGCCACACTGCCAAGAGTGTGAAAATTTATTTTCAACAAAATAAAGTTAAGGTATCAAAACGGCCAGGAAATAGTCCTGATACCAAGCCAATTGAAGGTGTTCGGAAGATATTTAAAGAAAATGACAGTGAAGTGAAGTGCAGAACAAAATTTGAGCTCAAAGAGAATAGAGGAAGTATGAAATCGAGACAAAGAACTGGAATTGACAAGCAATTGAAGCTGTTTACACCACACCAAGGAGAATTCAAGCTATTATAAAAGTAACAGGACGTGCTACAAAATACTAAAAGACAATTTGATCCAAATAATATTCTAAATGAAAGGGGAATCTCATATATGTAATTTTGTAAACATAACTTCCTTAAAAAGGAGATAAAATGATAGAATAAATGAAAATTAAAAATTCCTAATTTAATGGCCACCCACTGTGATACAACAATAGGGAATACACAAGATCTGGGTTCATCTCCTGGTTGAAGAGGTTAATTAAAAATTCTTTTCAACTAAATTATTTTTGTTATAATTTAATCACCTTAATAAAACAGACATGGAAATTTTATAAAAATGCATTGACTGTTATACGTATCATAACGTTTCAATCCCGTTTTGGGGTCTTTTTCAAATTTTATGAAGGTCATTAAATTATAACAAATAATAAGCTATACAACAGATGTATTAAAATTATTTTAATTCATTAAAATTATTTGTATTAATACCACACATCAGCCATGTTTTTTGAAGCATTTACCATCTTTGGTGCTCAACAGCACAAGTAAAACTCAATTACACATGATATTAGTATAAATTTGATGTAATGTAAACTCCAAACTTGTAAAATTTGCTTTGAACAATAAATGCCTGAAATACATAGCTCCTACTTTCTTGGGGCTAATCATTTGCACTAAAACTACCCTATCCCCACGGAACTTTGAATTTGTATATGGGAATTTATTAGTTTTATTACTGTAGCTTTGCATCCCTAGACAAAATATTGGGAACTTTTGTTTAAGGGGATGTGTAGGCAAAAATGCATACTTCTGAAAAATATTTTTTTTCTCCTAACTATTCATTTAATGCTAACGAAATTTAGTATGCGTTTTGCAGGAATACAGTGGTATATTCCGTCATTTTTTAAAAGAAAATTTGAAAATGTGTGAAAACTGTAGAGTAATAATTTTTTAAACAAATTAAAATTTTGAATGTACTTTTTCTCAAAAACTACCTGTGTGATCAACTTGAAATTTTTAGTGAGTTGTTACCAATACTGTTTAAATAAATGCTTGGAGCCATTTTGTGTAAGGGTGAATGGTTTTCGAAGAAAACAAATATATATGTTTTAATTAAGTGAAAAATCCTCATTCAAATTTTGTTAACATTTTATAACTTAGCAATTATTTCATAAAAATAAAATCCTTCCATTAAAGTTAATCTGATTGATTTCAAAGCACAAAAAAATACAATGTTCCATCATTAATAGTTTCTGAGAAAAGTGCACCTTTGTTGAGAAAAATGCTATTTCCAGAAAATGAATTTTAAGAGTTATTCAGAAATTACTCCACCGAGAAACCGTCGATATTCAATTCTTAATCTGCAAGCTGCTCGTCTAGTCTTCTTTTGGATTTTTCTTCATTTTCAATGCAAACTGGGACGTTGTTTACAGTACTATCAGGGATAACTATTCGATGGTCATCGATAGTTTTAAAATGTTGAACAGGAAGATGCCAGGAGAAGGGCCCTAGCTTTTTTTTATCACATTAAACCTCCCTAAATTTCTATCATTAAATGTCAGAGCGGCATCAGAAGCAGCTATTCTTACTATTTTAAATGATGCAAATTTGATTTTGGATATCTATCAATATTAGTTATTGAAGCTTTCATTGTTGTTTTGAGTCTTACCATGGCAACACTTTTTGAGAAGTATCTTATCAGTAAGTGCCCTGCAGACTGGCTTGAAAACATTCATATAGCTAGTGGAAAATTGTATTAATGATCATAATTCTTACGTAAAACCTTCAGTTTATTTTTATTTTTACGCCAACTCTAGCAAATACAACCAGTGCACTGGTTTCTCATTGATGGACATGGTTTGAAAATATGATGCTGCTCACTTCATTTCTTCAATATCTGATAAATTATTTCTTCTGTTGCAAAATTAAAAGCTCTATTCTTCTTCACTTTCGTAAAAACACGCGGTGTTCGTCACGCGCTTATTGGTCACCAGCGAAAGAAATGAAGTGACAGGTAATATCGACAAGAAAATCACATATCGCACTCCAGAAAAGCCAAAATTACGTAAAAACCATTCAAATCCCGCCACAACTATACCCAAGAGCCTGCTAAAACTATCCATTTGCAATTGCCTGACGGAAAAAAGCCATATCAGCGTCCTCTGAAGAAAACGCCTGCAAGAAGCAGAGAGAAAATGTTGGGACCCACAAAGGGGGCGTGGCAACTCCGCACGGTGGCGCGGTCTTTTAAATTTTAAAGGTACTTCCTGGTGTCAGAAAAAGGTAAAAATTTGGGAAAATACTCCCAAGATTCCAAACTAATTTATTATAATAAAAACAGAAAATCGAGTTTTTGGTCGATTTCCCCTACACATCCCCTTAAACTCTTTCTGGATTGAAGTACTTCATTTCAAACTGAATATCTTGAGAGAAAAAGTGTCAAAACAATGTTTCAATATTTTTACATCATAAAAACGCTTTCTTAATTTTAATTTATCTAAAATAAAAATATTAGTATCAATAATACATCAAGCAAATATGGTTCTCAATGTCCAAACAAAATCTTAAAATCTTGTAAATAGCTGTAAAAAATGAAAGTTTCATATCAAATATAAGAATGATGTTTGATTATAATGAGTTCTAAAGTGAAGCCCGGAAGGAAGGGTGTAAATCGCTGACATTTCCCGAAAAAATTTTCCATCACCAACGTCATGAGTAGAGCCCTGATTGCCTGGACAAGCAAATTTTATATTGTTCCAAAGGCCGGCTTTGCAGGTCCGCTTAGTCATGTGCTAGCTCTTACGGAAGCAGTTCGACTTGGTCACTTCCCACCAAATATGACTTCAAAACTGTAGCTTATGGATCACAATGTCATTAAAAACCTGAAGCATTTCTACAAGAAAAAGTGTCTCCAAAGATTAGTACGAAGTTTTGAATCATGTAACCAGATAACTGATTTAAATTTAGTTGATGCTGTTGTGTTTCTGCAAAAATGATAATTAGATGTGAAATCAGAAACGTTCGCTGTTTCCGAAAAGCCAGATTCTGTCAACATGACTTTCAGCCTGAGGATGAGCAGAAAGTGAGCATTTCTACCCCTGTCAAGTGGCAAGAATTTACAAATTTGGCATCATGCAAAGACAAATATTTCTTTCTTTAATGTCGATGTAGAACTCACCATATTCAACCATCCTGCAGATAAAGAAATTTTGGATACCAGATGGTAGCAGATAAATAGGACTCAAAGGAGGAAGAAAAAATACGAGAGGTGCACAATTCTAAAGCACCAACTGCCCCAAAGACTCTCAAGGGATTAGACACTTTTCAGCGGTATTTTCAGGGTCAGATTTCAGTGTAATCCTCACCACGGATTAGGACATTTTAGAGTAGTGAATTTACTAGAATTTTGTGGAACAAAAACGAATGCAAAACAAGAAAGAAAAAAATAGTGATTTTTTTAATCTCTAAATTCTTGAATTCAAAACATCAGCATTACCAGGTATAGCTAAATAGTTATTCATTACTTCATACTCTGGTCCTTGTATTCGAAACAGTAATTTATTATTACAACAGTTTCGAGAATATTATTTTCCTCATCATCATGCTTACAAATTAATTATCAAAATCTTTAAATTCAATAGTTAGTCCACGAGAGTGTTTCAAAAACTGTGTAATAATAAACTTTTTAATAATAAATAATATAAAATGCACACCTATTGAATTATTTATACACCTCCAATATTTAACAAATGTCTGTTCTAAATACAAGGACCTATGAAGTAATTAATAAAATTATGAACAGACAGATAAATATTAAAAAACTAAATAATTATTTTTTTAAATCAATTATCAGCTTTATGATTTTTTCAGAATATTTTGTATCTGAAAACAAATGCTTATGATATATATATAACTATGAATGCTTATGATATATATATATAACTAATGAATATCAATTTTATGATTAAACGATATTTAACCGTTCCTGTTTAAAACAGTTAATATTTTTTTAAAGAAAGTATTATATTGAAATCTCGAATTTTTGATATGTCGAAGGAATATTTCCTTTCGAAGACGCTTCGAGATTTCGAGGTTCGACTGTACAATGTTTGTGCGGTGAAGTGGCGAGTATTAGGTAGTTTTTGTCACCTCGAACGTTAAGCATTATCAATCTTCTGCGCATACGCTGACGCACTAAAGTGATGTGAAACTTGAACTGCGCATGACCAGAAGATCGATAGTGCTTCACGTTCGAGGTGGCAAAACTACCTATTATCATTATAAACACCTTTGGAAACTCTCGTAAATTCTCAATCCCTTGTACCCACAATGCAAACACACTGCACAGAACGAAACAACGTTGCTCCAATTTCAGCTTAACTGTGACTTCCAAAGACTACACACATCCTCGGAAACTAGTTGACGCCGCAAAATGGATACTCTTACGCAATGCATGAAATTATCATCGTTGATCGCTATTTCGCATGACAAAAATGGTAAGTAGGCACGGTGCCCTGGCCGCTTGCTCGACGCAACTACAAGATTAACCCTGCGGTGGTAATGTGACTTTTTGAAACAAAAGTGGTAACGTGGTGTGTCTACAGACCCCCACACTCTTTTCATGATATATGCTAAATTATTAAAAAATAAATTAACATTACATTCTTCTTATATTATTAACTAAGTTTTGCATGTAATTAAATAATTTATTAAGAATTTAGTTCCTAAACAACTCTGAGAATTCATCAGGAAAGCATCTAATATTTGGAGTTACTTTTTCTACCGGTCTGCGCGTGTTGTCACATCCAAGTCCATGTTTCGTAGCAAAAATTGAAATCTTTTCAAAGTCAAAGTACAATGGAAAATTTCAATACCCGTATATCCACATTCCACAATTCAGCAAGATTTTGGTGCCCTGATTTCACAGATCCAGCCAAAATACGTAGCACAATTACTGCCTTCATTTCCTCTTTGTCAGTCTTATGCGTGCTGCGATCATTTTTATTCTTCTCTAAATCCATTTCATTTTTGATGTTGGTGGATTCTGTAATTCTCTCAATCATATCCAAATCAATAAACAAAGAAAACATTATCCTGGTCTTTTGGAATTGCGTGCAGACTGCTTTTTCCTGGGCGGTGAGTAACGATATTCTGTTCCCGCTTTCAGCAAAAGCTGGCGTATTCTTCACTCCTTTTTTAAGATATTAAGTGACCTAAAATGTTCGTAGTACTTCAGTACTACTTCCTAACGTAAAAATACAGCACGCAATACGTTCCCAAACTAATAGAATGTACGAGACTGAAGACACTTTTGCGAACGTAGAAGGTAACGCGGGGGTCCCTGGGCATCCCAAACAAAACAAGAGCTTGCTACACGGATAAAACTCACTAAATTGGCAAACTGAGAGTACACTAAATATCATGATACAAAAAGAGAAAGGTAACTAAAGCAATGGTCAGG
>JAHLJT010008446.1:268979754-268996601 GCA_031308135.1 Acheta domesticus
ATAACTGCAGGCTTTCTTACAATCTCCACTCTTGTGTATTCTTTACCTTCTGCATTTCTAAATGTTCGGTAGATTTTCAATACTTTCCCTACAACAGAACATTTATTGACAGATTTTTGTGCAATTTACATACATAAAATCATCAAAATTACAGAAAAATCTAACCTGATTGAGCACCATAGCCAGTGTAAGACTGATTATCCTCCTCATCTTTTTTCTTATCTTTGTTTTTTACGTTGATCTTGCTCAGCACTTTCACCCATTAGCATTTTTCTTAACTCTTGACGCTCCTGTTCTTCTTTTTCCATTGATAACTGCGAGATAAAAGAGATGAACAAGTAAGCATTTCTCCCAGAAAATGTGAAAATTATGAAAATTTTTAATAAGAATTTGATGAAATAAAAGAAATAATGTTTTCACTGAGAGATTACAGGAGAGGCAGAAAATAGCAATAATAATTCTTGTAGAGTAATTTCTGAATAATATTTTAATAAAAAATGTACCTGTGTACTTGTTTTCTTATTTGAAAGCATATTTTCAATGTTTTTCCCCATCTCTTCAATATCTGAGCTATCATCATCAGAACTCTCAGCCTCATCAGTAGAAAGAACTTCATTTGATGACAATACACGATTCTGTAAATCAAATATCCTCTGGCATTCTTCTTTATACCTAATTTAGAAACAGATAATGATTTTAAATTACTGCCCTCACTACCTTTAAAAACTAACAAATACCCAAATTTCATTGTAATTGCAGAGTATGCTTATCCTAGAAAAAGCATATGAACTGATACCTTTCCTGATGTTCTGCAATAGAAAATCGGTTGCCACGGGAAAACTTCGTCATTCCTTCTTCTCCTGCTTTGGCTTTTCTCCGTTGACAGGGTGCGAACAACATCAATAACTTCCCAACGAGATAATTTTTTTATCTGAAATAATTGAAGTAGTACTCCAGTACTATGAGAAATTCAAAGCCAAAGAGAAGCATCTTTGAACAAGAGCTTTTCATTGTAAACAAGAATAAGTTGTGAACTGAATTCTGGGTATTGTAATAAATTTGCAGTCAATGAATTTTTCATTTTAGATTACGCCTGGATTGTTCAATTACTTCAAATCAAACCAACAAACATAAGATGTGCTGAGAAGTGATAGTAAGACACAAGGAGATCAGTCAGCACACTTAGTGGGATGTTTCTCCATGTAAAATTACACAAAGTCATTTACATCTGTTTCATTTCATTCCTTCTTACTATGAAGCTTCTCTTATAACTAATATTTTCTGTTTATCTAGAACAGTTCTTGACTGTTATTATAGGACACTTAATTTTCCTCAATTAATTTATCTAACAAGCTCTTCTTGTGCTGGGTGTACGTAGCAGTTACACCTACTTTTGAAGAGCTGAAAATAGGGACTGATCCTCTTCTGACAAGTTATCCTAACACTTGCCTCGCTTTTAAATTCACCTTCAAAGCAATCAATTATAATGCAAAATGATGGTAATACCTCTTCTTCTGGGACACCAAATTTCCTCAAAAGAGCTTTAGCATTGTTTGAGTGACAATCTACGTAAATCTGCATCAGTTCCTGTCACAGTTCTACTTTGGTGTGCTCTTGCTCTTCTTTGCTTTGCTACAAGGTAAAAGGGAATTTATTAATATATGCCTGAATGTTTATGTCACCCCTGTATTTAACACAACTCTAAATGTTAAAATGGCCAATTTCCAAATTATAAGACTCACTGTTGGCTTATTGGGTACTCGAACATAGGAGAATCCTTCACCACATCCTGTTGGATCTGCAGGACCAGTTAGCTGTAGCAGACATTTACCCTTAATAGCTTGTATGTAAGCTCGAGTAGTATTCCAAGGGTGCAACTTTTACTTCATCATCCATTTTGAGTTGCATTTCTTCATCATCATCTTCTTGAGGAGCAAACAAAATTTCTCTCCATAACCGGCATCCTGAAAATTAGATCAAAATCAATTAATCAAATCAAGAATCCAAATCTCTATAATCATAAGAAAAATAAACCAACAAACAAGTACCTTTAATCTTTGCTCTGCAGCAATCATACTAAAATATGCACAACACTGTTCAGGGCGATACCATGGGCTCGAATTTCCTCTTCAGTAGGTAACCGAAAATCAGGTTTAATTACCCACCAATTTGAATCCATCCTAAAAGCATTATGAACAATTAATAGCACTGCATTTCATATGAACAGAAGACAACATTTTCTAGAAAGAAAATACTATGTAAGATAACATGAATATAAGAGTAACAATACGTCATGAATTAATTGTTAATATATAACACAGTGAGTCAATTAAAGCTTCTGATTTCACTCTACAAATTTTACAATAACACTTTCACTGCCAAGCACATCGATCGACGTTTTTAATTTTTATTCTGCTACTGCCAAGCACGTCTATCAACATGTTAGCACATTGCATTCAAATAATGTGTTTATCTCCGTAGGATGGCATTCAAATGCAGAGACTTTTTACCAATGAAGTTTGAAACAGTGGTCTTTTGATATCTTATATTTAACTGATATTTTATCTTATATTAATAGATAATTTATCTTAAATTTAATTGGTAGTTGCCTTCATCATTTTGAATTCCTGATAAAATGGTTGCCTGTACTAGAGCAGGTAGTGATAGATCTCTGCATCCTGAGAAAATTCCCTTTGAAGTAGATGAAATATTTGTGATGATGATTCTGATGATAAAAATATGATGTTACATGACAATAGTGATATTGATTCAGAGGTTGGCAAGAGAAGTTGGATGAAAAAAATGTGCCAATTCAAACAGCTAATAGGTGAGAAAAAATAGAAGTTCTGCAAAATTCCTGTGGATTGATAAATGTTACATATGACATCATACCATTAAAACATATTAAGTATGTCCTGAAAATTTAAAAAAATATGTATGATAGTTTCTCAAGATATGTGAATTTATAACCTACCCAAAGAAATCCCACCTATACGTCAAATATGTCTAGCACAGGGGGTTTAAATGGCCACCCAAGTGCCTGGCAGTGAACGTGCTAAGCTTTACAAAATGAAACGCTCACATTCAGGATTTTGTTTTATCAAACATTAAGTGGAAAATGATTTACAGATGACAGTTTTGTTCTAGCTTTTCTCGTTAGTTCAATGAGTTATTCAAAGAATCAATACAAAACATTACAAGAATCTTGTTGAATTAGCATTTATACAGCATTATTAGTACTATTATTATATTTATATTAGCTTTTGTTTACAACTGAAAATAGGCTTGGTTTTAGGAATAAAATAAAAATGTTCAAATAATTCAATGATGAGTCTTTTTAATACATGTAGCTTTTCTGTACATACCAGTTCTCTTAAAATCAGCACATAATTTTAGTCGTTTTCTTATGCTGCTTTCTGAATGAGAAGGAAACGCTTTCTTTATGTCATCCATTTTAATTCTCCTTGGAACATCCCGACTTTTCCAAAATAAGCGATAAATGAAGACCTATGAACAAATTACATAATACAGTGAGAAGTAACTATTCAGAGGAAATGAGCATAAGAACAATGTTGAGAAATGTTCCACTTATTTCAATAGCATGGCAATTACACAATAGGCAATTCAATCCTTTTCTTCTTCAAAAGTTTTAAAGAAGCAAAACTGAAGAAAGCAAACCATTTAAGTACCTGATAAATAGAGGTTGGAAAGATCTGTATTATGAAATGGCAAAATACCGGTAATTGATATGTTTTGCCCTTATATGTTTTTCACGTTGATGCATTGCAATAAAAAACAGCTAAATTCCTATACTTCCTGTATTAATTTCAGATATGCATTCTACATTTATGTGCTTTTCACACATACACATTCATAAAAAAAGTCCCAACTATTTACCGATCTCTGTTTGGTTTGGTATTCAGGTTGTTCGGTTCTGTTGGCATGCAAGGCCTATCAGCCTTCCCCATTGGACCCTAATAGGCACTGTGGAGACTGAAAAAAACCACAGGGTGTAAGGGATATGATGGTAGTACCTACTAGTTTACCTATGACTTTGTGTACTGTTTGCAAGACACCCAGTATGGCTTTGTGTAATGTTTATCAACACAGAACAGTAAACATCTGGCCTATTTAAATAAAACTAGAGTACCCGTGTGAGAACTCTCGCATGCTTTATCCCACCCTCTTCCTTATTTTTCCATTTCCATATTAAGCCTGTAATATATATTTTTCTTATCAAGTAATTAGTAATTTCACATACAGTTGCAGTTTCTACAGGCTCTGAACAGGTGAGGTAGAATCAAGAAGAACCGAACCAGCAAAAATGTAATAGAATGGTCAAGAAGATCTCATCCTGTGGAGTTACGGGTGAGGAATGTTTCTTGAGGCCTTGGCCTCAAAATTTTAGTTTTTAAGGTCCTAGATCGCTTCATTTAGGAGTTATTTAAGGATACAGATTCAAAAATCCTGACAAGCATTGTGGGTTGCATGTTACATGAATATTTAGATGCATTTTTAAACAAATCTTTCATATTTTTAAAGTCAACGTGCAAATCGTCATGTCTTCGTGAAATTCTCTTTCTTTAGAGACCTCAATTGATTGCATGTGAAGATATAATACAAAAGGAAGATATAATACTGAAATAATATAGGAGACGATGTGAGGGAATTAAGTAATACTGGCAATTATGGGAAAATTGTCACCTTTTCAGGAAAAATACTTATAAGGAATTTGTACTTATGGTGGTGAAAAAACCAAATGGCCTAAGATCGGACTCTTGTCAAAAGTGAGAACTTCCTTTCTTGAAAATGTTGTATATTGGAAACATTATTTACATTTGTAACATTGTAATTATTGTTGAAATATTGAGTTTTTATTTTGCACAGACTTTCCTCATTTTCAAATATGCGTTTTTCTCAATTGTACATTTTTTTCCTTCAGTCCAATGAAAAACATATAAATTAAGTTTTACTGTACATAAATATGTAATGAAAACAATAAGAATGTGTAAAAAAATGGGTAAAAGTGATATAATATATTATATCAAATTTATACAACATTTACAATGAAACAAAATAAATATACAACATAAATTTAAAATTACATTAACAAAATATTCATTAATATTTTTACTTTCTCACTATCACTGCCATGGTTTTTGAGACAGTGTCATGTAATGCTGCGTGAAAAGTGGTTCTATAAAAACCACTTTCGCAGTATTAGGGGGAGCCCAAAATGTGTATTTCCATTGAAATCTTGATATCAATTTTCCACAGAATTACATAACTTTCCCTATACTACGTATATTACTCCGTATATATTTATGTATACGAGAAAGTGAAAAAACACTCCAACATTTTTGATAAAGGTAATAATGGGTAACATTGCCAGGAGTGAAACATTGCCACAACTTCAAAAAATTTATGTAGCCCAGTCTATATCATAAATTTATTTGCTGACTATGTTCCCACACTTAGCTACCTCTTAGAAACATTATATACAATCGTTTGTTGCATTGAGTTACAGTTGCAACCTCAAATGTCTGTAAATATGTATGGTGTATATGGTACACATCAAATAGTTAATAAGTGTGCAAAATAAATTTCAAGGAAATTGGTAGAATATAAAAATTTGCAAAATATGTAAATATACACAAAATATGTAATCTAATACAAAATAAGTAACAAAGCTTCGGATATTGTGTTCTAATTCCAATGATTTGCCTAAATCACAGTTTTGAGAACTGAATATAGAAGACAAAATATGTAATTACATAAGAATCCATACTCTACTGATAAATACCATAAATATAATTTACCTGCAGGAAATCACGCACAAAGTTATTAGCTCTTTTAGAGTTGGGACCAGGAACTTCATACAGGGGACATTCTTGACCAGCCACAAATAAAGCATCAATTTCTCTGATAAAATACTGTTGCCTGTAAAGAAAAACAGTGTATTTCAATAGCTGCAAGAACAAATTATTTGACTTAGTCCTACAAATAACTAACAGACCTTGTCCTAATTATTAGAAAATCTGTCTCAGGAATTTTATGCTCATAAATGGGGGCCCTGTACATGTTATTTTCAACAGCTTGCAACGACTGCCCAGGTGGTAGAGTCCCTAAGAAAGGAGATGTGTGGGCATATGCTACTTCTCCATAGCGATATTCTTGTGGGCCTTGGTCTTTTCCTGCCTTCCTTTTGTAATAATTTTTAATTTTGGAACACATGCCAACCTGTACAGAGTAAACAGTGAATAAATAATACAATTCAATTATTTCTAGGATTAAGACAGTGTAGTTTGCTCTCTTACTTGATTCATTAATGGTGGATGTTCTTCACAAAATTCCACAAGCACCAAATCACCATCACGGCCAGTAAGGTCTTCAGCAGTTCTCATAAAAAATACATCTCCGCCGCCTGAAGCAGCTCTCTCTTGCTCTCTTTGCTTTTGAGAAAGATCAATATTCCAAATATTGTAATAAAAAATTGAGAAGTTCTTAACAACTATAATGTGGATAAAGTTAAATACAATAAGCTTCTGAATGCCTCTTTCAGCATTTTTAAATATATGTATCAACATAACCTACTCTTAACCCTTATAGTTGTCACTAATAATGTTTACTAAACTGAATAAACACGGTCGACAGGCAATGTAAAATACATGCTATTCTGTTTGTGAATCAAATAAGTGAAATTTTAAGACCTATTACTACAGTCTTTGTATAACATTTAATATAAAAAATTAAAATTGTTTTAGAGATATTACTTCTTCAGAAAAAGGTAGTCACTGTTAATCTAAGAATTGGTTATGAACTATAAAAAAAATTTGTCCAACTACCTTTATATCACTTTCTCATTTCTTTAGTTAAAATCCAAATAAATCCAAAATTAGAAGACAAGCATATCAATTTAATGTAATTACAATATTACAGTTTTAAGACAATTAGGATATTTTCTTTGTATTAAATAAATGAGAATAATATATTCTAGTTATCAGTGTGAAATTTGATAACAATATTATAATAGAAAATTACCTTGGCCTTCTTGCGAATGTGCTTCAACAGTGGAAGAACATAATGATGGCCAGGCTGTGCTAAGGTTCCATGAGAGAATCGTCTCAGAGGTGGTCGATGGAAGTTGCGAAGCCGCATTGGGCCCATATGAGTTTGAACGAAGGGTGCCCGTAATTCCACCACTGGAGTAGAATGTTGAATAAGGTTACCACCCCCTACTTTCAATCTCAAAGATGATTCAGAAGAACGAGGCATGTAATACCTGGAAACAAACAATTCAGTTTGATGGAGAGAGAAGACAGAAAAAGAAAAGGAGCAGAGAAAGGTGGCACAGAAAGAGAAGAGAAAAAAGAGAGAGGTAGGAGGAGAGGAATTAAAAGGGAAAAATGGGGATAGACTACAGCAGAGATTATCACTTATATGGAAACATCAGTCTCAAAGACACCAAGTGAAATCGGTTTAAGCAATAACCAGGCGAGAACCTTGACGGTCATAGTAGCTTCCTCCCTGACCCTCTTCTATCACTCAGCAGAGTTTTGTTTAGTTCTGCTGAAGCGGTTGGCATAAAAGGGGTATTTTTGGATATTGTGGGGGTCTGTGAGACCATCAGTTTCTCTTTCCGTATTTTCGTAGCAGTATGTTAGATCGTTGGCTTCTCTTAGTGTGTAAGTGGTGTTTCCATATACGCTTCTGAGTGACTTTCTCAAATATTTAATATTGTTACTTTCAAATATTGTAATGGATCGCCCAATTCGTTCGGACCATCCCAGCTCAAGAAGAGAAAAACCTACTCAAGCTATGCTTCGTAAGCAAGCCAATTGAAGGGTCTAACAGGAACATCACTTTAGACAAGATTTAGTTCTGCAAAAGTTATTGATGAAGAGAAAATTAACTTGTTAGGACAGTGAAAAAGAACAAAAATGATTCCTGAGGAGTTCCTTGCTAGCTCACAAAGACCAATTGTATAAACGCTGTACGGATTTACAGGACGGAGGAAGCTATGTATTGATTTAGAGGCAATTTCAATGTTTACAACAATTAACTAGTGGTGCTTCCAACGCACATACTTTGTCGCACTGCTTCTACATGGTCCTAAATGCTATTGCACTACTACATAAACCAGCAAAAGTGTTTTCTTCCAGCAAATTTTTCGGTTCCGAGACCCAAAATCCGATCATCAAAGAGATCTTATAACACTACACCACATTGGCACCGTGTGAGCCGAACAGAGCCATAAAATAAAATGAGCCGATCTATAAAATGGTAAATGCATGATATAGAAACAATTGATATGATGGTACACAGGCTTTACAAATCCAAGAAGAGATGTGAAAAATTGTTAAATGTTAAAAATTCGAAAAATTATATACAGACACTTCCAGTTCATTTATCGTAATTATCAATATTTGTGATTTGAATGGCTTTACATGGTTCTCAATCAAGTTTCTAGAATTCTCAGTATCCTGTGACCACAGAGAATTTTGACAAATAATATTCCCCGACCAGGACTTGAACCAGCAAAGCTACCCTCAGAAGAACTCTGCCAATTCACACTGATTAACGATTGCGACCATCTTCACTATGCATGGCAACTGCACTTATATAATAGTAATAAGTGTATGGTGGTTTCATTTCTAGCATTACGAAGCCGAAAAATCCAGAGAATGTGAACCAAAATGTCCTTTGGGCACCCAAAGAAGGTATCTGGGAAGATCATCATTCATAACAGTAAAACTAGTTCAAATTGTAGAAATAAGAAAACTAAGTTCTGCGAGATAGTCTGTTCAATTCAATAGCACCACTAGTTTATTCATTTATTTCCCATCCCTTATTACACATGTGGAGAAAATTTAAACAAAAGTTTTGGAGTGTTTTTAAAGAATTTTTTTTCGCAAATTTCAAGTGCCAATTACGCAAAAACTACTGTTTTTTCAGAAAATTGTACTTGACATTTTTAAAAAACTAATTTTGTAGAACAGATTTCATCTGAGGCAAAAAATCTGTATCTACAATTTTGTAGTTTTAAAATATTTTTTTGAAATTTTCCAAAATCCAAGCATCACCCGGAAATCGGATTAGCGCCATATTTTTTAACGTCCCTTATTACATAAGTGAAGAAAATTTAAAGAAAAAATTTTGAACGGTTTTTGAAAAACAAAATTTCGTTAAATTTCAAACGCAATTTACGCAAGAACTACTCTTTTCTTCAAAAAAGTGTACTCGACCTTATTTAAAGTACTAATTTTGTACAACCGACTTTGTCTAGGGCAAAAATCATTATCTTCATTTTTTGCAGTTTTGAAATTGTTTTTTGAAAATTTCGGAAAATTAGAAATATCAACGAAAATGATACCTGCATCATTCTCTTAAACGTTCTTCACAATATTCAACAACAAATTAAAAAAGAGAGAGCGAGAGAGAGAAGATTTTTTTTTAAACTTTGAAAATGTCCAACGACTTCATGTAAAGTAATATTTTAACTTGGGGGGGGGGGGGCAAGTTAAAATACCGGCTTCAAATTCCAAGAGCCAAATCGATGGGGGAATATCAATTTTGAAGAAAATCGGCTGAACGGTTTAGGCGCTATTGTTGACCACAAACGGACAGACGGGCGGACGTTTTGCCGTCAATCGATTTTTCAGTATCAAGAAGCAACAGAACGTGAATTTTGGCACACCACGAGTTAGAGGATTTTCTTTTCTAAATTTAGCAATATAATTTATCCCCTTTTTCGTTACCAGACCCCAGCTATAAGAGTTTTTCTGGCGAAAATTCGGCGTTTTCTGGCGCACGATTACATAACTTTCTCTTCTTACGAAGCATTAGTAAGGCGAGAAAGTAAAAAAGTTTTTCAAGAATATCAATGTTTTTCAACAATTTCAATGTTCTTAAAAAATTTCGATATTTTTCAACAATTTCAATATTTTTTTAATTATTTTAATATTTGTATCATATAAAATATGTTTTAGAATACTCTAAAGAAATGTAAGAATTGATTTAAACAGATCTATCATTTATTTTACATTTTCATCCCACATTAAATGCCCAATAACAAATGGCAGTCTCTCAGACCGATGTTTCTCTTTGCGTTATAAAAATCATGTTTCCATGTCAGTATTATTCTCAAATAATTGTATGAATGCCACAAACTGAAGAAGTCTTGTACTAATAACTCCTCTAGGGAGCACTTCAGCCCCTACAAGGTTAATCTTAAGGCTAAATGTACCGAAAAAAACTTGTAGGAAAATTCAATAGATCGCAGCACCATCAGCAGGAATTTACTTTACCGATAACGTCTGAACAAATGGTCCGATTTTCGATCTGTAAACGGCATTTGACTCCTGTTTATAATAGAATTTACGCTACGAAGCCCTTTTTCCAAAAAAACTAGCAGAAACTCGATTTTTAAATTTTTTCTCGTACTTCCGGGAACAATTTCAAAAATGTGGGCTTATAGCGCGATGGCGACACGCTTCCAGAATCCAACGCCGTGTCAAACATGCAAATCGGATAAATAGGAGCGACGGTAAGTGAAATTTCGAAAAACACCTCACCCCACTCCCCCTTCCCCTTCCACGCCGCCGGGACATTGTTGGCCGGCGGCGCGGTCAAGCCGGCACGGGCGAGCCGGGCGGCGGCCGCCGCGGCGCGGCGACGGGCAAGAAGGCTGAACTTTCGGGGGCAGCAAGCCAGACACCCCGTCACTTTGCATCTCAAGATATTTTTTTCCCCACATATGAAACTAGTGATGCTGTAATAGGGGTAAACGGTCTCGTATCATCTTTAATAGTAGTATAAAACTATTACCTTATTCACATATTCCATCTTCCTTCGAATACCATCATAAGAATGTCTGAGGTATCACTCAAAACACCGATCCCACTTTGGTGCTGATTTCAAAAAGAAAAAATCGAACTAATTGCGTAAATATCACCCATATTCCATCTCCTCACATCGTATTTTAGATATATTGTACTTCTAAGATCTTCCATTACCATTTCACTACCGGAAAAAAAAAGCGGAGATAACGCAAGAGCTCTTTTATCATACGATTCGATTTATCATTTCAAAACGGCGTTTGTCACCTTGATAGAATTCACCTGGTTAATCCTTTTTCCAGTAAAATAACCGAATCGAATTTTTAAAACGTTTTCGTACTTTAGGACAAATTGCACATACTTTCTCATAGTAATCTAATATCTTTGGTCTGGGCCAGTTTTACCATCTTTCCCCATCTTCTGACATCTTGCTGACATCTATCGCCGCCCAAAATACATTTTTTGAACTTTTCTTATTTTTCAGCTTCTTAATGGTAGATACGAAATATTACTTTTAGGATATTAAAGAAGAGTAAAACTTCGTCCTATATAGGAATTTTCATTGATAAATTTGGAGCCGCTCTTAAGAAAATGGCGTTTAAGCGTTACTGTAAATGCGAAAATGGAAGCTTCGGAATTTTCACAAGAATCTTTCGAGTTTTCGAACAACTTCATTTGGTGACATTTAAAGCACTTCTACTCACAAATGTAATAATGTATAAAATTTCTGGAAAAGTGAATATTAATGGCGTGAGAGACACTTAAAAATACATTTATTTATTTTTTGAAAAATCAAAAAAATACAGTCAAATTAATTTTATGTTAACTTAAAGAATGCAAATAGCATTCGTACGAAAAGTTTGAAGAAGCAATTTGAGAAAATGGCGTTTGAACATTTGTGCAAATTCGGAAGTTTCAGTTCATTTTCACAGAAAACATCTGAGTTGTTGAGGAACTTTTAAGACATAATGTAAAGCACATGTACTCGTAAATGTAATAGTAGGGAGTTTTTGCACCCTCGAAAGTTACGTACTATCGATCTTCTGCTCATTCGCAGTGTAAGTTTCGCATCACCTTGGTGCATCTGCGCATGCGCAAAAGATCGATAGTACTTAACGTTCGAGGTGGCAAAAGCTCCCTAATATGAACAAATTGCCGTTAATGAAAATATTTACGAAATGAAAGGCTAGTCAAAGAATTACATTTTTGTAATTTTTGAAGAAAAAAAACAAAGGAATAGAGCAATATGGCGTTTATGTCATCTCAGAGTACATCAGGTACTATCCTTTCCAAAAGTTTAAGGAAAAAACTTGAAGTCGATTTTGAGAAAATCTTGTTCTTGTAATTTTTAAAAATTGCACAAATTGCACTCAATATTGCGCGAAAACTACTAAAAATTTCCAAAAAATGTGCATGACCTTATTGAAAGAACTAAGTATGGAGAACAAATATAATTTTAAGGGAAAATCTCTATCTTCAATTTTGTAGTTGTAGGAAGACGCCGAAAAAAAATTCGAACTTTTGCAATTTTCCCAAAATCAGTCAGCAATGAAAATAAGAGCTATGCCACCTTGAGTGTATTTTACTTTATTCTTACAATTAATTTAAGGAAAGTATTTGGAGTAATTTTTGATTGATTGTTAGTGATTTGGGCGCGTCAACTGCTTTGGTCATGAGTCCGTAAGTGCAATGCATGTTTATTTCATCGTGAGGTGGAAGAGATGTTGCCCGCTATGCCAATGGCGAGATCCGGCGCTGACCTTCCGTCCACTAGCGGGGCTTCCCAACCAGGTATCTGCCACCAGCGGGGCACCACCCCAGCCGGGACAAGCTCTAAATCACCGACCGATTTACCTGTCGGCTTGCCGGGTTCTTTCTTAACAAGGTATCTCCCACCAGCAGTGCAAGGCCCACAGCCGGGACAAGTTCCAATCCTCCCACTGGCCTCCCAGCATATATGGTAGTGTTGTGCAAGTTAGTGTGTGTGTGTGTGTGTGTGTGTGTGTGTGTGTGTGAAGATAGGACAAGGAAGAGGAAGGAAATATCGCGCGAGGTCCGTTTGTTAGGGTATTGCTCCGGCATTCGTTTGATGTTGATCGGAGAAACTACGGAAAACTTCCAATCAGAGCAGCCGGTCGCTAGAATTTTCCTCCAGACATCGGTTGAATTCTACATCTAACTGACAAGCTAGTGTTGAAAAAATCCTGCCACCGTCGGGACTCGAACCTAGCACCTCTCGGTCAGAGGCATTACAGTGACATCAGTTGATGCACTGAGCCACCTATCCTGGTTGACATTTTTGAGAAAATGTTGAAAATGTCCCTGGGGCTTAATAAAAAGTATCTCCAAAAATTAATGAATGTTTTTAAAAATCGCAGAACTTCGACTCAGACCAGATCGACAGGGGTTTATTCAGTTGAGCAAAAATTCTACACATAGTTTAGGCACTAGTGGTGTTCACATACGCCCAGAAGGCAGACACAGACAGATGGACGGACGAACGAACGTTAAAAAGTCAAAACACACATACACTCTTTCGGTATCACTCAGGGGACCCCAAAACGAGTACTTCCGTTAATATCTCGAAATAGATTTTCCGCAGCATTACATAACTTTGAGTAACTAACACGAGAAAGTAACTGGTGGTGCTACAGAATGGCACAGACTTTCCCGTATTAGTTTTCAATTTCCTATAGTCTCAGCCAGCTATTCGGACTTTGTCGTAGTAAAATTTACTATTTTGTTGGCATGGGCTAGATTTATGGCCTTGCCCCATCTTGCCACCTGCCATTTAATGCACCCAACTTATTTTTTAGGTTTTCTCAATTATTCGGTTTCCTAATGGTAGATTCAAAATATTGCTTTTAGAGAAGACTGAAACCTTGTCCTTTACGACAATTTTCATCCATAAACTTGATACCGTTTTTAAGAAAAGGGTGTTTAAGCGTCTGTGGCAATGTGAAATATGAAGCCCTTTTTCACAGGAATCTTGAGAGTTTTTTTTTAAAATTTATTTTAAGATATTTTAAGCTCTTCCATTCACAAATGCAATAATGTTTACAAATCGCTGCAAATGTGCATACAAGGCATGCGAAATATTTAAAAAATACATTTGTGTAAATTTTGAAGAAAAACAACAAAATAATACAACAAAATTTTTTGGTTTCCTTAGTCAGTGCATTTCGCACTATACGTACAAAAACTTTGAACAAAAAATTTGGAACCTTTTCAGAAAAAATTGGCGTTTGAGCGTTTCTGAAAATGCGAAATTTCGAGTTCATTTCCAAAAAAAATTTTTAGTTTTCGAAAAACTTTAAATGATATAATTTAAAGTACGTGTGCTCATAAATCTAATAATGTGAACAAATCGCCGATAATGTAAATATAAACGACGTGACAGGCTATTCAAAAAGTTTCATTTGTGTTATTTTCGCAAAAACAAAAGAATAGAGCAAAATAGCGTTTATGTCATCTCTTAAAGTACATTTCGCAATATCCCTACCAATAGTTTAAAGGGAAAAAATGGAGCCGATTTTGAAAATATCTTGCTTTGTTATCTTTTAAAGTTGCATATATTGCACACAAGATTGCGCCATAACTACAAACATTGTTTTAAAAAAAATTCATGATCTTAATGAAAGAACTAATTATGTACAACAAATTTCTTAGAAAGAAAAAGTCCCTATCGTCAATATTGTAGTTGTAGGAAACGCCGAAAAAATTCAATCTTTTGCAATTTTCGAAAATTCAGTTATCAGTGAAATCGGACCTAAGCCATGTGTATTTTATTCAATTTTTACGAGAAATATAAAGAAAAAATTTGGAGCCATATTTGAGCAAATTTTTAAAATATCCGGGGGGGGGGTCGTGTAATGTATCTCCAAAAAGTAATGCACGTTTTTGAAAATTGCAGAGCTTCGAATGACAGTAGATCGACAGCTGTTTTTTGTTGTTGTTTTTTCCAGTTTGGAAAAAATTCGTACGCAGTGTAAACGCTAGTGTTGTTCACATACACCAGAGACACTGATGGACGTTTTTCCGTCAATCAATTTTTCGGTATTAAGGACCCACAAAACATGGATACTGGCTACACCACGAGTTACAGGAAGTAATTTACTACACAACAACACGATTTATCCACATTTTCATTATCAGGACTCGGCTTTGAGAGTTTTCCTGCGCCCGATATAACTTTCTCTTCGTATGAAGATTGAGAAGAGAGATAAAGTAAAAGAAATGTTCACAATTTGAAATTCCATTAATAAAATATTAATTATATCGAATTTAAAAGTAACTACTTTTTCTGCCTACTGTTTTTTTATTTCTTTCTATCAGCAATGAAAACAAAGAGATGCACGTAGAAAACGCAGACACGAACAGAGAATCTTTGAAGCACTCTGTTCGAAATCTTTACGTGCAGCACATAGGAATGTCAGCAATTCTCAATTAGTATTAGACAAAATATGCTCATTGCAAAAATATAAACACATTTAAATAAAAACTATTTTTCAAAACTAATTAAATATATTTCCGGAAATAATTTCAAGAAAATTTGGTAATTTGTGAAAATACCTTAATAATTAGCAAATAATAAATATACTCTTAAGCAGATATTAAATGATCAGCAAAATATGTAAAATACGTAATACACTACAAAATTTGTAACGAAAAATTTAAATATTTTGTTAGGATTGCAACAGTTCGCCTAAAATTACAAAATGAGAACAGTAGACAAAACATATGTAATTACATTAGACCCGGACTTTAGCCATGAGATCGACAAGCAGTACCGGCGAAACAGAATTTTGACGTTACTGAAGATCATTTTTTACATAACTAGAGAAGTCTATTTATCCGATTTCAGTGTATGATATGGCGTTAGATTCAGGGTGCATCTCGCCAGCGCGCTATTTTACCACTTTTTCAAATATGTCGCAAGTATAAAAACATTTTAAAAATTCGATTCGGCTATTTTACTGGGAAAAGGATTAACCAGGTGAATTCTATCAAGGTGACAAACGCCGTTTTGAAATGATAAATCGAATCGTAGGATAAAAGAGCTCTTGCGTTATCTCCGCTTGTTTTTTCCGGTAGTGAAATGGTAATGGGAAGATCTTAGAAGTACAATATATCTAAAATACGATGTGAGGAGATGGAATATGGGTGATATTTACGCAATTAGTTCGATTTTTTCTTTTTGAAATCAGCACCAAAAGCGGGATCGGTGTTTTGAGTGATACCTCAGACATTCTTATGATGGTATTCGAAGGAAGATGGAATATGTGAATAAGGTAATAGTTTTTATACTACTATTAAAAATGATACGAGACCGTTTACCCCCTATTACAGCATCACTAGTTTCATATGTGGGGAAAAAATATCTTGAGATGCAAAGTGACGGGGTGTCTGGCTTGCTGCCCCCGAAAGTTCAGCCTTCTTGCCCGTCGCCGCGCCGCGGCGGCCGCCGCCCGGCTCGCCCGTGCCGGCTTGACCGCGCCGCCGGCCAACAATGTCCCGGCGGCGTGGAAGGGGAAGGGGGAGTGGGGTGAGGTGTTTTTCGAAATTTCACTTACCGTCGCTCCTATTTATCCGATTTGCATGTTTGACACGGCGTTGGATTCTGGAAGCGTGTCGCCATCGCGCTATAAGCCCACATTTTTGAAATTGTTCCCGGAAGTACGAGAAAAAATTTAAAAATCGAGTTTCTGCTAGTTTTTTTGGAAAAAAGGGCTTCGTAGCGTAAATTCTATTATAAACAGGAGTCAAATGCCGTTTACAGATCGAAAATCGGACCATTTGTTCAGACGTATCGGTAAAGTAAAATTCACTAAACTTGGTGCTGCCACGTGGGTGGCGACAAATTGAACTAGTGTCGGTACTTTAGCCTTAAGGTGGTGGATTGGGAAATTCCCTGACAGTTATGTGTGATATGAATGAAATGAAATGCTTACTGTGGACTAACATACATTACAAGTAACACTTAGGTGAATAGCTTGTAGGGTGCACCTT
>JAHLJT010008446.1:268997601-269015315 GCA_031308135.1 Acheta domesticus
ATTGTTTTCAATTTCCTATAGTCTCAGCCAGCTATTCGACTTTGTCGTAGTAAAATTTACTATTTGTTGGCATGGGCTAGATTTATGGCCTTGCCCCATCTTGCCACCTGCCATTTAATGCACCCAACTTATTTTTTAGGTTTTCTCAATTATTCGGTTTCCTAATGGTAGATTCAAAATATTGCTTTTTAGAGAAGACTGAAACCTTGTCCTTTACGACAATTTTCATCCATAAACTTGATACCGTTTTTAAGAAAAGGTGTTTAAGCGTCTGTGGCAATGTGAAATATGAAGCCCTTTTTCACAGGAATCTTGGAGAGTTTTTTTAAAATTTATTTAAGATATGTTAAGCCTCTTCCATTCACAAATGCAATAATGTTTACAAATCGCTGCAAATGTGCATACAGGCATGCGAAATATTTAAAAAATACATTTGTGTAAATTTTGAAGAAAAACAACAAAATATACAACAAAATTTTTGGTTTCCTTAGTCAGTGCATTTCGCACTATACGTACAAAAACTTTGAACAAAAATTTGGAACCTTTTCAGAAAAATTGGCGTTTGAGCGTTTCTGAAAATGCGAAATTTCGAGTTCATTTCCAAAAAAATTTTTAGTTTTCGAAAAACTTAAATGATATAATTTAAAGTACGTGTGCTCATAAATCTAATAATGTGAACAAATCGCCGATAATGTAAATATAAACGACGTGACAGGCTATTCAAAAAGTTTCATTTGTGTTATTTCGCAAAAACAAAAGAATAGAGCAAAATAGCGTTTATGTCATCTCTTAAAGTACATTTCGCAATATCCCTACCAATAGTTTAAAGGGAAAAAATGGAGCCGATTTTGAAAATATCTTGCTTTGTTATCTTTTAAAGTTGCATATATTGCACACAAGATTGCGCCATAACTACAAACATTGTTTTAAAAAAAATTCATGATCTTAATGAAAGAACTAATTATGTACAACAAATTTCTTAGAAAGAAAAAGTCCCTATCGTCAATATTGTAGTTGTAGGAAACGCCGAAAAAATTCAATCTTTTGCAATTTTCGAAAATTCAGTTATCAGTGAAATCGGACCTAAGCCATGTGTATTTTATTCAATTTTTACGAGAAATATAAAGAAAAATTTGGAGCCATATTTGAGCAAATTTTTAAAATATCCGGGGGGGGGTCGTGTAATGTATCTCCAAAAAGTAATGCACGTTTTTTGAAAATTGCAGAGCTTCGAATGACAGTAGATCGACAGCTGTTTTTTGTTGTTGTTTTTTCCAGTTTGGAAAAATTCGTACGCAGTGTAAACGCTAGTGTTGTTCACATACACCAGAGACACTGATGGACGTTTTTCCGTCAATCAATTTTTCGGTATTAAGGACCCACAAAACATGGATACTGGCTACACCACGAGTTACAGGAAGTAATTTACTACACAACAACACGATTTATCCACATTTTCATTATCAGGACTCGGCTTTGAGAGTTTTCCTGCGCCCGATATAACTTTCTCTTCGTATGAAGATTGAGAAGAGAGATAAAGTAAAGAAATGTTCACAATTTGAAATTCCATTAATAAAATATTAATTATATCGAATTTAAAAGTAACTACTTTTTCTGCCTACTGTTTTTTTATTTCTTTCTATCAGCAATGAAAACAAAGAGATGCACGTAGAAACGCAGACACGAACAGAGAATCTTTGAAGCACTCTGTTCGAAATCTTTACGTGCAGCACATAGGAATGTCAGCAATTCTCAATTAGTATTAGACAAAATATGCTCATTGCAAAAATATAAACACATTTAAATAAAAACTATTTTTCAAAACTAATTAAATATATTTCCGGAAATAATTTCAAGAAAATTTGGTAATTTGTGAAAATACCTTAATAATTAGCAAATAATAAATATACTCTTAAGCAGATATTAAATGATCAGCAAATATGTAAAATACGTAATACACTACAAAATTTGTAACGAAAAATTTAAATATTTTGTTAGGATTGCAACAGTTCGCCTAAATTACAAAATGAGAACAGTAGACAAACATATGTAATTACATTAGACCCGGACTTTAGCCATGAGATCGACAAGCAGTACCGCGAAACAGAATTTTGACGTTACTGAAGATCATTTTTTACATAACTAGAGAAGTCTATTTATCCGATTTCAGTGTATGATATGGCGTTAGATTCAGGGTGCATCTCGCCAGCGCGCTATTTTACCACTTTTTCAAATATGTCGCAAGTATAAAACATTTTAAAAATTCGATTCGGCTATTTTACTGGGAAAAGGATTAACCAGGTGAATTCTATCAAGGTGACAAACGCCGTTTGAAATGATAAATCGAATCGTAGGATAAAAGAGCTCTTGCGTTATCTCCGCTTGTTTTTTCCGGTAGTGAAATGGTAATGGAAGATCTTAGAAGTACAATATATCTAAAATACGATGTGAGGAGATGGAATATGGGTGATATTTACGCAATTAGTTCGATTTTTTCTTTTTGAAATCAGCACCAAAGCGGGATCGGTGTTTTGAGTGATACCTCAGACATTCTTATGATGGTATTCGAAGGAAGATGGAATATGTGAATAAGGTAATAGTTTTATACTACTATTAAAAATGATACGAGACCGTTTACCCCTATTACAGCATCACTAGTTTCATATGTGGGGAAAAAATATCTTGAGATGCAAAGTGACGGGGTGTCTGGCTTGCTGCCCCCGAAAGTTCAGCCTTCTTGCCCGTCGCCGCGCCGCGGCGGCCGCCGCCCGGCTCGCCCGTGCCGGCTTGACCGCGCCGCCGGCCAACAATGTCCCGGCGGCGTGGAAGGGGAAGGGGGAGTGGGGTGAGGTGTTTTCGAAATTTCACTTACCGTCGCTCCTATTTATCCGATTTGCATGTTTGACACGGCGTTGGATTCTGGAAGCGTGTCGCCATCGCGCTATAAGCCCACATTTTTGAAATTGTTCCCGGAAGTACGAGAAAAAATTTAAAAATCGAGTTTCTGCTAGTTTTTTGGAAAAAGGGCTTCGTAGCGTAAATTCTATTATAACAGGAGTCAAATGCCGTTTACAGATCGAAAATCGGACCATTTGTTCAGACGTTATCGGTAAAGTAAAATTCACTAAACTTGGTGCTGCCACGTGGTGGCGACAAATTGAACTAGTGTCGGTACATTTAGCCTTAAGGTGGTGGATTGGGAAATTCCTGACAGTTATGTGTGATATGAATGAAATGAAATGCTTACTGTGGACTAACATACATTACAAGTAACATCTTATGGTGAATAGCTTGTAGGGTGCACCTTCTCTCCATGACACAGATGGCTGTTCTAAAATACAAGGTGAACCACAACATAAATCCACCCCTAAAAATGTAGTTGTGGGTTTGAATAGCTAGAGGTAAACTAAATATTTTATAACAAAATCTCATGACACCAAATATATTATTTATTTGGCCACAACCACAAGTACAGTAAAACTTCATTTACATGTTTCTCAGGGGAAGAGAGAAAAATGAATACATGAGAAAAAATCGCAACAAAATTGAATATGAGTAAAGCAAAATCTCAATATTTTTACATTAACACGTTCCACTCTTGGACCTGCTCACATAACTTGGACCGACCAACGTTACTTTATTTTATTTAATTTATTTAGTCAAAGAACAGTAAAATGGGTATATGATGTACGGGGAAAGTACCATCTGTGCACGCTTTCTTGAGCTCCAGAATCTCTTCCCAACATTTTAACTATAAATGGTTGAACGATGAATAATAGTTTCAAAAAGGCAAAGTTAACAACTTTGAAAAGTAGACATTTCTGCTCCCGAGTTTTAGGAAACTTATTTACACCAGTAAACAAACTGCAGTTTTTTTATTACAAACAAAATAGTAATGCATCCTCGGCTCTACTCCTACCACTACTGGCAAACGGTGAGCTCAACAAAACGTGTGCATAGTGAAGCTAAATTAATGTCCAGAAGCAAAACAAGGGGCCGTCTCAGCATTTGCTCAATGGATCAGAGAAAATGGACAAAACCCTGATTGAGTCCGGAAGCTGAATTACATTACTTTCCACCAGTCACTGACCTGAAAGCTTAAGTACATTACTTGTTACTTACAAGACACGCGGGACAGGCATAGGCACGGCCGATGGAAACTAATAGCACTAATATTAAGACTTTACGCAGCCAAACCTTTATAAAAGGTTATAGGCCTGTGTCACACGAGCGTTGCGTTGACGTTTCGCATATACTGCGATTTTCGTAACTTCGTCCCTGATAGAAATCAGCTGATCATGGTGTCATCCAATCGGGAGCTTAAACGTCACCGTAGTGACGTCACTGTCGCGAAATATAAGTTCCTGATTGGATGGCAGCGAAACAGCTGATTTCTGTCAGGGACAAAGTTACGAAAATCGCAGTATATGAAGTAATTCGTTAATCCACGACGCACGTTAAGTGACTCGTGTGCGCAGACATCGTCGCGCGTCGAAGGAGCTGAAGTCAGCAGCGTTAGATGACGCACCGGACGACACTATACTGCGACTTTCGTAACTTTGTCCCTGACAGAAATCAGCTGTTCACGGTTTCATCCAATCGGAAGCTTGAACGTCACCATAGTGACGTCACTATCGCGAAATATAAGCTCCTGATTGGATGGTAGCGAAACAGCTGAGCCTGTCAGGGACAAAGTTACGAAAATCGCAGTATAGTGCCCTTCTTTTTCCTCCTGTAATTTTGTCCAAAATTACAAAATGGCGAGCTGAAATGCCCTATGCAGTGACGAAATTAAACAACCTGATTACTGAATTCAACATAAATTTCCTTGGACTCTTCTACCAGTAGCGTAAGGAAATAAGTGCGGACCGCCCGCAAAACTTTTATCCGGGCAACGTTTATAAAATACTAAAGCAAATGCAAGTAATGTTAAGTAATGTTACCTCTCGTTTGAGCGTTTTCACATAAGTTAGGAACCTTCAACCCTAAACAGCAACCGAAAGAGGGTTTGTGTGTCGTGTTTATTATTAACAATAGTAAATTATAATCAACCGTGGAAAACTGTCTTTATTATTTAATTTTATGGAATTATAAAACCTAAACGAATTGCTTGCCATTATTGCTTTAGAAATACGGTTACATAAATTACTTGTTCTCCTGGTAGATGCTGATTTTAATATTTTATTGAAAAAACTATCTATCAATTAATATTTCTTACAATCGCAAAACCTTCAGCCTAAAAATAGGCCGTTACCTGGGCTCCCATTACGGGCCCGAACATTACGCCACTATCCTCTGCGATAATGTAACATTCTCACTTATTGGTCCCCTAGGTCGTTAACATTTGGACGTTATACGGTCTTAAAAAGACTTTCTCTAAGAATGTACAAGCGCGAAAAACGTATAAACGTTTAAAAGCAGATTTGAAATAATTTAGCATGGGAAATACAGGAAGTTATACCGGATTTACGAAAAAACAACGTATAAACGTGAAAAATGTAGAAGTGAAAAACCTATAAATGGAATATCGTTGTAAATGTATGGTCATAATTACAACACAATTGACTTTGAAATTCATTTCTGAAATTAATAAATTTTATTGTAATATCTTGCTGAAGCAAATAAATAAGATATTGGGTTTTGTGTACAAACACAATTAAGCATGCTTAAACTGACCTGTCATTGGAAACATTGAATGGATCTCTGTCAGGTGATTTAGGTGGTGGAGGGGGTGTGTCTTCTTCCATGACATTGATAACTCCAGCTTTTCCAAGAAGAATTTTCGATTTCTTGACATGAGGGTGCGGTATTTTAACTTTAGCAGGTGTAACAGAATCAAGGCGTTGCTTAGCTGGATCAATATCATCAGGAATTCCCAAAATAATGTTTTCGTCATTGGGATCAAGAGTTAAAATCTTTGGTTTAGGGATTTGGGACATATTCTCTGAGTCCCAAATGACTTCATCTTCCCAAGCACCATACACTAATTCTTCATTCTCCACCGGAAATATAGAATACCATGTGTCATCTGTGTTTTCTTCAGTTCTTTGCTGATGCTTATTTAACAACCTATAAATAATGAAACAGTGAACACCAACTGTTCTTAGTAGTCTGCAATGCTCTGTATTATGCCAATATGTGCTAAATCACAATGCTGATCACACTTGATCCTCTTATTGTAATGTTAAACATTGTTCCAAGTTGACAAATGGTAAATATGTTTTCACAGTTCCTATTATCAATTTGAGTAGTCAGTATAACTCTGAAGAGTCTTAAAAGTGAATTTCAAAGAAAAAGAATTTTAGAGATGAAAATCACTTACATTTGTGTTTTTTGCTTGTTTATTTGTTTGTGCATTTGTATTTGAAATTTGATTACTGGCTAGGCGAACTGTGCCCCCAACAATGTGAGGCACACCTTTTCCAGGCTGACTAAAAGCTTGAGCTGTTCGATTATCACTGCTTGGAACCCATCCAGCTGCATTAGTTTTGCAATTCAACTTTTGCATCACCTAAATAAACCATAGATCACTTCACACATCATCCTAGAAACTTATATATAACAATATTCTAGATGATAACAAAAAATAACACACCCTGTGTTTAATGTCATCCCCATTCCAGACAACTTCATCTTCCCAATGTAACTGTGAAACCATTAGGTATGTATCCTCTGAAAAATCATGACCTACATTTTCCTCTGTAAGCTGTAACATTTCAAAATTAATTATTAGAGCATTGAAGACGAAGAATGAAATATTTCAAGAGTAATTCTAACAGTAAAAGAAATGTCACTTTAATACCTCATCTTTGACTTTGAAGCCGTAATTAAAACCTTCACCAGTCTCAGGCACTTCTAACATATCATACCAAACTTGAGCAGGTCCAAAACGCCAGTCAGCAACTTTGGGACCCATATCATTATTCTCAGTTTGTTCAGTTTTTGTTCCTTGAGCTTTATCTTCAACTGGTTGCAGCAGCTTTTTCTGTGTAAGCATAACATTATGTAAGAAGCAATATCACACTAAAACTGGACCATAATAGGTCCCAAAGATCTTGCAGAGGCACTGATTGTACTTGAATCCAATGTTAAAGGAACTGAAAACAATGAAATCTATGTTCAATCATGACAATTTTCTTCTTTCTCACTAGAATTGCAGGATATTTTTATAAATGGAAGTCAGCCCCAGAACTATGGGATAATACCCCCACCCAAGTTGAGATATGAAGAACAGACACAACAGTCCAATTGGAAATAACACTTAACCTGGAGAAAAAAAAAAGAAAGGTATACAAAACTTTTCTTTGTATTTTGTATATAGGAGAAAAGTGGGTACAATGAGTGAGAACCATAAGACATTTAGTTCATAGCGGAACAATTTGAGTTCAGTGGTTGGTACCCAATGTGGATCTTTTAGACATTTGAACATAATCTGCTTGTTTCAAGACTGCTGTTGAGTTTCTGTTAAAAAATATTTCATTGTTCAGAGGTAAGGAAAGTAAAATTTTACTTCATTTCTGCAGCTGTTCTTTCTTGTATTCAAGAAGACATTGAATTTAATTATATAAATTAAACGTTCAACAAGGATTTGGATTTGGCGATTTTGACCAATTATGAATATAGTTCAATGTATATGGAAAGTCTGTTTAAAATTAAACATCCATTTGAGAACAGAAATATTGGAAGAACACTTAGACATGTCTCATAGTTCCCCGTTAATAGTAATTTTTCATTCAGATTACTTGTGATTTGTTTCTTAAATCAGGTTTCCAGTATTCATAAATTATAAAATGTCATTTTAGAACACATAATCTCCGATTTATTAATTTAAATTTCTAAAATTACCTAATCATTAAACATTTATTGTTAGTCTTCTTAATGAAAGTCTGCACTCACAGTTTCACCTAATGAAGTTCTTTCCTCTTAAAACTGATCAGGGGCAATCACTCCAAGTTAAAAGTAGATCAATAAGTAGACCTACAGATTCACAAACAAAATCTTCAATTGGGTCACATGTTTCTCCAGAAGTATAACAAAAAGTTTCCCTAAGGCTAAAGCAAGGAAAACTGGCAATCACTGAAGGCACTGAGGAAAAACAATGATTGTGATTCATACACACCAGAAAGAAATGAACTTCAAGTTAAGAGGAAAGCTGCTAAGGACATGCAAGGATCTAAATCAAAAATATATGCTTTGTTTCAAGATGACAGTGAGGGTGATCACAGTGAAGTGATTTTGTAACATTTGTCAGATGATTTGATCTGCCCCATTTTCTGAATCTGAGTTTGTTGACATTGAAAACATGGAGAGACCATCGATCATAGGTGATTACATTTTAGTGGAGTTCAAGATAAAAAATAAAATATATTATGTAGGGAAAATTCTGTGAAAAATGAGATATTTGAATTAAGTTATTTTTATAGGAAAGGTTTGAAGCTAGAAAATATGTTATGCCTGTTGTTTGCAACATTTCTTTCATTGACAAGGAATGGATGAAAATGCTTTTGCCTAACCCTACAAGATATGGGATGACAAAGAGACAATCTGCTATTTCATTTCCTATAGATTTTGCTTTTTATATTCACTAGGATTTCTGACAATGTCTCATTGTTCCACTAGTGCCGTTTCACTGTTTCCACCATCAGATTCTCAAAGGCACAGTGAGACAAGTTCATTTTCATATTTTTTTATACATTAAGGGGGGAGAGGGGGGTTAATGTGGACTGGGGGTTACTGTGGACAAATATGATTATTCCTTAGGTAAAACACATAGTCTGTTAAAATCATTTCTTAGATGCTGGCCACACAATCATCTTTAAGCCAGCCAAGTTTGGCTACTTGATCTTCAGTAGTAATTGTGTAATGGTTGGAAAGTGTGCTTTCTGAGTTAATTCGAAAAAGTTGTGATTCTATTTCAAAAGGAAGTAAAGAGTTTTCATCTTAAAATACTGATTTTAAATGTAATTCAAATGAAAACGTAATGTTTTAGTTATCTTCTGCATATAGTAAAAGAATTTTTCATTTAGGTATAAAGCAATACTGACACAAAATCTTCAAAATCAAGGGTAGGGGTTAAAGTGGACATAGACCACACTAACCCCCAAGTACAGAACAGTTAACTTTCCAGTTTTGGTTCAGAGTGTGTCCAAATATAATCAGACATATGCAAAGATTTTTCATTAAATGACCAACTCTACACTGTTTAGCTCAAGTATAACGGTTCTGAAAATTATTGTCCGAATAATAATATACCTATAACTATTTTGTACCTGTACCTATATTGTAGACAAATGATAAATAAGTAAATGTTATCTTTCTTAATTAGTTACCTTTCTTTTAATAATTGTTCTGAAAAATAATATCAATTTTTTACATTGGTCAGCTCCCTTTCTGCCCAGACATGCCTCTCTCTCTCTGTACGGTGAGGATGATTTCTCTTATAAAGGGAACTTTTCCCATTATGTATTAAATATCATCTTTTGTTTAACACTATAACGCCTGACTTATCAATATGTCCGTTCTAGCCCAGTGTTCTAACCCGGCATTCTAACCCAGCATTCTAGCCCGGCGTTCTAGCCCAGCATTCTAGCCCGGCGTTCTAGCCCAGCGGAGTCGTTTCGACTCCAAGCCTTCAACGTTACTTTTTTAAAGGAAATATTGAAAAATATTTATCTACACCACTATAACATTATTAAAAGCAATAATTTAATGTATAATTTAAGTATTGTGTTACATCTTAATATATTTTAAACATTTACTGTCATTACTGTCCCGCAAAATGGAAGTAAAATTAATACGTTGAATGGAATGCGCAAGTAAACGGTCAAAAGTATATGTTGAACAGTAAATTTTAATATAATATTGATTTCACATGTAACACAAACATGTTTCCTTGAATTGCACTTCTCATACTGTCTCGTAATAAGTCAAATTTTTATGAAATAGTTTACAAATGTTTGTTTCATACCAATAGAAACTTGATGTGTGTTACATGACCGAGTTCTAAAAGAAATTTAATCCCATGTTTCAAATGGCAATAGTTTTTATTCAGGTTTTCATTGCATTTATTATCTACATTTCTGACCTTACTAGGCATGTTCTATAACAAAAACATATATATTTGCAGATCTAAAAACTTTAATGACTGTACAGACTACAGTTTTGGAGTAGATTTTGTAGCATACTACATACGTTAGTAGCATACGCATACTACATCAACACATACTTCGTTTCCTTATGCGTGATTCACAGCTACATTTTCCAGGCGTTTCCTCTGATTGTCATTCACAATACTTCCCCAATAGTTCCAATGTATGTAAGAATGTTTGTACACTCCAATTTAGTGATCATCACAATTGTTTGCCGCTTTTGTCTGATTTCATGCTATGAGCCGTGAAAATTCATCAAGATCCTCAAGCCTAAATGACGCCTCTGAGCTAAATTCAAATCGCCTGTTTCGTCGCCCGATATAATACCTTCTTTCTCCGCTAGGTGAAAGGAGCATAGCGAAATTTGCGTGGTCAGACGGAAGAGCGGGCCTGATGGCCCGAGTCTCGCCACGTAAACGGCATTAACAAACAAACAAACAAAGGAAAAAGACGGCACATAAACTCATTTCCTCTAACACATAATTTTTGCTAGTTTGTGAAGGTATTGCTTCATACTAAACAGAATATTTTTTCAGATGAAGCAGTAAAATCTGCTGGTGATTTCTGTCCAAACCTCTCTATTATTTGAAAATCATGAAACAAGACTGTATCTATAAAAAGAATATTTGACCACATCATTACCACCTGGAGTCCAAAATGCCCTCCTGTACACAAAAAATATATTTTATACTCGACCATTTCTCTTTTTCTAAATTATTTGAAGAATTATTTTTTTCATTCAACCTTTGTGTGATAACATTGTTATTCCTTCATGTGACAATTTTGTTTTCAAAATTAGTAATACAGTTGCTACCATTACGAAACAACTCATGAATTTTCATGTATTGAACAAGAGGGGGTAGAAAACAATACAAACTGGAAGGAATGCTTGCATATTTCTTCAGAAGGTATCCGAATTACTAGGAGAGACGTTTACAAAATTTTGGCATTGAAATATCTGAAACAAAAGCTTCAGAATACGGTCAATACACAAGGAGGCGAAATGACTCTTCCTGGGCGTTCTAGGTAAATTTGCTGATTTTTCATGAAATATATTTGTTACGTGTTTCAATTTTTAGCGTACTATAAATATATGAAAATGATGAAAAGTCACAAAATCACAAAACCCTATCGTGGTAAACAAAGAAGTTACAAGGATATACAGATCGCCAGGAGTCGAAATGACTCCTCTGGGCGTTCCAGTGTTAAAAACCTTATTTCTTTCTTTCTTTTATTTTTTTAATTTTTTTATATTATTATTATTATTATTATTATTATTATTATTATTATTATTATTATTATTATTATTTCATGTTTCCACTAGATATGAGCTTGTTGAATATTGATTTGGTAAGTTCTCTCCCATTTAATTTTTATTTTGTACTTATTACTTACATTTTTCATTTAAACATGAACTTTAAAGATTTTCATTCTTTTATTTCTTTTACTTTAAAATTTGTATTCAATATTTTCAAAAAAGTTTGTCATTTTTAATTTCAAATGAAAATTTAAACACCTGATGATTTATGTAACCACAAGCAAAATGATGTAATGTGAATAAATGCTTTTTAATCAATATACTTTCTTGCATGATTGAAAATAGTAATGTAATATTAAAATATTGTTTATTTCTGCCATACTAAAAAATCAATTATAACTTGGAAAAGTCTAATTCAAATGAAGTGCCTCTCATACTTATCTGCATTTATTTGATTTTCAGGAAAAGTAGTCATTCCTCACTTTTAGAAATGGCGACGAATTTAGAAGGAAATGAACATGAATAAATTTAAATTAGGCAGAATTTACAGAACATAATACAAAAAAGCAAGAATAATTTCACACAAGTCTACCTTGATTAAATTTGAAGTGATCTTTCAATTTTTTAATACCATAATCAGAGATTAAAACTTCTTAAAGTATGGAACAGTTTTTCTTAGTTCTAAGTTAAAATTAATTACCTTCCTTCAATCTATTCCATTTCATAAGAATATTATCTACATCATACAATCATAATGACCGACAACAAAGGGGATGAATTCGAAGAATTTTGAAGCCACATAGTAGTTATTTTCCAAACTGACAACGCCTGAATCGAAGCATGTGAATTTACAATTCCAAATTTGCAATTTTCGAAAAATGAAGAGTGTGCTGAAAAGAGAATGATCACCACAATCTTTGCAGTTCTTTGCTACATACAAGGATAAAAATGAAAGAAAATTTGAAGTTTTTGTTTCTAAGAAATTGTTTTAAATTGGTTTTACATTTCATCTCAAATTACACAAAAAATTCTCATATTTTCAAAATATTGAACATGACCTCTTTTGAAAACTGTTTTTGATGAATACATTTCACTAAGAAAAAAATCTTCAAAATTGTGGTTGCAAGATGAGGTTGAAAAAAATTTGAATTTTTGCAATTTTTGAAAAATGAGGGTTTTTAACGAACGTGAGACCTGCACCTTTCTCTCAAATATCCTTCACACTATCCAACAACAAAATTTAATCAAAAACAATGAAGCCATTTTTTTGAAAATATCCCAGGGGCTTCATGTAAAGTACCCTCCCAAAATTAAAATACCAGTTTCAAATTCAAGGGGCCGTGACATCACCTAGATCAATTGCAAAATATGAATTTTGGAGAAAATTGGCTGAAAGGTTTAACCGCTAGCATTGTTTACAGAGGAATGGACAGATAGATGTTATGCCATCATTCGATTTTTCAGTATCAAGGATCGAGAAAATATGAAAAAGGCATTTACATTCTTTTTTATTTCAAGCCTTCAATTATTATGTAATGCATATAATTTCCAGAAACCTATCACCAAGTTAGGTTTATTAAAAAAAAAAACACTTCCCCTAAAAATTTGTAAAACAAATACACATATTTTTGAAATATTCAAATTATTATATTCTTACTACATATAATACTATTATTTATGTAACTGAGGAAGAACACATTGCTTTAGAAATGAACACATTGTCCAAAATTTGCGGTGTGTGCTTGGGGGATGGTGTGCATGTCTGTGTGTGTGTGTGTGTGTGTGTGTGTGTGTGTGTGTGTGTGTGTCCCTGTGTGTGTGTCTGTGTGTGTGTCCCTGTGTGTGTGTCTGTGTGTGTGTGTGTGTGTCTGTGTGTGTGTCTGTGTGTGTCTGTGTCTGTCTGTGTGTGTGTGTGTGTCTGTGTGTGTGTGTCTGTGTGTGTGTGTCTGTCTGTCTGTGTGTGTGTCCGTCTGTCCGTGTGTCTGTGTGTGTCCGTGTGTGTCTGTGTGTGTTTACGGGGGTGCGTGGTTGTGAGTGTGTACGGGGGTGCGTGGTTGTGTGTGTGTAGGGGGGTGCGTGGTTGTGTGTGTGTAGGGGGGTGCGTGGTTGTGTGTGTAGGGGGGGTGCGTGGTTGTGTGTGTGTAGGGGGGTGCGTGGTTGTGTGTGTGCATGCACGCATGCATGTTTCTGTTTCAGCACAACTCTCTTATGCAGACACGACTTAATTTCAACTCAACTTGGTACAAATATTTCTGCAGTGGGAAAAAGCATGCTGTGGAGGCAAGACACACCAACACCCCTAAAGGTGGTAGGAAGTGACAAAATTATTATGCAACACTTCAAACTAATGATCCAATGTACAGAGATCTTGCTACTCACAGGCTACCACAAGGTTTTGATTGATATTGTTCAAAATAAATAAATAAAAGTATGAAAGGATTAGACTTACTTCATCATCAGACTGACACTTGTCTGGACTTGGAGGAGGGGCAACATTCAAGTTCCAACCAACTTTTCTTTCTCGTTGAACATCTTGATCTGACCCTGAATCCGAATGATCAGGTTGCTGATGTTTACGACGTCTACGTCTTTTCCTCACACTTCTCCATATTTGAGGCAAACTGCTTGGCTTGCCTGGTCCAAAGAGTCGTGAAAACCTTAACACCTAGAAATTATGAAAATAAAATAATACGATTTTGGAAAATTTTGCCACATTTATGTTACATATGTTAATTTTATATCATTATGATTAGTTATTAATGAACTAAGTTTGATATGGACACGAACGCTACTTTTGCCCCACTCAGCTCATTTCTTGTCGTGCAAAATCATTACTAGTTTCATTATGATATTCTATGGAACGTGAATCACTCAAACTTATATGTATGATGATATGAGGACAGATAGCAGGCAGTGAGGGTGGGCAATGAGCACACACTGAGGGAAAGGAGTGGGGATGGACAGTGAGGACAAGTAAAGATGATGTAGAGTGAGAACAAATTGTGAAGAAAGGCACCGAGAACTGGTTGTGAGTGGCAGTGCAGACAATCAAGACCGAGTGTGTGTTACTTAATTCTTTGATTATTTTACTTGAATGTCAAGTTAAGTAACTAATGTTACTCATTTGTTCCAAACGGCTTGCTTTTGCTTTCGAAAAGGAGTGTTATAATAAAGTCATAATACAACTAGTGCTTTAATGAACCCATTAGAGCCCTAGAGCTATAATGAAGCTTCTTATAGCATCCATATACGTGTGTTAATTGAAAATAAGGGTCCGTCCATAAATTACATAACGCAAATTTGGACTATTTTCAATACTCCCTCTCCCCTTGTAACGCACCCATAACACATGCTTGACCCCCCCACACACACACACACACACCTAATTAATTACATAAAGCTTGCGACAACTCCTCCCTTTTAAATGCAATAAGTGAAAATAAATTATAGCACAGTAAAATAATTTGTATTCATTTTACTTGTGTTGAATATTAAAATTAATGATAATTGAAGTAGAAATTAGTTGGCGATGCAGGCTGCACCTAGCAATAAGATTAGGACAAGTTGTGAATGAAAGAAGAATGCTTGAAGAGGTTAGCTTTTAAAAAAAAAATGCTCAGTTAATACAATATTATTAAACTGTTTTCCTTTACTTTTTTTTCTTTACTTTCAAATACATGTATATGCTTATTCCTCATTTAGCTAGTGGCTATGACTATTGCCCCCTACAATTATGACACATAATGATAATTAGGGAGCGGATTTCTATGATTTTGCATATTTTTCTCCATTGCTTCAAGGCATAGCTAAGAATAATTTCTTGATATTGGGTTGGAATTGGATGCATTGAAGATTAATTTGTTAGTGCGTATTTATGCATATTTGATTGATTTTTCCTGTTGGTGTATATTCGTGTAATTAGGGGAGCATATTTTGTATATTTCATTAAAATAGAGGAAACTTTTCATGTTTTCATAGAATATATTTGTGACTCTTCATTGATTGGAAAAGCTTGTCACACTTTTCTTTCTTTCTTTTTCTTTTTTTTCCTTCTTCTATAGATGATAAATGCTTGTGTGAATGTAGGTAATTTCTTGATATCATATTTTTCAAACCCAGCAGAGAAAGTGAAAAATGACCTAAAACATTGGTACTTCACTAAGGCGCATATTTACTTTAATAATTCTCCCAAGAAGTAAGTTTAGGTTATATTATTTTTGCAGAAAAATTGCAGCATGCTTCTCATGAATTTTATCAAGAAAGGTTTATACAGAAAATGAAATATTGTTAGTTTTAATCGCATATTAAAATGCATAATTCAGAATTTTTAGGTCATAAACGCATTATATAGTGCATATTTGAGAACTTTAAGGTCATAAATGCATATTTTAAAAAGCATATTTGAAGATTTGTTAGGGCATAAAAATCCACTCCCTAATGATGATTGATACTACGGATGAACAGTGAGAGTGGGCAGGGAATGAATGTAATCAGCTGTTATGGCTTCAGTGGGAATAGAAGTGCAAGCACAGAGACATACTTTGAGTATTATGTGTTGTTTCATTAATCCCCGTGGAATTTAAATGACTCTAATCACGTTGGCAACAAAGCCATACCTCAACAAGGGAAAAAAGGGTACTCTTCAGTAAAGGTAAAAAGTTACCTAAAACCAAATGATATATGAGTAGTTAAACTATGACTCTTAACATAAAAATAAGATTTTTGAAACGCTATTTTAAATATTTTGTCAACTTAAAATTATTTAATCTGACACAAAACTTATATATACATACAACATAACATGTTTTTATATTTTCTTAGAACTAAATTCTCATGCAAAATAATATTAAAAAAAACTACAATTTTTTTTTTACTGGGACTAAAAACTCTAGAAGAGGAACAAATTTTTTAAACCAATTGTTGTGAATTTTTTCAGATTTTTTTGATTGCCGACCTGTAGTAAAAAATAGTCTATTTTTACAATTCTCCTGCCTTTAAATCACTTATGACTTGAAATACACTTTGAAAATAACTGTAACAGTTCTGTACATTTTAATGTTTATTATACATCTGTATACATTGTTGTAGCACCCAATAATTTTTTGCCTTTGGAATTTTGTTACATATTTTTAAAGCTTTATAATACACATTTGTATAGTATACCACACGCCATGGGAAAGATGACAGTTTTTGGCATTTTATCACCATTGACACTAAACCCTACAAGTATGCTTACTACTGGTGGGTGGAGAATTACAGCCTAGTCCTACATCCAACATACTACAGAAGAAAAGATATACGTTTGGAGATAATGACATACAAAACAGATTATTGCAACACACCTTATAATTGCGTGTAACCTCACAAGCGATGTGTCCTAGGGCCCTTTTAAACCAGATTTGCATGTCCTGTTGGGACACAACTTTCTTGAGGACAGGTGAGCCCTGACAGATCATGTGTTTTGGGGGATGGGTAGTGAACATGTGGGGACAGGGTACAGAAATAATGAGGGACAGATGAAGGATAGTTAGAGAAATGTGAAAAAAATGAATGGTGACAGATTGGACCATGTTCTTAGGCCATGTTCTTAGGCAGTATATAAGACGTGTTTAAATTTTTCTGCTGCAATTTCGCAGATTTAGTGCTTTTGGGTGACCCCATACCATAGCAATGGATTAACACAAAAGTGAAGAAGCCAAAAATCTATGTAAAATTAAACAGAAACAAAAAAATACTGATATCATTCACGATAAAATTAAAGAGATGATTTGATTTTCTGCACATTTTAATCTCAATGCTCAGCATTAGTGGAATGGTTTTCTCTCACATAGTACTGGGCCCATAACGATATAATGATTAACATAGTTCAGGGGAAGGCCACTTGCAGTTGGGTTCTACTTTCAATCTATTTTCACACAATTATCCTTTATTAGAATTTTTACACATATCCAGATTGTATATTCTAATTTATATATATGAATAAATACTTGGGTAAAGGGAAAATACAACCTCTTCTCTAATCTGAAACAACTACAGTCGTCTAAGTTTTATTTTTTTTTTTATATATGGCCCAGCAATTGAAAACTTATGGGGAAAAAAAAAAAAGTGTTTGGAGAGGAAGTTTTCAGATTTTTTTTATGCCTGTACTGGTGTTCTAAGACACAGTGAAACAGTTCTTGTAAATCCGGATCCAACTTTTTCCCCTTCATTTCCCCACATGTCCCACACTTATGCATTGCTTGTTCTCGAATTGGTTTCTTATAAAATGCCAAACACTTTCTCCTTTCCTTCACGTATGATATACTATA
>JAHLJT010008446.1:269016315-269045107 GCA_031308135.1 Acheta domesticus
TTCGTAACTTGATTACCCTCTCCTGCTTCATCTTCAGCCAACTCAGCAATATCTGAATAATCAACAGCTGAAGGAGATTTGATATCATAATCTGAAACACAAAATAATATTTATATAATAATTTATTCAATAACTTCATTCCACAATTTCATAATGATACCTAGCACATGTATACACACGTACTAGGTTCTCATTATGAAATTATGACCTAACACATGAAACAGAGATGTAACTTTAAGTACACTGGAAATAAAAACTATTATAAATTATAATTGTGAGTAATATAAATTTTCCATAAATGTTGCTCCAAAATCTTTACAATTGGCAGCAGAGATATATTCGAGTTTATGTTAGATTTTTGTTCTCCGTACCCCCTCCTACACTGAGCATTAAAATGTCATGTTATAACTAGTCAACACTTGACCAAATGGATTTGCAAATTTCATTCAATCACAAACTGAAAATTACACCCAAATCATCAGTTCATATTAAATACAAAACATTTTGACTGACTGGTTAATAAATTAGAGATGTTCATTTTCTTGCAGAGTGAAGTGAATATTAGAGTAAATTTTACAAAATGCATATGCAAATACTAATAAACACTTATAGTAACATATGAGTAAATACAAAGCTGGTGGTCAAGGCCCCTCAGTATAGACTGATTATTAACAAGTGACCACCATGTGCATCATGTATGATTCACACTAGCAATGTATTAGTGAGCCGGGTGAATCAAAGGTGCTTCACACCCAATATTTATCGTCCAGGCCACCTGGGTCAGAGGCACTTCACGCTACAATGCTATGATTATGGAGCAATATACTCTATGGACTTGTGAACAGATTAGTGTTCTTCGCCTACTTGAAAATACGAAATATTACTTTCGAAATGTTTTTTTTTTTTTTTTAAAGTGTTCAAACACATCTACCAGTAAAGTTCGGAATAAATTATATATTTCTTTGAATATTATCTCAATTATTTCACTTTTTTCTAATAGAATGATTCTGTATATATTATATCTTATACACAGTAATTACGACATTGAACTTTCATTCGAAGATTATGAACGAGAAAGAGTACAAAAAGTACTGAAAACAATGATATGACATCAATAATCGGTACACACTTTTCAAACTGAAAACCAGCCTCTTCATAGCCTCTGAAAACTGAAAACCAGCCTCTTCTCCTCATTTTATAGAGAATATAACTGTGAATCATGTTGACACCATGCCGCTCCAGATGAAGTAATTAACATCTTGGGCCATATGGTGAAACATTGATTCACGGTTCAAAATGGCCATTACATCTGTGAAAATTAGTTTTCCAAATATATAATATTATATCTCTTATATAGCCGTTAGGAATAAAATAAATGTATGGCCTGAGGAGAAAATAAATTTGATAACAATATGGCAGTCAATGTGTTAACAGCCTGGGCTTATTTCAAAAAACAATTATCACACAATTAAGATTGGTTTTATTATGGAATTAGAGACAATCAACACTTGGTGAAATTCATTTCAATTAGTTTATTAAATAATTCCTTCTTTAATTCCACAAGGAAACCAATCATAACAGTGTATTAGAAAATAGACAATCACTGTGGTTAATAAATCATACAAGTAAAATTAATATTAATAATAATAATAATAATAATAATAACAATAACAATTATTTAAATCTATTTATTATTATTATAAATCTTCATGTCAAAATGTTATCTAGGTTTAAAAAGTTTGAAGACTAAAGACTTTCAGAAAGTAGATCTTTCAAAACATATTCTATTGTATCCATCTTTTAGTGAAAACTATTTTAGCAAAGGAAAAAAATTGGAGACATACAGAAATTTTCAAATTACATTGTATATTGCAGTGGCAGCAACTGCTCTTTGCTAGAGTAGTGATTTCAAATGCCATGTAATGTGTATTATTGTTTTCACCTTGTGTGTGTGGCATGGAAAGCAAAGGCTAAAAACCCATTTAATCATGTAAATTCAGGGGTTCTAGAACTTTTATGACTGTATCCCTCACCCATAACTAAAAGTTGTACGTCCCACCAATGGCGCGCTTCATTCAATGATGAGTTTTGAGTATTATCTGACAAAATTATGTTTTTATTTTTATTGAAAATCATCATTTCACATGGTGAGTAATATACAGACAATAGTTAAGAATGTGGAAGAAAAAAATGTACTAACTATCATAACAATGTAAATTAAGTGTTGTGTGTACACATAAAACTGCAGTGCTTTTTGTTTCTAGGAATGTTTACTAAACACTACTTTTTATCTCTCTCCTTACAATTTGAATAGTCATAACTGGGTAGAATTATAGTAATTAAGATTAAATTTGTTCAAGAATTGGTCGGCCCGACCGGGATTCGAACCCGGGCCTTCTGTTTACGCCCAGCTGCTCTGACCACTAAGCTACCGAGTCAACCAACCCTTTGAACAGTTTTCACGAGCGCACTATCGCTCCTTATATGTATATATAATACATACAAACAAGGTGACGGGAATCGGTGACAATTGTAATTAAGATTGTACAGTTGTAACTCTGGTATTCTGAGATTATGAATTGTCAAACTTTTCAATGAGACGGGTTTACCTCCATGACTTGATGCAGTTTTTTGATGTCTGATTCTCTAGTTGAAGGTTTCAAGCAAATATCTTTGCTTGATACTTTGAATAAGCTTTGAATTACTTTTTAGGAGATGGAATTGGATGCATGCAATTACATAGAGGGCTTCAATTGCTCATAAAATCAAAAATCTTCACTACATTCACTTTCAGTTGTGTTTAATTTTTCTTCAGGCTTTCCATAATTGTTCCCTTACGCCAACAATCCTATCAAGTATCCTATGATACGCTCACCACCGGCTGATCACCAATTATCTATCGTTCATAGTTTCTTTATTTCTTGTACTCGATCACGTATGTTATGGCACAAGGAGAATATTCCAAATTGTGAAATAGTATCAACAAAGTTGGGATCAGTGGATCTTCCTACAACTACAATTATAGAGATCGAGATTATTTTCTTGTTGAAATCTGTCTTTAAGGAGAGATTTTGAAATAAGTTCATGTACAATTTTTCGAAAATTTAAGTACTTTTCGCGTAATTGTGCGCGAAAATATGGGCGAGAGAGTAAGTACTGTTATTTGCTGAAATAATTCCTTTTATTGAATCTTGTACTAAACATTAAAATATTAACAAAAAATATTTTAAAAAATATAAATAAATTTAATAAGTACAGTATAAATTGTTACGATCAATGGAAATATTGTTTCATCAATGCTATACTGATTGAATCTGTTAGATCACGAGGAAAATACTCAAAACTGATCTATATTAAATTTTAGAATCCCACTGAAGTGGCCTAGTATACTCTCGCCCATGCATCATTTAATAATAACGTTGTTGGAAATTTTCTCTACTGTACATCATTCCTTCGCTGAAAATATTAGGTACAATTGGCATAGCTAATTCTGAATTTAATTATCATGCATTTTAATATATAGCCTGAAGAGAATAAAGTTAATACAGATTGTTCTTACAGCTATTTCATTTATTTGTACTTATTGTAAATAGAGGAGTGTTGTCACATGCGTTACATAATTATTTCGGAGGGGATTGAAGTGCGCGTTTCGGAGGGGGGAGGTAGTAAAAATATTCCAAATTTACGTTTACGCAATTTATCGGCTGTCCATTATGAAACTAATTTGTAAATTGAGGCTGGATAGTACGGTGACTTCTGAACTTTCTTCGTGTGCACATTAATAAACTAATGGTGCTAAACAGCACGTACTTTCTCGTATTAGTAACGGTTACGTAATATAGCGCAGTCGCTGCCCGTATCGGAGTTTCAGCGCCAGGCGTAATGAGACATCCTTAAACTCTATTGATCATGCACCTAACGACTTTATACAGTCGTAATGAACAACGTTATGAAGAGTTTTAGCGACAGCGTCAGTGCGTTACGCATTATGACAATAAAGCATTTCTAAACGTTGAACAAAGAAATTGCATATACATCAAAGAGTAAGCTAGTGCTGAGACATTTAAATCACGATAGGAGTCAAGAGTATAACAAATCTACATTGTGCACGAAATTTTAGATTTTGTGGCCCTCCGCGTTGAGTATGTAGTCTGGAATTTTGAATAGGCTTTTCTTGAGAATGTAGGAGGTATCTTAAAACAGAGTTCGTTACGGGCATAAGACATAACCTAAACCGAAGTTATGATTTCAACTTCTTTTTCGCGAATTTCTTCCCTGTCACCTCCCCAATACTTCCCGTTAATTCTTGTCAGCGTTGTGGAGTTAGTAAGGAATTATTACAACTGCCTCACATACGAGAATCGGTTTATCAGAGTTGGAAAAATGCAACCTTTCCTGTTTTTAGGCGGCCATTTTGCCGCTTGTAAGGTGACCATAGAGACTCCTACAGGCGTGCACTATTTATGAAGGTATAAAGTCACCTTAGGCCTAAGGTAAGACGTTACGACTTCAAGGTCCGTCACGTGACTGTAAGTGCATAACGCCGCTACCTTACGCGTGGCGCTAAAACTCCCTATTTACAAAACACTTCAGCAGTCACTTGTAAAATTCATTACCAAATGTAGCGCATTAGGTGTAAAAACTAATTATTTTGAAGCAAATAAATCAACACAAATTCGACAATTCAAAACTGCTTTCCATAACCCAGAAACGTAGCCCAACTATGAGAATTTCAAACTGCCATGTTGCGGCGTTGTCGTTGTCGTATTGCGACATGTTACCTCGTTAAAATGCGGCAAAAAATAGCGCGAGAAATCCAAATGTGCAATACTGAAAAATAATGCGAAACTTATATTTACAAAAAAATATTCCTGACCTTATTTAAAGATTAAGTTTTGAAGATCGTATTTCATTAAGTAAAAAACATCTTAGCGTCAATATTGCAGTTTTACAATGTTAATTTTTTGTAATTTTCGAAAATATAGAGTTCGCCGAAAATGGGACCAGCACCACTTTCTTCACCGTATACGTGATTCTGTTCTTATGACGAAGTGGGGGAGGGGGCAACTAAAAGAATGTTAATAAAAGCTAGCCTTCGTAACTGCCGGGACCTATTAACAAGTTGGACGACCTATTAACAGGCAGACCAACCACCGTTTGTTTTACATCGGCCTCTCCCTCCACTTAACCACAGGTTTATAGCAGCTACGCACGGTTTTAGATGAAGATTCGAACCGACGCAAGCCATGTGTACACTCTGGCCAGGAATGTACAATGACTTAGCGATCACGGCTAAACCAACATCTGGCATTCAAGAATGAAAAATCGTGTTTATATGTTTCGTTTAGGGTGTCTACGTTTACTGAAGAACTAAAATTCACAAAGTATTGCAAAAGGATGCAACGGATGCAAGAGATAACATTCATGGCAAAAACAAAAAGTCAATGAGGGTCACATACGACCCTCACACGTTACGATACCAGATCTGTTGAGTACCACTTTTGACCCTCATGGCGTTCAACCGAGGAAAAGTGTACTGTTGATAGAGGAAGATTACCTTTATATTTTAGCAACTCTGTTGAATGAAAAAAAATCATAATAATAAAAATAAAATTAAAAAAAAAACACTTGTAGAAGGCACAAAGAAAATACATGGTTTCATTTCTTTAAGTTTCTTTAAGAAACCTCAATAAATGATATTCAATTTCGTGAAGTAAATGAAATATCGATTTAATTAACTTGATCACACACTCTTATTAGTATTCCTTCCGTTTAGTACTGAATTTAAACCGTTTGATAATTTGTAATTTCAATTAAATAGACAATAAAGATTATAACTACGTATCAGGCACATTGTAAGATTTGAAAGAATATTTGTATTTGTTATCTAAAAGTATAACGATGGTAATCGTCTTCTTGGTTGGTAACACTCCAGTAGACGCTGTAGCAAAACAGCCAGTAGACATTTATATTGAATGTAATTTAATAGAATCCTCTCGGAGTCCCACTTTGAACTTACCAGATTGTACAATTGCAACCGGAGTTACAAACGAATAACTACAGCAATGCGAGCATTTTTCTTCTCGAAAAAGTTGAAAATTAATATCATTTCGAAAAAAATATTTGAAAAAAATTAAAACAGGTGTTTCAAATGTTTGCTTTTATTGTTCTCAGAAAAAGGTAATTAATTTAGATTTATTTATTCGATCTTTCATGCGATCGGCGCCAGCATCCATTGAATGCAGGCAGTGTGTGAGCCATGGGGAAACAGCGTTGCCAGATAATTCAATGTATATTCCAGTATCAACCTTCAAAACGCCTGGTACTTTCACTAAAATTCCCGGAACAAATTTCAACTGAATCAAATTCTTGCATTGTTCATATTATAACTTTTATGTTTTAACGCGCGCAGGAAATTTGATAAAATTATCTCGATATCGATTCATTTTGTACCTATAAACTAAATGGAAGAGTAAGACGTTTTATCCTTTAATGTACTTGAACAAAACATCATATGTCATCCTTAATGTTTTCAGGACAGTGATTTCACTATATCATGGATATTTGTAATATTGGTGTTAGATTTAAATTATTGAATAAAACATTATTAAATGAATCTTAAATCGTATATCATCAATTTATTAATAGTAGTAGTTCCGCAGGTCGCGAAAGACCTCTGATGATCCGTGGGGATGTTCTTGCTGTTCTTTCTACAATTTAAGCTATTAATCTCCTCCATTTGCTACGGTCAGCTGTTTCTATGATTGCTTCAGTCCATTTTAATTTTAACCCTCTATTGATTTCGTCTGTCCATCTGGTTTTCCTCTTGCCTCTGCCGCCTTCAATAGTCCATAACTCTTTTTCTGGAGATATTTTCCTCCTCGCTATGAGTCCGAAATATTTTAATTTATTTCCTATGGCTACAGCTACAAACGAAGGGCGAGGCTTGATTTCTTCCAAAACTGATGCGTTTATGCGTTTGGCAGTCCAAGGGATTCTTAATAACTTTCTCCATGTCCGTAGTTCGTATGCGTCTAATTTTCTTCTTCTTTCTTCAATGTCCAACTTTCACATTCGTAGAGTAAAACTGGGAATACCATAGTATTAATTTAATTTTGGTTTTCTTAGATATGTTTGCACGGTTCATAATTTTCGTTAGTTTTGACATTGCTACCTTGCCCAAACCTATTCTTTTTTTAATTTCGTGTCTTGAGTTTCCATCTTTAGATATCAATTACCGTATACTTAAAATCCTGGTATTTATACTTCGGCATAGAGTAAAGATGTACATCCTTAGTCTATGACTTCGGTTTTTCTTTCTTGGCGCACGGGGGGGGGTGTCAATAAAATGGAATATCACACGGTATTTCGCGTCGTTCTCCGTTGTGCCGCCAGGAATCGCATGATCGCCAGCACTGCTCGATACAGTCGCGATCATACGACTCCAAGCGGCACAACCGAGAACGACGCGAAATACCGAGAGATATTCCATTTTATTGACACCCCCCCAGGGCGCCAAGAAAGAAAAACCGAAGTATAAGCGTACCAGGATGTCTTCATCCTGGTACATGGTATCTTCATTAAAATCCTGTTAAAAGCATCAGGATCCTGGTACGTCTGGCAACACTGTGGAGAAAAGATATGGGTGAGTTACTACGGCGCACCTATTTTGCTCGTTCTGCGCAGCATCAGTTTGCGTCACGAACAACGTGACCACAGCACGGGCATTTCGTTTGAAACGCCAGACCAGACGTGGTCGCCATGTTGCATGGAGAACGAGAAGTGTTGAGAAACATTTTGAAAGTGGTACAAAAGTGACGATTTTCAACAGTAACCAACCAAAAATAACACGATGAAGGTGTACAAGGTGCAATATTTAAAAGAAATGCGTCATAAATACGTTTCAATGACTTTGTAACATTAGTCATTTTGTAACAGGTGGTATTTTTGCTGTCTGAAGCTCACTGGCTGAAATTGGATACGCTGTAGATCAGACCGCGAATGTCTCCGTCTTCCACGTTCCTCCACTTATACTGTGATTTTTCTAACTTTGCCCCTCAACGCCACTCAAATCCCATCTTCGCGATGGAATATGTCACGGTATTTCGCATGTTTCTCAGTCGTTCCGCTAGATTTCGCATGATCGCGACCATATCAAGCAGTGCTAGTGATCATGCGACTTCTACCGGCAAGACCGAGAAAGACGCGAAATGCCGTGACATATTCCATCGCGAAGATGGGATTTGAGTGGCCTTGAGGGGCAAAGATAGAGAAATCGTAGTATAAGGACAAAGCAGTTGGAACTACATTCAACGGCCTGCTAGTGAGCGAGCGTCCGTGATTGTGACCTTCTCCGTTGCGCGTTGCAGCATATAGTGATACTCAAGAAATTAGTGTTATTTTGATATGGATAGTGAAGAAGTGGCAGAAAAGTTTTCAAATAACCGCTCTTCTTCTCATTCATATGAAGAAAAGAAACGAATAATTGATAAAGGACGACCATATCCTAGCCTAATATTTCAGAATTTAAATTTTAAAAGAACAACCGAAGAACTGATAAAACGTCGAGCACGTATTTTTGAATACTTTAAAAATGTATTTTTCCAAACTCTGCATTAGAAAATACCCCCCCCCTCATTGGTGTTATTTCGTGACTGTCTTGCCTTCATTCTTCCAATATTGTAATTTAAAATGAACCAGGATTTTGTTTATATAATTCAGTTTCACTCTTAAATATGGTTGTGAAAATAGTATGGGGCTAACACTTTCCTTCACTACCAACGCCCTAGGTCCAGATTGAGGAAACACCACTGGTTTCTTTCAACTATTATCTCTACGTATCCTTGGGTGACTCTGCCTACATTCGTGTGAATCATATGTTGCACCTTTCGTGCCCGCCAATGTTGGGTGTGAGTTTCCTAACTCGCATACAAACACACTGATTCACTTTGCCTGCACTCTGCACTAATGTTCAGTGACAAAATTTCACTTCGCTCATTTTCCGACACTACACTACATAATATATTTGTATTAACAAACTACACCGTCCTTAACATTATTCACTGAGATGGTGAATGAACAAGATAGAAAATACGAAGCAATAGGAAATATACATTCAAACTACTTCGCGCGCATGTTTGTAATTTAAATTCCACATCTCGGGGCTCAAGAGTATTTGAGAAGGGTCGACCGCGGCTTGAGGGTTCCCTTGTGCTTACACTGTGATAAAGAACCCGGAAGTTTGGCAAAATGCCGTTTGTTACTGTCACTATTTTATAACTTTTAACATAAGAATCACTTCGATTATTTTGCTTTTTTATTCCTCCTGGCCTCGATCTGATTCAAGTTGAATATATACCTGCAAAGCTTGGACAACACGAAGGCATAGTCATGTTTTGTTCTGAGGAAGCAGAGGTTTCGCTTAAAATCTAAATAAAACAAGCTAATACCAGTCAAGAGTTTTCATTTGATTCATTGATGCCAATAGACTGCTGACGAGGTAACCCATCCTACTTTTGAGAACGGCTTTCGATTCCTTTTGAGGAAAGATTTCTAAAAATGGTGTACCCCTTCGCAGTGCTAGCGATTACACACGTGCGACGTACGAAAAATACTATTCCGTTTTTTTTAATGTCATTTGAAGATTCAAAACGGAGTCCACAAAACCGTTTCAAAAGCGTCGCAAATAGAATAAATTCGTAGCCATCATACCGCACACACAAGTGGAATGAAGATTACAAAGAAAATATCATTTCTTTGCGCGTTAAGAACTCATGTAAATTTTAGAGTTAGAGTAAAATGTGATTCGTTGTAATTATTGACTTTTTACAATAATTTCTTTTAAACGTGATTTTTCATACTTTACTTGCCTTTTTGCACCCACACTTTAGCTAGAATAAATGCCTTTTTGAATACGTATTTTAGCAAAAATAAATGGCTTTTGCCTGCGTATTTTAGGTAAAATAAATGCTGGAACTGTGCAACGAAAATAAAATATCTTTTCTATTTCCCAACATAAATTTTGTGCTTTCAGATTGAAAGGGAAGTGGCACATCCAACTCACCCAAATGCACTATGCTCCTACTAGCGGTTAAAAAATAAATGTCGATATTTTTGTTTTGTTTAATTTTTACTTTCTCTGACCTACTAGATATTGTATTATTTAGTAAAGTGCAGATTCTTTGACCGAAACATTTATATGAGTCCCTGATACCGAAAACGTGGTTTTCGACAAAATGTGTGCATAAGAACAAAGCTAGCGCCCTAAATCCATACATAGGATTTTCACCCAATTTGATTGTCACCGATCGATGACTTAAGTGTCGAGGCTACTTGAAATGAATATTTTAGTTTTGGGGATACTTTATCATTCGCTCACGTTTTCTCTTGATCTCTCAATTTGCTAGAATTCAGCCGAAAAATACCCATGTAAGTACAGGCGAAAGATTCTCGTAATGCATCATAATGTTCAATAATGTTCATCTGGCCCGTGTTGCAGAGACCACGACGAACACATTCTTACAATTATCAGTAATTTGATCTCTCACACACTAAATAATACACGCATTTATAAATTACGTACTAGAAGTAATAAAAAATTATTTACGGACTACTTACTGCAATAATCATGGGATGCGGATTATAACGCTGTTGACACAAACAAGTATAATTTATTCAGTCGTCATTCTCTCAGTCATTTCACTTTAACGTGTACTTTCCTCTTAAAAGGAGAAAACTAAACATTTCACGGGAAAACAACACACGGTTAACAAAAGAAATTAAAACTTTCTGTAAAAACTAAGGTATTTTTTTACTTCATTTCTAAAAAACACTTTTTTTTAACTGTTTGGTAAAACAACAACAAACAAAAAAAACTGTATGTGACGTATGGGGGAGAAGATTATCTGCGCACGTTTTCTTGAGTTCCAGAATCCCTTCCCAACATTTTTACTATCAATACGATAGTTGAAAGATGAAAGAGTTAAAAAACAACCCAAATAATACAATTTAAAAAAGCGCAAGATTAGCAACATTTAAACTGGTGGTGTTACAACAGCACATACTTTCCTGCGTTATTGGAAGCAGCTACATAGTATTGAAATATTGCACTTTCTGCGCTACTAACATCTTAGCTATTATTTGAAAACGTACAATTCAGCCAAGAAGCGAACAACTCACTGTTCCCATCGCAGTGTTGTCAGAACTATGTGAATTCTACAACTGCATAAAACTATAATACAAAAGTTTTGTAAACTTGTATTGGAAAAGAAGTCTGATACCAGGACAACATAGAAATGCATTTCATAGGGCCATGATTAGAGAAGAGTATTCTAAAACCATGCGAAAATACTCTCCTCACCACAAATGGTACAGCATTTGGTGCGAAAACTAAATATTTTCATGCAAATATCAACATAAATTGGACAATTATTACTCCTTTTCATACAGCTGCATCAAGTCACAACAATGACACGTAATTCACAGAAATTCGCGAGCTCGAAATGGAATTCCATTGTTGCATTCCCTGCATTGTCGCTATTCTCTGAGAGCTAGAAATTTTTATTTTAAATGTTTCAAAATAAATAATTTCTAAAAGATTAATGTGTAAATGTATAACAAAAGGTCGAATGTAAGAAACCAATAAAGAAATAATATACAAAATTGCAAATTCTAATTTACGACGCATCCAGCTGTCTGAAGCGCACTAAATTTGTAGCGGACTATTATGTTTGTCACGAAATTACATAAAAACTACTCGTATTTTCAAAAATTAAGCATGACCTTATTTGAAGATGTAGTTTTGTAAATACACTTCATTAAGAAAAAAAATGTATTTTCACAATTGCAGTTGTAAGAAGACGCCGAAAACGAAGCGCAGTCAATTCCGAGAGGGCTGTTATATTTGTCACGAAATTATAGAAAAACTAGTCATATTTTCAAAAAGTTCAACTTGACCTTATTTGAAGACCCGTTCTTGATGAGCATATTTCATCAAGAAAAACAATTGTATCTTCACAATTGTTGTTGTAGAAAGACGCCGAACATTTTGTAAATTTTTAAAATTTTGCAAAATCAGGCATTTCAACGAACTTGAAACCTGAACCATTCTTTTAGGCTTCCTTTATGCTATCTCAGGTCCCAATTTAATAAAAGAAAAACGTTGTGCGGTTTTTAAGAAACAATGGTTTAAAGAAAATAAAAAAAACATGTTTGATACAAATTTTTGCAAAAAAAATTTGGTTTCGAAAAATTAAACATGACCTTGTTTGAAGACCTGTTTTTAATGAACACATTTCATTAAGGGGAAAAAAATTGTATCTTCATAACTGTAGTTGTAGGAAGATGCTGAACATTTTTTTTTATTTTTTTCAATTTTCGAAAAAATCAGTTTTCAAGCAACATGAGACCTACGCCATTCAGACTATCCAACAACATTTAGTCAAAATTGTTAGCGCCATTTTTTTGAAAATGGTCCAGGGTTTCATGCAAAGTACCCTTCAAAATTAAAATATCGGTTTCAAACTCAAGGGTCACGAGATCAACCAGATCCTTCGGGGAATATCAATTTTGGAGAAAATCGGCTGAACGTTTAGTCGCTAGCGTTGTTCACAGACAGCCACAAAACGAATTGTGGCTGCACGACGCGTTAGGAGATTTTTTCTTAATTTAGCAACTGGATTTATCCACTTTTTCGTTACCATGACCCTGTCAAAAGAGTTTTTCTGCCGAAAGTCCTCCGTTTTTTTCGCGCAGTAATACGTAACTTTCCTTACACTATACGTACGTCCTATACGTACGTATAGTATACGGGAAAGTAAAAACTAGACATTTTCGTTCCCGAGTTATAGAAAACATATTTTCAACGGTAAATGAACTGCAGATGTGATTTTTCTGCATTGCTAACAAAATATTAACTCACTCCTCAGCTCTACTCCTACCACTACAAGCAAAAAGAGTGTTCAACAAAACATGCGCATAATGCAGCTACTTTATGTCCAGAAGCAAAACAAGGGGCCAACTGAGCATTTGCTCAATGGATCACAGATATTGGACAAAAACTGATCGAGAAGGGGGTCATTGACTCGGAAGCTGCAGTACATTACTTGTTACGGGCGTATTATGCCTTTAAAAAAACACAATACAAATGTAAACTAACTCATTATACTATATCACTGTTTTGTTAAAATAAACATTATTTTTCCTTTTGATGATCGGTATAGTCTCTAATTGTATAGAAAAAGTTTTGCAGCAGAAAAGATTGTACTTTCAACTTAAATTTGTGTACCACACACGTCAACACACATTACAACACACGTCGTAAAATCACGTTCATCAAGTGTCAGTATCAACAGCTTACTACAAGACATCTACATACAATACATGTACATTACTTTACAACGCATTGCCAGATGACATTATACAATTAAAATCGGTACACAAATTTAAGTTAACAGTAAAATCTTTTCTGGTGCACAACTGTTTCTATGCAATTAGAGACTATACTGACCATCAAAAAGAAAAATATGGTTGTATTGAATATTGAATTCATTTAAAAATTTACTAAATGAATTCAATATTCAATACAAAATTTACTAAATGAATTCAATATTCAATACAACCATATTGAGAAACAAAGAATTCCTGCTGTGCCACCTTGGACTATTCCAAACGTCAAAATCGACTTGACCTTAACCAAATATCAAAAGAGAAACCTATCAACTGACAAATGGCTAAACAAGTCCTTGAATTATATTGATGCAAACTACTCCAACTATTCTGTAATCTCCATTCACGGCAGTTCCAATGAAACCGGAAAAGAAGCCATAGTATGCATGCCTAATAACACAAGTTCCAGCTTAAGCAATATGCCAGCCATAAAACTACAAAGTCGTATGCCTTAATGTCAGCACTTAAATACATCCCCAAGCTTCACTCTCCTAACGTCATTCTGCTCACAAGCTCATTATCATCAGTCAACTGGAGCAAGAGTACTAAAACAGAAATAAACATCGTTATTAAAGAAGAATATCTTCAGATCATCAAGGCGGGAATACGTTTGGTTCTAGTATGGATCCCTTCTCAAATTGAACCGGTCTTCTTAAACAGAGGCGCCAGTATAAGTAATACATAAATTGATCTTCAATTATCAACAAATGTACATAACTTATCATGTACAGTTGAAGACATTTTAAAATTTGTTGAGGAAGAAATGAAAATTAATGGAGCCATGAATGGACAAATTATAAAGCCAGCTATCTACATAAACCTATGAACAGTTTTGATGCACTAGGTACCGACACTAAATTCCGACGCAGGGAGCAAGTAGTCCTTTCAAGAATACGAACTGGACATTGTAAATTAAGCCATCTCTACTTGATCCAAAAATCACCTCCACCTTCATGTGATTTATGTAATACACCTTTAAACCTTGATCACGTTTTCAAAGTATGTTCCAGGTATAACAGTCAAAGAGTATCAAATGTATTTAACAATCAATCAATACTGCATTTTAAAGAAGACCAAGAAAAAATAATCAAATTTTGTTTAGCCATTAACATATTTATGGACATATAAAGCCAATGGATTCATGTAAACTGTAATTGTTGTACCTGAATTGTTATTACTATTGTAAGATAATTGGAAATGTAATTGTTATAATTTTCCACTGTTGTATTGTAACTAACTGCATTATAATTATATTGTAACTGTATTATACAGGAAGTCGCTAATAGCCGCGATGTTGATGCGACTAAAAATATAAATAATTTTTAAAAAAGAAAAATAATGTTCGTTTTAACAAAACAATGATATATAGTGAATTAGTTTACACTCGTATTGTTTAATTAAAAAACTTAATACGCCTGTAAAAAAATGTACTTTGGACGGCGATAGATGGCAGCTGGAAAGAGTATGTGGCATTTTCAAATAGCTAGCCCAGACCCAAGGAAAAAGAAAACTAATACGGGAAAGTCTGTGCCATTTGTAGCACCACTAGTTACTTCTTAACTTCCGAGAGGATTCACGCTTGTCTGACATTTTAGTCGATTTCACTACAAAAACACTAAACAAGAAACATCACTATACACTAGAACACCACTTCCAAATTAATGAAATAAAATAAACTAGTGGTGCTACAGAATGGCACAGACTTTCCCGTATTAGTTTTCTTTTTCTTTGGGTCTGGGCTAGCTATTCGGTGTTGCCACATACTCTTGCCAGCTGCCACCTATCGTCGCCCAAAGAACATTTTTTGGCATTTTCTTAATTTGTGCCAGTTCATGAATGCCATGAACTTACTATGAGTATAACGAAATCACATAAACGTAGTAGTCATTATGACTCTGATTTTTTTACCCATTCGAAAAAATGGTCTGTAAATAATGACGAAAGCAATACGATTTCTTAGAAATCGTTACAACTAAAAACAATTGGTTTTTACAATATTCGTTTTGTTCACTACAAAACAAACAACTCTTTTCTTTTACAATATTCGTTTTGATCCGATTTCTATTATCTTCAATTTTACATATAGGGGAACGTGGGGCAAAGCGGAACCGTTAAGCTTGTAGCAACACTACAGTGTAAATTTTGTTTTAAAATATATTGATTCATACTTTAAAAAATATGATATGTTTCTAACGATTTTTTCTACTATTTTTGCCTTTACTACATAATTTTTAAGGAATTTCACCAAATATTTGCCGTAAGAGAATCTATTGTTTGCAACAACGATCGCTTAAAGCGACCTAATTCTTATCCCCCCCCCTGATAATACAATTACCAGAAGTTTCAAGACAAAATAAATATTAAAGTCGTGCAAAGTTAGAAAAAAGATTCGCTCATTAGGTAATCCACCGAGAACTCTAACCGTAATTAAAATAATTGATTTATAAATCGATAAAAAACTTCGAAACTAATGATTTTGCAATCTGCAACGTTCACATGCATATTATAACTATTAACTCTTATAACTACTGAATTGTTATACTGACGATAGACAGTGTAATTGTCAGGATATTAAATGATAGATTTACACCAAGAAAACAATTAATATCCCATAAAGAGAAGCCATCGTATACATACTTCGATTTATTTAGAGCTTCATTTGATAGGGAGTCAGCTTTTACGGTGTCATCCAATCGGACGCTCGCACGTCACTACAGTAACGTCACTTTGGTGAAGTTAAACTTCCCGATTGGATGACACCGTAGCTGATTTACGTCAACTCAACCTAACCTAACCTATTTAAATCCAAGTATAAAAGAGTTTCATTGAAAATTACCTACATAACCTTTAAAATCGAAACGAATCGTACCTGCGAACGGTAAAAAACGGAACGAAATCCAACCTCTCATGACATTTTTATGTGCAGTGGTATCGCCTTACATTAAAGACAATCAAGACAATCAAATTAATTTAACTATTACAATTTAACAATTCAATCACTTTAACAAATATTTTATTGACATCAACTTTCATTTGTTTGTTTTTTTTTTTAATTTTATTATAGTTTCCTCTTGTGATTTTTAATGTTTTTCTTTTCTTTGTCTCAAGTAAGACTTATATACCGTACTTATTAATGGTATTTATAGTTTACACCATTTGAAACTTAGTTGCAATCATACAGTTCTTGTTTTATCTTCGGATATTGTATTTAAATTTCAAATCTATATCCAGTTTTTAAATCTTGCTTTGTTCTTGTTATAATAGTAATTGTTATTATTATGATTAACATTATCATTATTATTATTATTATTATTATTATTATTATTATTTCATAGTTAATTTTTTACGATGAAAGGAATATTTCAATTGTTAAAACTAATTAATTTTAGAATAGCTGATGAAGCGACCAAATTATGTCGCGAAACGTTGTGACTAGTCATTGACACAAATCAAATAATTGTTAAAATTATTAATTGATTTGATTGTCTTTAATGGAAGGTGTCCGTATACATAGTCACTTCATTTTTACGAATTACACTGTCCTACTGCGCATAAAAATATACAATATATAGATAATCATTTTTGGTCTCATGCTGCGCGTCGAGTCGATTTGCTCTTGGCGCTCTCTCGTGACAGTTGCGTCGTTTAAACCGCAATTTAAGCAATCTTTAAATGTGCGCGCTTACATTATTTTAATATAGCATTGTGGGTAATTAAGCACATTGTTAACTTAACACAGCGAAGCCATCTTGTTATTCTTGTTCATCTGTTCGAGAAGTGGAGTTGAACTTTGATGCTGCAAGTAAGTACGGATTTAGATAATTTTTCTTTTTCTCGTGCGATTTCATATAGCTGTCTGACAAAAAAACCAACACTTTTTAACAGTATTTTATAATTATGAATACCAAAAGCTATCTACTTCTTTCGTAATATTAAACCAATGTAGGCGTCCGTATAAATGAGCATTTCATTTTTATGAATTACACTGTTCTACAAGGGGCAATTTTTTTTATACGCCAATACGAGTTTCTAAAGGTTTTGGGATGAAATTCAAATTCGAAATTTGCTATCAGGCACGGTTTTTGAATTATTAAATATAATTAAATTTTGAGTTATTGGGAATACATCATAGCTACACAAAATATGAATGTCTTCTGGATGAGTAGAATAGCCGCGACGGAAATTCCCATTACAAAAGGAAGATTTGACCTCAACGTGAATGGAAAGTGGGAGAAGCAATATTCAGAAAGATAAATTGGAAGCTAGTGATGATGTCCTGCCTCCAATTCACATCCAGTTGGGTCTTACGAAACAATCTGTCAAAGCTTTGAATCCATCTGGAAGAGGATTTATTTATCTTTCACGTAAGTTTCCCAGTCTTTCGGCTGCAAAAATAAAGGTGAGTTTGTGGGTCCCCACATAAGAGAACTTCTGAAAGATGCTCATTCTGAACAACGCCTAACACCAAAACAGAAAAACGCATGGATAAATTTCAAGAACGTAACGGAAAACTTTCTAGGAAACAAAGAGCTGACAACTATGAAGAACTAGTTCAAGAGATAATAAATATATGTAGGAATTTAGGTTGCAATATGCCTTTAATAGTGAATTTTCATGATTCACATTTGCGTTTCCCTGAGATTTGCAGAGACTCTTCCGATGACATAATGACCATGGAAACACAATGCAAAGGTAAATGGATGCCTTCAAGGCTTGCAGACTTATGCTGGAACATTATTCAAGATTGTATACGTAATCACAAGAGAAAAAATAAGCTTTGTAAATTCTCTGGGAAGAGATTATTTTATTGTTATATTCTGTCAGTAAATAAGTTTTTTTCATATGATATATTGCATTTCATAGGTCTATACTTGCGTTTAGTTTTTTTCTGATTTGAATGTTCTTATACATTTTTTAAAAAAATTTAGGATGGAATTGTTACACATTTTCCCTGTACAAAAGCGCAGAGTGGGGGAAAATGTAAAAAAAAAAAAAGAGAGAAAAGAAAGAAAGAAAGAAAGAAAGAAAAAGAAATTGTCTATAACATTAAAACTGTGCCTGATAGAAAGAAACCAATACAGATATGAATTCAGCAAATGAATTCATATGACTCTTTCACTCTTTCACGTTCTCATGACTCTTTCCCTCAGAAAAATTAATTTAATTTTCTTATTGCAGAACAGTGTTATTAACGACTCTGTAACTTGGTATTATTCCTAAGTATTCTGTGAAGCATAACATAAACATTTCTTTAAAATTCCAGAAATATGGAACCTGCTAGAAGTAATCGTAATTATGGTACAAAATGTCATGCAGAAGGAAATCTGAGGGATATAGTGGATTATATTAAAAACTGTAAGTACAGCAATGACAAACATGATTTATATTTAAAATGGTTGTGACTCTTAACTCCTGTACAAATAATAACACTGAGGTCCTTAAAATTACGAACAATCTACTTTTTTTTAGCATGGGAAAACATCATCTTGGACGTGGAGAAGGAAACTAAAGAAGGTATCACAACTATTAGTACTACGTATATTCCATAATTATCAAAACCGATTTATTTTCATGCACTGAAAGATAATTCTATACTTCTAGCTATTCATTTGCAACTTTTTAAAGCTGCATGGATTATTTCTATAATTTTTGACATGAGATTTATTTTTAGGAGCAGTTACAATTACTTATTATAATCCAACAATGTCAAACTTGGGACAAGAAACAGTTGAAAAGAAAATGTCAACAGAAGTCGGTGATCGAGACCAGAAACAATTAGCACTCAGAGGGGCCAAAGGTATCTTACATTTCTTTAGTTCATTTTCACAGTTTTACTTAGTAGCATTTAGGGCAAAAGACATGAAATTTGGTTCTTTGCACACAGTTTTAAAGAAAAATTGCTGATTTGCTGAGCATGAATTATTAAGAGTAAAAACACTGCAAAGTAATGATAAAACAATTAAACTTCACTAAGTAACTGTATTGTCAATGCAATTTCCACAATCAAAGAAGTTAAAAATATCAATAAATTTTATTGTTGAAAAAATCTCAGAAAGATGCAGGAGTGCACACAGAATGAGGTACACATAACGTACATATGAGGAGTTAATACTGTCATTCATACCTCACGTATTACATGAAATCACAAAGGCTCCAAATTTTAATACAGGCCTACATACATTACTTCTTTTTAATGAACAAATTGATTAGGAGGCACTGACCAAAATTTTTAAATTACAATCTACATGACTCAAATTAGTTTCAGATCCTGCCCAACCCTCAGATGAAAAACTAATTAATGAACAAGTAAAAATTTGGAACAATTCTGGTTCTGGAATACAAAACAGCAAAGAAACAAAAGTTTCTTTACGAACAGGTAAGGCAAAGCATTTAAAATTGGAGGTTTAATTGGCTCTAAAGTTAGAGGATAAGGCAGATTGCAGATGAAATCGGTCAGCATTACCATTGTTTAGATAAAATTAGATGTATCTCAATTCTGGTGTAATTGTTACTTTCTCTTAACTGACATGTTTGAATGCAAGATATTGAATATGTTGATCATTGTATTACATTTTATTTTACACTATTACGACCTGATTAAACAAACATGTCCGCAAGGAAATTATCTCAAATAAAACATGAATTGCGAGCTTGGAAAAGAAAATATTTATAGCTAGACATTGATGACCATATTCATTACTAAACGTAAATATAAATTACAATGATATAAATCATATCAGAAATATTGACAATCAATTTAAGTATCATGGATGAAGACGTAAAATATTTAGTAAAGGTAAAATTAAAAAGACCATGTAGGAAAAATATAAGAATGCAGCTGTAGGAAAAAAATATAGGTGAAGGCAATAAAGAAATGTCTTGTTTTTTCACTAAGAATGGGAGAAAATAATACTAATAAAATCACCTTTGAGATACCAGCTAACAAGGAAAAGAATCTAGCTGCTAAGCTAGAATTTTGATTGCTGCAGGTATGGGTCTGGTATTCAACTCAGTGAAATTTGTTGGTGTCAAGAGGAATAATTTTCTTATATAAAAGCTTATTTACTTGAATTTTACAAATAACTGAAAGGGAATTCTGATAACTATAGACATGATGAGCTTCTTGTGGCCACCCAAAATGTCATGAAGAAGAAAGAAATGCGGAGTTCATGTAGTCCAAAAACACTTAGTCTCTGAATTGTAAAACCAAACAGATAAACTGAATAAACAAAAATATCATGAATTTAATGAATAAATTTCTTTCAAACAGTATTCGAAGAAGGAGAGAGAAGTTGTATTTGATTCAAAATACCATTAGAGCAACTTGATGATCAATGAAAATCCAGATAAGATTTTTTTTACATTAAATAAACAAGACTAGGTTTGATTTCATGAATCACATCTCTGATGGTCATAAGTTTCCAAATAATATATTTTAGAACACTCAAAACAAATAATTTTCACAGAAAACAGTTTTTTTCATGATAGTTACGTTGATTTTGAAAAGCAAATTCACAGTAAATGTAAAACTGAATTTTTGTAATTTAATGCCTCACATAGAAGGAGCTTTTAAAACCACTAGTATGTGTAAAACTGACAATCGAAAGTTAAAAAACAGTCTGAAAATGTATCTGATCAATGATAATTAAAATACGACTCGTTCTGTGTAAAATTGGATAGATTAATAAGACATTTAAGAAAATTTAAGACATTTAAGAATTTTTGAAATAAATTAGTGAATATTATTGTTATTGTTATTATTTCACATTTATTATTTTCATTTATTTATTTGTTCATTATTTACATCTTGACTCATAGTAACAGTTGAAAGTTTTAACAATCATATGGCAAAATGTTTCCCATTTCACAAATCACAAATATCGTTGTGATCCTACAGCTTCTTAGCAGAATTAATGTTACTAATGACATTCGAGTGTTCAAAAAATTGAGTGTCCCAGCTTGGAATGCTGCTCTAGAACACTTGGACGTATTCCGAGAGATCTGGGTTCAATTCTTGGCTGGGGCAGTCAATTTGTTGACATTACAGACATGACTTTGATGATACAGTTTTTCCCATCATGAAGTGGAATGACTTTAATATAAATAACATAACTTATACATTCATCAATTATTTATTAACCCTCGGATGCAAACAATCTGACCCCTAGCATATGTATTTCTGGTTGTGTACAATTTTTTTCTGGGAGATCTGAGTCTTCGTGACATCTTTTATTACAGTCTTATTTATTATAAAAAAATAATATTTTTTAACTTTCACTATTTTTAAATGCAGATTTGAAGCCTTTTAACAAAAAGAAGACCGTTACAATCGTGGGGACACTCTTACTTTATCCGTTTATTTATTCCATTACCGATATGTAATTATTTTTGTAGTTCATATTTCTTCCCTTTCATTTGAGGGAATGTGGTATCATTGCAAAATGATTTGTGTATCATGATTTTTGTTTAGTAGGTGTCCAGTTTGAATATGTACGCTTAGACCTAGTTACATTCGAGTTTGATTCTTTAACATCGCATTCTTTGGTTGGACTTGTGTTAATCTATCACAGTGTCAACAATGGCATGGAAACCGCTTAGCGATCAGGGAATAAAAAATGCCTTGATGAATACCCCTCCATTGCAAACGAAAGTGAAGTATCAGACAGTGACGCTGATTATCTCTATGACCCTCATGATAGCGCAAGTTCTTCCGAATTGCCTGGGAGTTCTAGTGAGGAAACTGAGGAAGAGAAAAGAGATTCTGATGGAAGGAATCACGTATCAGCAGTGTGGTTGTTCGTGGTTCTTCCAACTTCCTCCTTGTCAGACACACGGACACAATATCTTGCATAAATCGAATGGACTGGCTCGTGGCATTATGACAGTATCCCCAACAAGTGCTTTCAAATAATTTGCAAAGCTACTAAAATTTGCACAATTATAATAGAATAAATGTTTTGTATGTTTTATGCTAATACAAAAAGTTTCTGCTAAATTTGTTAATTACTTCACTCCAGAATCAACATCATACCGATGACAGTATTTGCTTAATTGAGGTCGCTTTATTTTTTTTCTGTACAAATTACTTCTAAACATAAAAAAATGTATGCTGAGGGATGATTGCCTATTGTGAAACCATTAATGATTGAATTCCAGAATAAGATTCTGAAAAAGAAACCCATAACTGTAATTTATAAGCCTGGAGTAAATCTGACCCTACCTTTGTAACGGAGTAGGTAAATTCACGATAGCATCCGAGGGTTAAATTATGATGAAAGGTTCTCAGAAACCTTTTAAATGCTAAGTATAATATTTGTCCTAGTGAATCAAAGGGTTAATGGAAAAACAAATTGGTCAGAATAATAAAGATATTAAGTCTCAACTAACACAAGAATGTAACTGCAGAGAAATTCCCAATTTTTTTTTTCCTAATATTCTACTACAAAACTAATTTTGGATTATTTTTGTGGTCACATGAGTCAAACCAAATAACAGCAATAACAAATTTGTAATAATTGGGTTTCAGGAATTCAAATCTAAATATGAAATATGTGACGATTTGCCATTGAGACCAAGTTTGAGGTTCACAAGCAGTGCAATACAACATACTAATTGCAATATTGTAGATTTCCACTTGGAGTTGAAGAGCGAGTTGTCAAAGAAATATAAAGATTAATATAAGTAGTAAAAATCTTCCACAATACTTGTCCTTCAGCAAAAGAAAAAACAAACAACTTATGTTGAAAATTGACTGGACAATTTGCAATCAAAAGAGAAACAAGATATGTTTATTTTCCATCATTTAATTTGCTAGTAAATAAAACTATCTCAAGAACAAGGATGGAATTCTGCTTAGGCAAGCAAGGCAGCTGCTTAGGCAAGCAAGGCAGCTGCTTAGGCAAGCAAGGCAGCTGCTTAGGCAAGCAAGGCAGCTGCTTAGGCAAGCAAGGCAGCTGCTTAGGCAAGCAAGGCAGCTGCTTAGGGACCCAACCTTAGAAGGGGCCACAAATGACAGTTATAAAATACAACAGAAACCTAAATACATTTTTAAACCTTATCTTAAAATCAATTTTCAACGATTTCACAATGGCTCGTCCGAGGTTTACTTTGAAGTACAAAAGTGCAGACCTTATGAGCTTTTCTGGTATAGAAACAACCCCCTCCTGTTCGCCGAATGAGGCTACGTTTTGCCATCATTCGATTTTCGGTGTCAAGGACCCACAAAATAACTGGCTACACCACGTGTTAATAGGATTTTTTTCTAAATTTAGCAACTGGACTAATTCTTTGTTCGTTACAAGGGCTCTATACTAAGTTCTTCTGCTGAAAATTCGCCGTATTTACCCGCATCATTACATAACTTTCTCTCTACACCATAGCAAGAAGATAAAAAAGCATTGGAATTATGTAAATTGGGTGCTTTTTGTTTTGATATTAATTTTTCTTTCTGAACAAATATATTCATTTCTTTCATAAATAATAAACAATTTACAAGTTTATGGAGTGTTTATATGCTTCTGCAATGCAAATTTTTGCATAAAAGTATTTTTCAAACCAACTTTTGAGCGCTTGTTGCAGGCCAGCAATTGGGAATATCCCAGGAGTTTATTAGACGAAGTATGCTTAAAATTGTCTTAAGAGCTTATTTTCGAAGTTTCGACGTTTCCTCCATGGACACCCGAGTCTGAGTGAGAGAGTGTGAGAGCTTATTTTCGAAGTTTCGACGTTTCCTCCCATGGACACCCGAGTCTGAGTGAGAGAGTGTGAGTGTGTGAGAGAGAGAGAGAGAGAGAGAGAGAGAGAGAGGGAAGGAGGGAGGGAGGGAGAGACAGAGAGCGGGAGCAAGTATAATAAATGATCGTAAACATGAATGTTTGAAGAAGTATTAACATCTAAATACTTCCAATTAGACTATCTGAAAACATTGGGAGGGAAGTAGATTGTTTTTAACTCAACATTGTATTCAATAATGTGTAAAAATCAGTATTATTCTTTTACTTGTTGAAACAAAATCATTATTTTTCATTTCAGATTCTTTACTTTTCTATTCAAGTGCGTGGAAACACAACCAAAGAACGCAAGTGACCATGGGAAACAGTAAGTCAAAAGAAATGAATAAGCAAATCAGAGTGGCATTTATGTTATGTCTCAACCTGCAAAAGGGAGATGTCAGTGAAAGATATTCCGAAGCCACATCATTTTCAATTTTGAGCTAAAGCTTTATCATTACACAAATGCATGTCATGTAATGGAGAGCCCAAAAAATCAGTTGGATATTACCTTACTGTCTGTAGAGGGAATGAAAAATTAAATGAAAGGGAAGAGGGTTGCACACAGAAAATTGTGGTATCTTAAACTTGGAAAAATTAAAATTAAGGTTTTTGAATATCTCTCACTCACCCCTTCAAACAATACATTTTGAAAATCTTCCAAATTTTACAGGAGCAGTACATGGTACCAAGTTCTGTCGCTTCTTTTTTCCATCACATAAAAAACGAGATCTAATACGGCAGAAAGAGAGAACACCTAATGAAATAAAACAAGTAAACTTTACAAAAAAAAATAAATATTTTCCTGCACCAGGTGGGTGAAAAAATTTAATTATATCCAAAATAGTATGAAAAATTCTGAAACTAATTAAAATTTAAAAAATTATAATAAAAAAAATAAAAAAAGAAAGGGGAAGAGACACAAAGAATAAACTGCATCAATCATGGAATATATTTAAAAAAATGTACCTACTATACTATTATCTATGAATTACTAATCAAGTGAATTGAGAATTCTATCTAAAAAGAGACTTGAAGACTAAAGGGAAGTGCCTTTGTGAGGTATCTTTAAATCATTGGAATAAATCTTAGTAAGAAGAGTGAAAACACTTGAAATTTTAAATAATATTTATTGAACTGATTACATACAGCATTTGCATGTATAAACCGCCCTTCCCCCCCTGAAAAAGTAACTCGTGAAATAGGGGGTGCAGCTTATACACGAATTTTTTTAGGAGGGTAAAAAAAGGGGGGGAAAGGAGGGAAAACAACATTGGAAGAAAAAAATCACATCCCCCCGCCCCGATTTAATGTAACATTCACAATTGCTGGCAACGTACCATAACCCATTGTCCTCGCTCCTATCCATCGTATTAGAAATGCTGCACACTTTAAAACTTTCCGCCGCTTCGGAAGTCACGTGGTATCGCATCGTCACGTTGCCTCAGTTTGTTCTCAGAGTTGGAAGTAAACTGCAATTATTCCATAGCTACCTCTTGAGGCCTGTCTTCACGATGGAATATATCACGACATTTCGCGTTTCTCGGTCGTGCTGCTAGGTGTCGCATGATCCACGCCGTTGATACGGTCACGATCATGCGACATCTAGCGGCACGACCGAGGAAGACGCGAAATAAAGTGCTTCATTCCAACGTGAAGACTGGCCTTCAGAGGCAGCTATGGAAAAAATTGCAGTAATAATAATGCCGTGCTCTGACAGATGCGCAGCAACAGCCAATCAAATGTGGCATGGCATTCCCCCTGCAATTTCACGTTACGGATTTAACTAATAATAACAATTTAACATTTTTATTATAAAAGTTACTGAGCAAGATAGAATTATTCGGTGCGGCACGAGATTCTTTTTCTTCAAATTATTATGACAAGACTTAGTGCGGCTTATACGCGAGAAAATTAAGTATTTAAAATTAGTTCAACTGCTGACTTTTAAATACCATTTTTTCAGATATTTCATATTTCTACTCTGTTTTCTTGGTAATTTGTATTTTCCAGGTGCAGTTCAATACGAAAGAAACAAGAGCGATGAGAAAAAACAACCACCAATGAAAGGCTGTGATTGGCAAATAGTTTGTTACAAATCAAAACAAAAAGAATACATGGAGAATGCCATCAAAACAATTCAAGGATGTAAGTGTCATTTAATTATTTTAATGTACCTTAAACATATGTGTAAAACATTTAAACCATGAGGGAAAAAATTAAACTTATGCATCACCAAGTAACTTATCATTTGTAGCTTTTTCATAAGTACAAGCTTTTTCTTTAAGAAACAATAGGGAGATGTGTATTCAACTTTAGGTCTATGCAGGTGTGCAGAGTGTTTGGTTATAAAGAATTTTTCATTTACGGTGACTATGTACTTTTATTCGTTAACTTACTCTAAAATATATAACATAAACAACATGACATAAATGACACTCATTTGTATAGTGTATTTTTAATGCGTCATTGGTTTCGGGGTAGGGGGCTCATGGATTTTCAGCCACCCACCCCCACCCAGTGCAATCCCGATATATTTGTTTATACACTTGCAGTTGAAATATAACTCTGACATATTCAACAAAACATCAACAATAACAGAAGGAGGCCATAAAACAGAATTGTACAGAATTAATAGCATGCCCAATCCATGGGAAACAAGCAGTCCTTTGAATGCAGCTAGTTGTTGTTAAACTCAGAAGAATTAAACATCCTCTCAAAAATCAGACAGCAAAGCAAACTACAAATCAGTATTTCAAAAAACACTAAATAATAGTCATGATAATTACTGCATCCAGTGTTCTTGTGTCAAATGAAAATGGCACATGCAATATTAAATCTGCAAATAAATATTCAATAAAAATTTAATCTCTGATTTGAAAAGGGAAAGTCCTTGTTCCTTAAATCTCAGTAAAACAAGAAAAAGGTAATAACATCCACAGTTGGCATCTGAGAATTTTATGTTTTACATAAAAGTTTTAGAACTTTTGTTTAAGTTTTAGAACTGTATGTGATGTATAGAACTGTTTTTATACCATGGACTTATTTCCTTTATAAAATAATAATGAAGTAATTATAACCTTTTTTTTTTACTTATGCTGCAATATAATCATACAATAACAACAAAATCAAGTGAATTAACATATTATGGTTTTTTATATCAGCAACTACTCATCATCGATTTCCACTTGAATATGTGGCTATATCAAAACTTTTTGTTAGAAATGGCAATATTCGTTTGGGATAGGTTTTACTATTTTAACATCAGTTAAATCCTTTCCTTTGATTGGAAGAACAGCTGAGCCACAAAATTTCTTGAAAGGCTAATTGGGATGTGCCTTTGCCTTTGGCAACATAAATGAGTACTTGAAAAGCCCATCAATATATGTACTTCATGTGCTATGAGCAAACCAAAATATTCTCTATCATATGTTAGCTGCTTTACTTGGAAAGAGTGACACCAGGCCCACAATGAGGACTTCCAGAATGAACACAATACTTGGTTGAATTTTTAAAATAGTTGATAACTAGGTTTTAAAGGCTATGATGTCCTCAGTGTCTATTACTCTTGTCATGAAGCACTCAGGCATTTCCTAGATGATGATCAGGTGTGTGGATCATTAGTGCTGGACTCGTCTTTTCCAATTATTAGAATTTTTAGTTGGAAATAGAACACCTACTTTAAGCTGGACAAGTTTCATTTTCACACTGACCTATTGGTTGAAGAATAACAAAGAAAATGTATAGCTCACAAAACTTCAGTTTTACAAAACGAAGTGAACTTATTTCCCTTTTGAAATCACTGATGCAATTAAGATCAATTACCCTTGTGAACCTATTTCTCTGATAATACTTGACTGATTAAGGAATTGTATTTCAGGTGCTATCAATTGTACATCCTATTCAGTTCATCATAAAGAAAAACGAATTGATGTAGACAATAGTGCTTCACTTATAAAACAGAATTCCATCTCTCTCATGAAGGCCAAAATCCAACATCCTGTTCCAAAAACAGGTATTTTATTCCCCTAATTTATTCTGCAGACAATATTTTGGAAAAAAATTGTCAGATAAATATGTGAGTGTGTATTCATGGTCAATAAATGTACAATGGTGTATTTGTTTTGTTTTTTCCAGCTACATCAACAGGAAAAGAAGATAAGATTGCTGAGCAGAAAGAGGACAAAGAAGTTAAATGGGTTGTTTCAAGAATTTGATTCTCAAGGTATTTGAAATTATGCTAATTACCTTTTGTCACCCACTGCTCACGTTTATTAGTGGATCAGTAGCATAATAAACCTGCTTATTTGGCATTGCTCTTTTATGATTATTTTAAATTCATTCACCCCGTCTCAACCTCTCATTCAACCCATTCAGTCACCCTGACTCTCCGTAAACCCCAACATGTCAGTAACCAACAAAATGTAGCTAATACAATATTCCACTGGTTGAAAGAAAACTCCAATTACCGTAATTCCAAGTAACTGCCCAGCCATTCTCTTCACTTGGATCTTGGATCTTCACTTCACTACTCACTATTCCCCTCTCGTAACAATAAGAAAAAACTCGATTCCCTG
>JAHLJT010008446.1:269045207-269110279 GCA_031308135.1 Acheta domesticus
AGGACCCGTCGAGGTGGGTTGGTCCACGTCCTGACGGGGGGATGCAGAGAAGGCTCTCAAGTGTTCCTTTCTCCATTTTTTTCATCGTCTTGCTTTTCATTTCATGTCACGTATATTCTTTTCACTCCTTTTTCTTCCTCACTGGCCTTCTCTGTATGCTGAACGCCCACCCATGTGTTTGCCGTGCATGGCGACCCGTGTCGGAGGGAATGTGTGTCCTGGCAGTTGAGAGACCTGTTTGTTTCCAACTAGTCCTGGTGCTATGTTTTTTTTGGCTTGCACTAAGGGGTACGTCTACGTATTTTTGGGGAAACATTCCTTGTAGGTGTCAATACACTCGCTTTGGCCTCGGACTCTTCTAGACGGGCGGTCGGGAGCTAACCACTCCCGATCAATCGGCTCGGACTAGGTCTTGCACTGAACTCCAGGGTGAGCGGGGGGATCCACGGCGGTGCAGCGCTGTGACATTCCCCTACTATATCTTCGTGTCAGCCCTGGCACCCCAGTGGGGTGTCCCCTTGTTGGACTCCATGGTGGGTGGGGAGCACGGAGATGAATTTATATCCATCTCATGGATACTCAAAACACCCCCCTGCCCTCTTCTGCAAGGAAGAGGAGATGTGACAGAACAGTTGATCTAAATAGCTTCTTCCTCCGGGAAGAAGATAAACCAAGAAAGCCTCGGTTTCTGTTGATGTCTTGCTCGGAAACTGAAAAAACTTTCAAAAGTGTTAGTGCGGTCCGCCTTGCGCGAGCAATTGAGGAGAGTTTTGGAAAGCTTCAAGCGGTCGTGCGACAAAGAAATGGTACAATTCTCTTTGAAGCACGCACCGACGAACAAATAGAAAAGATTTTAAAAACTGAACAGATTGCCGGCCTCCAAGTGGAAGTGACCACTCACCCTACACTTAACCTATGTAAGGGAGTGGTCAACCATGAAGACTTTGCGACTGAAAACGAGGATGAACTTCTTTCCTTTTTCAAGAGCTACGGTGTAACGGAGGTGTACAGGATCAGGAGGAAGGAGAATGGGAAAGAGATCCCCACTTCTACCTTGATCCTGACGTTTAATCTCCTTCTCTCCCAGAGTATGTTAGCTGTGGTTATTATAACCTTCGCGTGCGGCAGTATGTGCCGAACCCCCTGCGCTGCTTTAAGTGTCAGAGGTTCGGTCATACACAACAAAGGTGCATGGCCGTAAGCCCTGCTTGCGCAAAGTGCGGTAATTCCGCGCACGATCCCAACCCTTGTTCATCACCAGCCCGCTGTGTAAATTGTGAAGGAGACCATGCGGCCAACTCCAACAAGTGCCCCACATATCTGAGAGAGAGGGAGATTCAAAGGATTAGGGTGACGGAGAAGGTATCTTTTCCGGAAGCGAAACGCCGATACCTGGTGAAGAACCCTGTGGATCTCAGGCGTTCTTTTTCTAGCACTCTAGCGAACACTGTCAAAGCGACGAGCATTCAGTCTCTCGTGCTACTCCCCCAGTAGCGAACTTTTGTTGCCAGTATCCCCAGTGGACTTCCCTGAGGAGACATCGCCTCTGCAAGGTGGGAAAATAATAATCCCACAAAATTCAAGACACCACCCAAGAAGACAACAAAGACAAAGACAGAACAAGAATCCACTTCTCAGCCGCGCAAGAAGGCTGATGTCACACGGCCTGCTGGCCTGGACAAGAAAAACGATAGATCCTCCAAACTCCGACAACCTACCCGACTCCTGAAACTCGCTCTGAGCGATCTCTCAGCCTGTCGAGCAGTGGTCAGGATGAGTCTGCCTCGGAGGAAACTTCAGCCGGGGTGGACACTCGCTCCTTCGGGCGGCAGAGGCGAAAAAAGGAAAAGAAGAAATCCTCTTAACTTTTAAACAACGGCTCTCCTATCCTGGAATCTGAACGGATTTTCTCTCCGACGGGACGAATTAAAACTCTTATTGTCCCGTTATACACCATCAAATTCTGCTTACAGGAAACGCATCTTTCTCCATCACGGTCCATACACTTTCGCGGTTTCACTCCTTATAGGGTTGATGTCGATGACGGCCTTCGCGCTCACGGCGGAGTTACTACTTTGGTCCAGGATTCGCTGCATTCTGCGGAAATCCCTGTTCACACTGACCTTCAAACAGTTTGTGTGCGGGTATCTGCCGTCCCTCTCACTCACCGTATGTAATGTCTATATTCCCCAAGACAAACGGTGTCGGCTGATGACCTTCTAAGTCTAATAAACCAATTGCCCACACCTTTCTTGGTTGTGGGTGATGTAAACGCCCACAGCCCTCTTTGGGGTTCCTCTCGTACGTGTCAAAGAGGTGCTATTTTGGAATCAGTCATCGACACCATGAATTTGGCTATTCTCAACACTGGGGAACCAACTCATTTTGCCGTAGCTACGAATTCTAGCACGGCTATTGATGTAGCCCTTTGCAGCTCCTCACTTGCTACTGCTATGCGGTGGACCATATTAGAAGATCTTTATGGAAGCGACCATTACCCCACGATTGTCCACATTGATCATCTTCGCCGTAGTGTGCACGGCCCCCTCAATGGATCGTGCGACGAGCTGACTGGTCGACATTCCAGAATAATAATGTTAACCTATCAGACGGTCCCTTCGGAAATGTGGATGAAATGACAGAACATTTTAATAGCGCTGTACTCGCTGCCGCTTCCATCGCAATTCCGAAGGCAAGTGCTAACCGCGACATCCTTTCGTTCCGTGGTGGAATGAGAACTGCTCGAGAGCGGTCAGTGCTCGAAAAAAGGCACTGGCACGCCTCAGACACTATCCAACAGTGGATAACTAATCGAGTATAAAAGATGCAGGGCGAAGGCTAGAAGAACTTCTTAGAGAGCAAAAATGCATCGTGGAGAGCGTACGTTTCGTCTCTCAATTGTCACACGCCACCCACGCCTGGTATGGAGGAAAATTCGACAGATAAGAGGACACTCTTTACCAAATACGGTGCCAGGTCTCCTGAAAAACGGAGAAATTATTACATCCCCAGATATGATTGTAGAGGAACTCGCCGCGCACTATGAAGCCATGTCAAGTTCGGCGAACTACGCTCCTGACTTTCTTTTGATCATAGAAAGGATGGAGAGCCGTCCGTTGGATTTCTTCTGCAGAGCGTGTGAAGATTACAACACACCTTTCTCCATATCGGAATTGCGCTCTGCTCTTGCATTGGCCAGACGAACTGCCCCAGGTCCTGATGAAATACACAACCTAATGTTACAACATCTTCCTGATGTGGCGATGCAATTTCTCCTCCGCCTTTATAATCGCATCTGGGAAGAGCACACCATCCCTGCTGTATGGCGAGAAGCCATAGTTATCCCAGCTCTGAAGGAGGGAAAGGATCGGTCGCTGTCATCGAGCTACCGACCTCTCTCTCTCACCAGCTGCGTTTGCAAAGTGCTGGAACGGATGGTAAACCAGCGCTTGGTCTGGACCTTGGAGTGCAGAAACCTACTGGCACCAATTCAGTGCGGTTTCAGGAAACACCGGTCTACCCTTGACCATCTCGTCGCTTTTGCAACGGAAATTTCAACCTCGTTCGTTCTGAGACAACACCTTGTCGCCGTACTATTCGATATAGAAAAGGCATATGACACCACTTGGAGGTATGGCATTCTGCGAACCTTGCACTCGTGGGGATTCAGGGGAAGCTCCCCTTATTCTTCCAAAATTTCTTATCGGACAGATCTTTCAGAGTTCGCATCGGTGACAAACTGTCTAACAGTCACCCCCTTGAAAACGGCATCCCCCAAGGCTCGGTACTAAGTGTCACTCTGTTTGCCATAGCCATCAATAGTATAGCGTCGGTCGTGAGGGAACCTGTGAAGGCATCGCTGTTCGTAGATGATTTTGCCATTTTTTGTTCATCCAGCAGCATAAGTGTGATCCAGAGGCAACTCCAACTGGTGCTCAACAAGCTGCATGAATGGAGCATGTCGACAGGTTTCAAGTTCTCACCTACTAAATGCACTGGACTGCACTTCTGCAGAATATACCATTTGCATAGCGATCCAATCCTGTACTTGGGAGGAAATCAGCTTCCATTCACTGACTCTGCCAGGTTTCTGGGCTGACTTTTGACAAGTCCCCTCACGTGGCGCTCTCATATCCGCACATTGCAAACCAGATGCGTCTCCCCCCTCAATCTTCTTCGAATGCTTAGTGGCACTTCATGGGGAGCCGACCGCATTACCCTACTGCGGTTATACAGAGCACTCATTCGCTCAGCATTGGATTACGGTAGTGAAGTGTATGGTTCTGCAGCTCCTTCCACCCTTCGACCTATCAACAGCATACACCACGCAGGTATTCGACCTCTCAACAGGCGCGTATCGCACCAGCCGAATCGAGTGCATTCTAGCTGACGCTGGGGGAGCCATCCTTAAAAATAAGGCGAGATATTCTATTAGCGTCTTATGGTGCTAAAGTGTCAGGTCTCTTTAATCATCCTTGTCGCCGAATAATCACTCGCCCAAAATATGAATCTTCTTATATTCTTCGAACATCGCTACCCCAGCCCCCAGGCATTCGATTGCGAAATCTTTTGCGGGGACTTAATGTCGATCTTCCCACTCCTGTGAAACCCCCAAATGACCTGATTCCCCCCTGGAAACTCCTTCCCCCCAATATTGACCTCAGACTCTCCAATCTTCCCAAACAAAATACTAGTCCTCTGGTTTACCAGAAGCAGTTTCAGGATATGAGGGAAGCCTATCCGGATCATCTATTCTTGTACACGGACGGGTCATCGCACAATGACGCAGTGGCGTGTAGTTTTCATTGCATCTGGGCCACCAAATCATATCGTCTTCATTCGCAGTGCAGTACATTCACAGCTGAAATGTATGCAATACTCAAAGCCCTAATGTACATCGAGTCAACGACGCTGCAGCGAGTAGTTCTCTGTTCTGATTCTCTCAGTTCTCTTCAGGCTGTCTCCCGGCCTTCGTCAGACTACCTGACAAAATCAGTTCAAAACCTGATTCATAGTCTCATGTCCCGCAACTATGACCTGGTTCTTAGTTGGGTTCCAGGCCATGTGGGAATCACAGGGAATGAGCTGGCCGACCTGGCGGCGAAGTCTGCTACTCGTAATACTCGTATCGACGTTCCTGCTGTGCCATTGTCCGATGTTAAGGCTTACTTGAAACGATCTCTGTTTAGAGCGTGGCAAACAGAGTGGCACAATACCAATTTTAAACTAAGTGGGATAAAGAATTCTGTAATTCCCTGGCGTTCCTCATCTCGCTCCTCTAGGCGTGAGGAAGTAATTTTAACTCGTCTTCGAATTGGACACTGCCATTTTTCCCACGGTTTCCTCCTTCGAGGAGAAACTCCTCCGTATGTGACTCATGCGGGACGGCTCTGTCTGTGGAACACGTCCTCCTGAACTGCAGGAAATATTTAGGCAACCGACGAAGACATGGCCTGGGCAACTCGCTAAGGGAGGTGCTCGGGGATGACGATTCCGCGCTCTCAAAAGTTTTTTGCTTCTTGAGGGAAAGCGGAATATATAATCTTATTTGAGAGAATAGAATAGTGTTTTACTTTTTGTTGTTTTATTTTTGGCCCCTTTACAGCCAACTTTTAGTTCTACTATGAATTTTACGTGTTTGTTATATATTCTTTCTGTCCTACTACTTGAATACTCGATGTAGAATTCAAGTCTCTCCTTATGTATATGATTTTAATTAGAGGGTAGGCTCCATCTGTAACACATACTGAACCTATTCCCTTTTTTAAAATACTTCGACATGGGCGCCAATGACCTTGGCAGTTGAAGCGCCCTCTAAACCTTAATCAATCAATCAATCAACTATTGCTGGAAGAAGCCAGTGATGACCACGGACACTTTCGCAGGAAGTACGGTTAAGGTAGTACATTGACGTATTATTTTGCAGTGTAATATGAGTTTTCTCGAAAAAATGTGTATGCGGAAAATGTTTAATACAATAAAAGAAGTAGTAATAAATGTTCTAAACCCTCTATGGTTGATTATCGAATGGTTCAAATTTTGGTTCAGCTAAAGATGCCCCCTGATTATTATTTTTTACGTTAAAAATTATTAAAGTATTAATCTAATTTAAATAAATTTTAAGATTAATCTATAATATATCAATTATTGGTAATACTATTTTAAAACTTTTTACCGAATTAATAATTGAACATTTTATAAAAAGAAAATTACTGTGCTCCCACGTGAATCGAAGTCCACGAAAACATTTTGTTTTATGAAAAATGTTTAGATTTCCGTTGCGAAATTGCACTAGCTCCCTTTTCCTTTCTTCTTAAAATCCAATCACACGTCCTCACTAATCGCCGGCGTTTCTTTATCTCTTCATTTAACACAATAAGTGCGACCGCAACTCGCATCTTCTGCCTTCTACTAGCCATGTCGGAAAGTGAGGTATGACCTCAAAGTTCACGTGCCATTTCCTCGAGGCGTCACCAAAGACGACAACAGAATGTATTGATGTAAAACGATCGGCAATTTCTTGCCGGAAAGATCTTGGTCAGATCTCTCTGACAATATATTGCTCTTCTTTGCTCTTGTTAGTGCAAAGGTGACCGCAAGAATTAGAGACAAATTGCTGAAAGATATTGCGGAAACGTATTGCTAATGTAAGCCCAGCAGTAAGAATGCTGGCAAGTTAACTCTGAGGATTTGAGATGGCGTATCGGAGTGGAATTTTTTTATCGGTTGAAAACACTTTTGCTGGTTTATATAGTAGTAAAATATTGCGGAGCATGTAGGAACAATGCGAGAAAATGTGCTTTGGTAGTACCACTAGTTTCCTTTCTCCTTTTTTTAATTGTACATGACCTTTTTTTAATGAGATAATTTTGTACATCAGACTTTGTCGGAGGCAAACATCTTTATCTTCAATTTTGTAATTTAAAAAAATGTTTTTGCAATTTTCCAAAATTCGGAGATTTAACGAAAAGGAGACATGCACTATTCGGTTAAACGTCCTTTGCACTGTTCAACAACAAAATTTAATCAAACAATTTGGAGCTATTGTATTTGAAAATGTTGAAAATGTCTGAGGGGCTTCATCAGTGGCGGTTCTTTATAAGGTTCACAGGTTCACGCAACACCCAAAGACTTGAGAGAAAATAGAATATACACTTCGTTAACGTAAGCGGTATGGATAAATACTTGAAGCCGGAAAGATTCGATGTGGAACTAACCTCATCTCTGCGGACAAGAAATGGTTACACTGGAAACAAACATTCACAAATTTTCTAATTCATATCGAAGATGCATCAGATGAAAGTAAGTTACAGCTCTTGACAAACTACATAGCTCCTAATGTGTATCAGTGTATTAATAAATCTACTACCTTCAAAGATGCTATGGACACTCTACAATCTCTAGACGTAAAACCTAGAAATGAAATCTATGCTAGACACTGCTTGGCGACTAGAAAACAGCATGCCGGAGAATCTGTAGATCAATACCTCCAAGTCTTGAAACAAAATGAGCAGGGATTGCAACTTTAAGAATGTCACTGCGGAACAAAACAAGAATGAATATATTAGAGATGCATTCATCGGTGGTTTGATTTGTTCTCGGATTTGACAAAGATTGCTTGAAAACACAACGCTTACCCTGGATGTTGCTTTCGACCAAGCTCGAGCTTTAGAAATGACTGAGTAACATTCAGCATCGTATTCTGATTCCAATACTATTGCATCTACTATTAATGACGCTGATAATCAAGATTTAAAGACATCCACTACTACTGTGGCAGTTTTGTCAACAACTGAGAAGTGTTATTTTGTGGGAGGAAGCCGCCATCCCAGAACGTCGTGCCCTGCGAGAGCTGCTGAATGTAGGTCCTGCGGTAAGAAAGGACCTTACCAACGTGTGTGTAGGTCGAAATCGTCCAAACATCCTTTATCAAATACGACTGCGACTACTGGATTGGTAGCATCCGTCACCTCTGCGTTGCCAAAAGGTCTTCAAAAATCAATAGTGGAGATCAAAGTAAATGGAATGAAGTTAAACGCGTTAATAGATACAGGAAGCTCTCTAAGTTTTATCAACCATTCTTTTGTAAGGAAATGTGGCATGCAATTGCTGCCATATTCTGACAGATTTGCAATGGCAAATTCTTCTCTATCTACTGAAATAACGGGACGATGTGAAGCAGATATAGAAATAGAAGGTTTTATTTACAACAATGCTCCAATACTGAAAATGAAGAACCTTTGCTCAGATGCTATAATCGGCCATGACATCCTGCAGTATCCTTCTTCTGTGAACATAGTCTGACGCAAACCCGCCCCGAACACCCAAATTTAATTTAACTTATTCTCAACAATCGTTGAGCGTCTGGGCGGGTGCGCAGATATCTGCTCTTGCGAGCTTACTTTATCTCAGGGCAGTGGGATCTTTTGGGGTGAAGAGAGCAATCCAAAACAAGAACACAAATAACAGTAAAACAAAGTTTAATTACTTCAAAAAAAACCAAATCTACTACACAAAAATCATCATCATCATCATCCTTGAATTTTCAACGTACCATCAACGCAGAATATTCTCGTTAAATCAAAATTAACAAAAACTCTTCAAAAATTTTACACACTGAATTACTGCTCAATGAATTAAGGAATTCCTTTGTGATTAAATTGGTCAAATTTACTTCCACTCTTAACTAAATAACTTCGTACTCTTTACCATTCTTATTTTACATTTCTTCCCTAAAGTTACATGAACAAGTAACGTGCTCTGAGGCACGACTCCCTCCACACTTCAATGCAATTACTATTACAAAAAATTTAACTTCAATTCATTCACAAATCTATCAGGTAATCAGGCGTCAAAATGGCTAGTGCATTGTAATTACGAACTGAAAGTTACCTTGCCTTCATAGTCCAGTACCTCCCCGTATAATTTCTCTTAACATTTTTCTTTTAACGCGGCGCGAACTTGACCTAGATTTTTGCTCGCACAGTTACCTCCCCTTTGCGTTGAGCTGGCCTTGCGTCTGGTCGCTGGCTGCCGCGCGGACGCTGTCGGCACGTGCACGCAAGTCGAGGCTTCGCCTCTGTCGACTCGCTGCCTTCGCGTCCCCGTCTTCTCTCTCTTCCGCTCCCGGCTCCGGCCCTTTCTTCTGTCTTCTGCTCCCATCTCCGTCTCTCTTCTATCTCCTGCTCCCGTCTCCGTCCCCTCTTCTGTCTTCTGCTCCCGGCTCCGATCCCTCGTCCGATTTCGAACGGCACTCGCTCGGCTCCAAATCTCAATCAGCACGTCCTTTGCTCGTGCCCAGTGGTTTTCGTACGCCGGCGTGATGTATGGTTCTCGCCGCGTACTAGTTTTCTCTCTCTCTCTCCAGCTGCAGATTTTATGTGGTTTAATCTCAGCATCAACTCGTGTCGCAATTTAACAGGCGACTTCCTTCACGGCGCCGTAACTGAAGAAAAACTTTCTTTGAATATCCAACATAATTGCGTCTGATCTCACGAAGGGACTAAAACCACAAAATTCAACATTTTACACTTACCAAAAAATTTCAGATACGATGTTTATTTCCGAAACTTCTCCCAACGAAATACTCAGAATAGTCAGTAAACTAAAAAATAAATATTCATCTGGTTTAGATGAATTTCCGGATTGTTTATTAAAAACTTGTGCACCTGCCTTTATACATCCGTTAACTCACATTTTCAATGCTTCTTTATGTACAGGAATATTTCCAGATTTCAAAACAGCAAAAATTAAGCCACTTTTTAAAAAAGGGAACAAAAATGATATTCAAAATTACCGGCCAATTTCTCTTTTGTCAGTTTTCTCAAAAATATTAGAAACGTTTCCATTCGTAAGTAGAAATACTTACGAATGGAAACTTTTCTCAGGAAAAACAAAGCGTTTTCAGACTCACAACACGGTTTTAGAAAATCAAAATCTACGGAAACTGCCATTTTTTCTTTTCTCAAAGATGTTGCTTCATCAATAGACCAAAATGAAGTACCCATTGGAATATTCTTAGATCTCTCGAAAGCTTTTGACGTTATTGACCATAACATCTTGCTCTCAAAATACCTTCGTATGGAATTCGTGGTATTGCCCTATATTGGATAACTTCGTACCTTAAACATCGGACTCAAAGAGTAGAAATACCATACTGGCAGGAAAGGACATTACATACTTATATTTCCAATTCTTTGCCAATTGAGCATGGGGTCCCGCAAGGTTCGATCTTAAGTCCTATTCTCTTTCTGTTATATGTAAACGATATGCCCTCGTCTATTAAAAATGGAAGAACGGTTCTGTTTGCTGATGACACGAATGTTCTTTGCAAAAAAGAAGCAGTAAATAGTACGATTTCAGAAGTTTCAAATTGGTTTAATAATAACAAATTAATTGTTAACGAAAGAAAAACTGTTTCAGTGCATTTTTGCATCTCAAATCGGAAATCGCATGTTCCATTGAAAATGAACAATATGCAATTAACTGATGTTGAGGCAACAAAATTTTTAGGTCTTTCAATTCAATCAAACCTCAAATGGAATGTACATATAAGAGAATTAAACACTAAATTAAGTTCATTATGCTACGCATTCAGAATTCTTTCAATTCTGTCAGCCTTCATGCAGCTCGTTGCGTTTATTTTGCAAATGTGCATTCCCGCCTGAGATATGGCATAATATTCTGAGGAAGCTCATCCTGTAGTATTCAGACCTTCTGATTGCAAAAGAAAATTATTCGAATAATGAAAAAATGCCTTACACGTGATTCCTGCAAGGCTCTTTTCATTGAGCTGGGAATCTTACCATTGCTTTTGTCTATTTATTTATGAATCTGTAATATTTGTCAAAAATGACCTACTTAACGGAGGGAACATATTTTCATGCAATATTGATATTTATAATTACAACACACGCCGTAGAAATCACGTGCATCAAGTGTCAGTAACAACAGCTCAGTACAAGAAATCAACATACAATACATGTACGTTACTTTACAACGCATTGCCAGATGACATAAAACAATTAAAGTCGGTACACAAATTTAAGTTTAAAGTAAAATCTTTTCTGCTGCAAAACTGTTTCTATACAATTAGAGACTATACTGATCGTGAAAAAGAAAAATAATGTTTAATGTAACAAAACAAAGATATATAATGAATTAGTTACGTTGCATTGTATACATTTTCAAAAAATATTTAATACACCTGTAACAAGTAATGTACTTCAGCTTCCGGGTCAATGACTCCCATCTCGATCAGGTTTTTTGTCCAGTTTCCCTGATCCATTGAACAAATGCTGAGATGGCCCCTTGTTTGCTTCTGGACGTAAATGTAGCTTCACTGTGGGCAAGTTTTGTTGAGCACTCCTTTTGCTTGTAGTTCATTTACCGTTGAAATTGATTTTCTATAACTCGGGAAAAAACATTTTTCAAATATTTTTATTTTTCTAAAATAATTATTTTCTAAATTCATTTTTTCGTTTTTTTTTTAATTCTGGCGCTCAAGAAAATGTGCGCAGATAAATTGCTTTCCCCACACGTCATATACAGTTTTTACTGTTTTTTGACAAATAAATAAATAAATAACAATTCGCGACGACTAACTAGACTCCTTTCTGACGCCGAACACTCCTATCTATACTGCGATTTTTCTAGGAAGAGCTCTCAAGATAACTCAAATCCCATCTTCGCGATGGAATATGTCACGGCATTTCGCGTCTTTTCTCGGTCTTGCCGGTAGAAGTCGCATGATCGCAAGCACTGCTTCATACGGTCGCGATTGTGCGAAATCTAGCGGAACGACTGTGAATGATACGAAATGCCGTGACATATTCCATCGTGAAGATGGGATTTGAGTTATCTTGAGAGCTCTTCCTACAAAAATCGCAGTATAATGTTGTTCTCACGAATAGTACAATACAATCGGCGACCGTTGCTTCGGCGATGGTGTGAACCAGAAGAGCTGCCGCTTCCGCGGGTATGAGTCAAAAAAGAGCTGCTGCTGCGGCAAATATCAACCAAGAGCTGCTGCTGCCGCGGGCGTGAACCAAAGAGAACTTCTACTCCGGCGGGCGTGAACCAAAGAGAACGCTTCCGCTTGCGGACTCGCGTTTTATGTCTTCTGCTTGTAGGGGTAACGCGGCGCCTCTCCTCCCCTCTCACCTGTGACGAACCTCCAAACTCACGTTCGTCAGAATAGCTTTTCAATGTCCGCAGCCTGCTCTCTAGATCTGCAGTTCGGCTGTTCCACAGGTACCTCCAGTTTCGCTTTTTGCTAACCTAACTTCTAATTGTGATCCAATAGCTACCAAATCTAGGAGACATTCTCACGAAAATAACCAATTTATAGACTCTGAGATTAAAAGGCTATTGCATGAAGCCATAATAGAACCTAGCAATTCACCATGGCGCGCTCCAAGCTTTTGTTGTAAAGGGAGAAAATGGTAAAACAAGAATGGTTATTGATTACTCACAGACTATTAACAAATTTACATTGTTAGATGCTTACCCTCTTCCAAAGATAGAAGAAATAATTGCTTAAGTTTCGGTGAATGAAGTATTCAGCACCATAGATCTCAAGAATGCCTATCATCAATTACCCATTCTGGAATCGGAGAGAAAATACACAGCTTTTGAGGCTTGCGGGAAACTCTACTATTTTCTACGTGTTCCATTCGGAGTAACAAATGGAGTAGCTTGTTTTCAAAGAGTGATCGATCAAATTGTTCAAGATGAAGGACTGGAGGGGACATATCCATATCTAGATGACGTTACAATGTGCGGAAGAAACCAAGCGGAACACGATCGCAATCTAGAAAGATTTCTAGCTGCATCTAAGAAATATAATTTGACACTGAACAAGGAAAAATGCAAGTTTTCTGTTAAGTCTGTAAACTTACTTGGGTACGTAATTTCTAACAACACAATCAAACCTGATCCTAATCGCCTTCAACCTTTATTTGATCTGCCTATTCCTCAAGATACAGCTTCTTTGCGGCGAGTTTTGGGTATGTTCTCGCATTACTGCAAGTGGATACCTCAATTTTCAAAAAAAGCTCATCCTTATTGATAAAGTATCCTTACCCACTCTCAGAGGAAGCTATCTCAGCTTTCAAGATTTTGAAGGATGATGTGGCGAAAGCAACGATAGCTGCAGTACAAGAGGACTTACCGTTCAGGGTAGAAACAGACGCATCGGAGTTCGCCATAGTTGCTACTTTAAGTCAAGCAGGTCGACCTGTTGCATTCTTCTCTAGGACCCTGAACAAGTCGGAGCAACAACACTCTTCCGTAGAGAAAGAAGCTTATGCAATTGTGGAATCCTTGCGTTATTGGCGACATTATTTAGTTGGTCATCATTTTGAAGTCGTTACGGATCAACGCTCTGTTTCTTTTATGTTTAATCAACAGCATTCCAGTAAAATTAAAAATGAGAAAATTGTACGATGGCGCCTCGAACTTGCCTGTTTCAAATTTGACATAATTTATCGTCCAGGCAGTGAGAACGTGGCGGCAGATACTTTTTGCAGAATAAGCGCTGCTATCACTTCAAATGTGGATCTCAGCTCCCTACATATTGCACTTTGTCATCCGGGTATCACTCGGTTGAACCACTGGGTACGCGTCAAAAACTTGCCATTCTCCATTGAAGATATAAAAAGGATTACTAATTCATGCCAGGTCTGTGCAGAGTTAAAACTGCGTTTTCATAAAGTTGAAGGAAACCTAATGAAAGCTACTTCGTCATTTGAAAGATTTAATCTGGACTTCAAAGGACCTCTGCCAACGAAAACAAAGAATCAGTATCTTTTAACTATTGTAAATGAATTTTCGAGGTTTCCTTTGCTATACCATGTGCTGATGTCCTCTACAACTACTGTAATGCGGCATTTGACACATTTGTTCTCAGTTTTTGGAACACCTGCATAGATACATTCTGACAGAGGAGCTTCATTTATGTCTCAAGAACTTAAATCGTTACTAACTTCCCAGAATATTGCAACAAGCCGAACTACGCCCTACAACCCGAGAGGAAACGGACAAGTTGAAAGGTTCAACGGAACTATATGGAAGACTATCATGTTGGCTCTTCGATCGAACAATCTTAAAACCTAGCACTGGGAAGAAGTACTTGATATTGCTTTACATTCAATTCGTTCTCTTCTCTGCACAGCAACCAATGTCACACCTCACGAGCGAATGTTCAATCATCCAAGAAGATCTTTTAATGGAAGCTCTACACCAACATGGTTAACAAAACCTGGACCTGTTTTAATGAAAAAACTAGTTCGTGGCAGTAAATACGACCCATTAGTGGAGGAAGTAGAATTATTGGAAGCTAATCCAGAATTATGCTCATGTGAGACTTCAAAATGGCCGAGAAACTACCATCTCAACACGGCATCTTGCTCCTCGAGGAGAAGTTAAAATTAAAGAGGAAGACTATGATTTTGTCGTTGCAGAACATCAGCCTCTGGAACCTCAAGAAAGAGAGCAAAATATGGAAACAGGAAATGCTGAGCAGCCGCTGTCCGTAGAAGTTAATGGTGCTCAACGACCTGTTCGCTCCAGGCATCCACCCACTTATTTGACAGACTATGTGACTGATTTCTGAGAGAGGGGTGAATGTGGTACTATTTTAGAACTTTCGAACTTTTTGAACTTTTGTGTTGGCTGCCCTGGTTACTGTGAATATTGTTTTGCCTAGTGTTTTGGTGGCTCAGTCAGTCGGTCGCCTGCCATGTGTTGTGATACTGTGGATGTTTATTATATAAAGTGTTGTCAAAATCAAGTCTGTTTGTGCCTAGATTTTTGTATGTTAAAGCCTTGAATAAAAGGTAATTATTTTCACAACAATACGTGTGAAAGTACAGAATATTTTGTTTCTTATATCTGTATTTTGGTGTTGAAAACGTAGTCGCATTATGAATATTGACAATGAAAGTAAACTTTATTACTTCTAATAAGAAAAGTAGTATGTCGTTATTCACATCGCGGAATATTCGTGCCTTAAACATACCCTGTATCCGTTATCAAATTTCAGGTCATGTTCATGTTTACATGGACTTATAACTAATATGCCGCAGTTTGCTGTGCTGAATCTCTTTCTAAATTATCATTTAACTAAAAGAGATAATGTTTTACCTAATTTTAGTTGCCGCTTCCTGCCGCCTTACACGAAATTTATATCTCTTTATGTGTGTGTCATATCAATCGAAAATACCTATTCATTATGTGGCATTCACCGGAGGTAAAAGAGAGGCAATAATGTGTAGTTCTCGATTATATTGTGAGTGCATGTTATGATAATAATGTCTGTGAAGATCTTTGAAAGTGTTTGAAGATAAAAACAAAATATTTTTGCCACAAACTTAATACAAGATGGCAGGAAAGTCACCGAACTCTAAAGACCTTCTTATCAAAAATTCTGAATGGCTTTCTGGGGATTTTGCGTGCCCACAGAGCAATCGATTGAATCTCATGGAGACAAATCTCGAACAGGGTGACCTGTTCGTTCTTACGATGAGAAATCTGAGAGGTCCAATGGCTGAAGAGTGGCTGCAAAATTGTCCTTCGAAAACGACCATCAGGCAGATTTAATGGTAAAAGCTGTAAGAATATCGGCTCGAGCTTCGTAAAAAAGAGATCTAGCTGTTGTTCTGGACCAAGTTACTGAAACTCCGACCAGACCACCAAAAATTAAAAAACATTAAGAAATTCCCAAAACAAGAAACTATCAGTTGCATTATCCTATGAGAAGGCATTATCCTATTTGCTATATAACAATTTGAGAAGGCAACAGTATATAAATAGAAGGCTAATATCTAAAACCCACAGTGCAGATATTTTCCCATCATACGAAAAAGTGAAAATAGCAAACGCAACATGCAGACCTTCAGGCATACATATCACGGATAGTGTAGCTAGAGTCTAATGACGGAAATACTGTACGACGCGTGTTCTCAGTTCAAAATAATAAGAAAAAGGAACTTTCGCTTAAAGTAATAAAAATGTTCATTTGCCCTGCACCAGAATCAACTTCACATGAAACAACTGAGGAAATATTTCATCTTGTTGAAGTATCAGATGAGGATGCTCTGGAATAGATTCTTTCTAGAGATTCGAGTGAATATTACTTAATCTTAGTAATATGATGTTTATTTCTTTTAAAACAATATGGAAATTAAATGAAATTACAGATGAATAATGTCATAATAAAAGCTTTCATGCGAATTTTTAATTCCTACTTTTTCCCACCTCAAGACAGTACGTATATGTGAGCCGCCATATTGAAATTTTGAAACAGGTAATATGGTAAATGTATTATCTTCTTTAGGTCTACATGTGTACCAAATTTTAGGCGATTTGCTCTTCAGGTAACCGAGTTATGACTTTTGGCCAAGGACAGCGCACTTTCATCCCATAGTGCCTCAGCTCGATTTCGGAGCGGCTGCGCGGCCACGCTCTCACGGCGAGTTGACGCACGTGGGGGCGCGTCCGAGAAAAGTTTATAATCAGTTTCTTGGAATAGAAACGATAATTTTACATGTCATTCCTTCTCTATAGTAGTTTTTAGTTTCTACATTCATTTACAATTATTCGTCAAAAATCCAAATATTTTAAAATATATTTGAAATTTAAGATGAGATGTTCTTAAACAATTTAAATAGTAATTGTGTCTGTTAATCAATAATTGTGCTCATTAATCGGGAAATATTGGAAAGACCAACCTCATGACCATTGCGTATGCAACACCCATTAATTTAACTCTCCCACCGCCACTGGGCATCATGTAAAGTACCCCTCAAAATTAAAATATCAGTTTCAAATTCCAGAGACATCATCCAGAACAATTGGGGGATATCAGTTTTGGAGAAAATCGGCTGAACGGTTTAGGAATTAGCGTTGACCACTAACGGTCGTTTTTTCCGTCAATCGATTTTTCGGTATCAAGAACCAACAAAATACGGATTCTGGTTACACCACGTGTTAGATGAACTTTTTCTCTATATTTAGCAACTGGATTTATCCACTTTCTCGTTACCAGGGCCCGCCAATAAGAGTTTTCTGGCGAAAAAGTAAAACTTCTTAAGGGTGACAAAGTAAAATCAAATCGGGATGAAGTCATTTGTGCACGCGGGCAATCGTCGGCCGGTTATCATGGCACTGTCCTCTGGAATTTTTAATATCTAATCCATTATTTTGTAATTCCACGTGAAACTCACGCTCAAGCAGCACATCTCACATTTTATATTTAGCTCCTATAGTTTCTCGATTTTGCATCTTACGTTAAATTTCGAAGGTAAACTAGTGGTGCTACAAGAGCACATACTTTCTCGCATCGTTTCTAACTTGCAATTTTCGAGAATTCAGAGAGTTCAACGAAAATGATACCTGCACCTTCTTAAGTGTCTCTTGTTCTATCAATCGAAAACAAATTGGAACGAGTTTTGAGAAAAGGTTTTATTGCATGACTTGCATTAACTTCAAGCAGAAATTGCGCAATAACTTATCGTTTTAAAAATTGTACATGACCTGTTTTAAATATTTGATTTTTAGAATAATTTTAAGTCAAAAATCTCTATCTTCAATAAAATACTTCTGCAGTGTTAACTTTTTGCAATTTCTGAAAATACAGTTAGACGAAAGTGAATCGAGCACCAATTTTTTAACGTTATTTTATCATACGAGGAGAAAATTTAAAGAAAGGATTGGCAGCCATTTTTTAGAAAATAATTGGTTAAAAATGTCTAATTTTCTCAAAATTACGTGAAAACTATTCATATTTTCGAAAAAATTGTACATGACCTTATTTCAAGATCTCGGTCAGCAACAGATTTTATTAAGAAAACTCTCTATCTTCAATATTGTTTTGTAGGAAGACACCAAACATTTTAAATTTTTTAACTAACTGCAGTTTTCGGAAAATTAGGGATTTCAACGAAATTGAAACCAGCCCCATCCTTTAAGCATTCTGTACACTATCCTAGGGCAACGTTTAATCAAAAACTTTGGAGCCATTTTTGAGAAAATGTTTGAAACCGCAATTGAGACTTTGCCTTCACTACCCCCAAAATATCATTCCATTAAATCGATTAGAGAATATCAGTTTTAGAGAAAATCGACTCGAGAAAATCGAGAACGGTTTAGGTGTTAGTTGACCATGGACGGACGGAGACGGGCGGATAGATTTTATTTTGCAATGTCAATGGCCCACAAAACATGGATTCTGACTACAGAGCGTGTTAGAGGAAGTAATTTCCTATTAGGATAAACGGTACAGTGATTGGCCAATTAAAGAGTTGTGAACGTATAAACTTATTTGATAAGTAAGATTTTGAACATTTTCTTCTTACTTTATACCGTCCAATGGTATTTTTACTTATCCCAAACGTAGTTTCTAACGGAAAATGAACATTACGTTATTAATTTATTTTTTCATAAAAGCATATAATTTTGTACAGTGATTGGTCACCATGAATACAGTGATTAGCCATTGAATTATTTCTAATGGGAACAACTAGTTTAACGATATATTCAATTAATTATTATATTACCCGTGAAAGGACACAATAATTGTAAGACACAAATTTAATAGAACTTTAATATTTAAGCGAGTTTCATATCTGAGCATATTTGTCTCGATTGTTATGTCAGCTGTGTCTTCTGTCTGGCCGTCATAGGGAGTGTGGTGGCATTTTTTAATAGACATGGATGGAATATGTTTCAAATATATTCTTAGAATACCTCGCTTGTAATCCACCCATTGTCACTTTTTCAAATCTCTCAGCCATCTGGGACTGTTTCAGCAATTTTTCTGGTATCCATTTGTATGGATAGATAATCAATGGACTAGTGACAGGTCCACTTGCTGCAAAACAACATGACTGTCATATGTTTTTTGAAGCTCTTTGTTTAAGTGAGTAAACATTCTTACTTCCTTTTTCAGCGAAAATCTTCCCTGTAATTGGACGTTTCAAAATTTGACTCTTCTCCAATAGAGATCCTTGTAGGATAATTTATTTTCTCTTCTAAGTTACTTCTCTCGACGTACCCTATAACTTCTTCAAATCACATTCTGATGTCTTGTTTGCTGATACAAGAACTAGCGGGTGTCACTGCTTCACTTGTTCGTGTAGTGATTATGGGGTGTCTTCTTAAAAATGCCTTGACCCAGCCGTCTCATGGACGGTTGTTGTTGAACAGATTGGGAATTTAGTGTAACAGCAAAAAATTGTTGAACGCTACCCTGTAGCTCTTCCTTCTTCCTTGGAAAACCTTTCCTGGCTAGTTCAAGTATACACATATATTTAGATAATACAGTATTAGGACATAGTGGTTTTGTGATCTGAATAGTTTAAAACGAAACTGCAAAGTTGTTTTGGGGTCATTAAATGATTTTTCAGCAGCACATATGTCCCCTTATTTTTAACACATTTGATGACATTTGCCCCGGCTTCTGCATCATACTCCTGCTTCCGCTTCTTTGGCATTGTAAGATCTTTTATTTCAGGCCCATGAAGTTTATACCTGTGTGCAATAATATTAAATTACGATTAAAAACAATCTGACAATAATCATTATCAGAGTGACCAATAACACAATTCACACACTATCGAAGATAGTCATTGGCCACCCCCTATATCAATAAATATGCAAAGCTAGGCTTCTCATTTTCAGCTGTGTTACTCAATGAGATTTGTGTTTTCTGACATATCAAGGTGATTTACTTAACGCCGTAATCAAGAAACAGAGCTGTTGGATATTAGGTTTCTAAAAAAAATCTTAAGAAATCTTTACATACAATGAACACACATCGCACTGTTAATAAACATCCGCCATATTAGATTTACTAGATTAGATTAGATTTATTATTAATTCTGCAATTAAGTATCATTACTTGGTGGCAGAATATTTAAATTACAAGAGAGTAATTAATTTAGAAAAAAAACAATAATTATGAATAATAATACATAATTTCACAGCGCAAATCTTACTCCAATTCATTTTACTCCACTTCACTTCACTGCACTGCACTTCACAACACTTTACTGTTATGCATTTCTTTCCCTCCACTACACAACACTGCACTGCACTGCACTACACTACACGAATATAAATAAAATAATAATAATAATAATAATAATGACAATACTACTACAACTACTACTAATAATAACAATTAGACAAATTACTTAATAGGAAATTCTTCTTATTTAACTGTAGAAACTTAACAATAATACAATCACCCAAAATATAGATAAATAGCTAGGAAACTAATTTATTTTTAAATTTTCTCAAGTTTTGAGGAAAGGGTTCAAAGATTGTCGCAGGCAAACAGTTCCAGTCTCTAATAGTTCTGTTTGTGAATGAAAATTTCCCAACGTCCGTTTTCTGCACTCTTGTCTTAATTTTGTGCTCGTGATCCGCTCTACCGAAGTATGTAGGTTTTCCTAGACGACGATGAATTTCACCCCAAGCATGATAACCTTTGTATGCTTTGTACATAGCACAGAGTCGCAACTTAATCCACCTTTTTTCGAGTGACTCCCATGCATCTTTTTTTTTTTGTACCCCTGAAAGTGAATTTTGATGCTCTGCGCTGGAGCCTTTCTAGATTACCTTGCTGCGATATTCTGTACGGGTCCCAGCATACCGCGCCATATTCTAACACGGGTCGCAATAGTGACATATAAGCTAATTCTTTACTTCTCACCATACTCCTCTTTAGAATCCGCATAACGAAATGTAAAGATCTCCAGGCTTTCCTTGCAACGAAATTTATTTGAATTTCCCAGCTCAATTTACTGTCTAATTGCATTCCTAAATATTTGCAAGATGTAACTGTAGGTATGACATTGTTATTCAATTTGTACACTGTTTCACCATAACATCGACCCCTACCAAACGTGATGGCTTTGCTCTTCGAACTGTTTATTTCCACGCCGTTTGTTTCTGCCCAGGAGTGTAATTTGTCTGTGTCTCGCTGCAAAATATCTACGTCTTCCTCTGATTTGATAACCCGATAGATGATACAGTCATCGGCGAAGAGTCTTACATTTGAAGCTAAATGTTTTGGCAAGTCATTCACAAAGGCGAGAAACATGAGAGGTCCAATGACACTTCCTTGTGGAATCCCTGACGTAACACTAACGGATGTTGATAAATAGCTTCCTATTAGATTCTTCTGTTTCCTATCACGTAGTAGTTCGTTTATCCAAGCCACCACCCTTGTGTCTATACCCGAATCTATTAATATGTTTACCAGACGATCGTGTGGAACAACATCAAAAGCTTTGGCAAAATCACTTACTATCGCGTCTACCCTTCCCCCATTATCAATTTCATCGGCTAGGTCCTGTAGAAGGGAAACAAGCTGACTTTCGCATGAGAAACCGTTCCTGAAACCGTGTTGACCTTGATACAGCCATTCCTTGTCCTCCCATTCTTTCGGATGTAGTTAGTAATTAATTGTTCCATGAGTTTGCATACGACTGATGTGAGACTTATCGGTCTGTAGTTACTAAGGACTGTTTTATCACCGCTTTTAAAAACAGGTACTACGAGTGCTAACTTCCAATCTTCCGGTACGCAAGCGTTATTAATAGAGACATTAAATAACCTCATTAGATATGATAGAATAGCCTCTCCGCCTAATTTATCCGTGATATCCGGGGAAATACAATCGGGTCCTCGAGATTTTCCGCTTTTCATTAATTTTATTCTTTTCCGTAGAGTATTTACGTCGATATAAAATAGATTTCTATCTGATAACGTTGGTATCCGTGTACCGTTAGTTTCCTGCTTAAATACCGACGTGAAATACGCATTAAAAGCATTTGCTTTTTCTCTGTCGTCAGTTACTTGCGAATTATTTATCCGAACAACTGGTATTTCGTCTTTGTTTCCCTTCCTTCTACGAACATACTTAAAAAATTTCGACCTATTATTGCTGTCCGCATCAAGGACATATTTCAAATGACGTTCTTCCGCAATTTTCTTTTCCTTCTCTAATGCTTTTAAATAACTTCGAAATAATGACATATGGTTATCACTAATGTGCCTGTTTCTAAACGCCTTTCTGGTTTTTCTTTTCATGCGTCTGATCTTTGCATTATAATATTCTGGTTACTTTTTAACAATTTGCACGGCACAAATGTCTGCACGGCATTTTCAGGAATATTTTTAAATCCTCGCCATATTTCTTCCATCCCCTCTCGTATTCTAAGAAACCCTTCGTACTGTTCTCTTAAGTAATTTTGAAGCCCTTCTACATTTGTTTTCTTGTATTCCCTCAGTGGAAACCCGACGTTAATACTTTTTCTTGAAGTACTTGTCCAAGTCGACAAGAACTGCTTTATGGTCACTTATACCTTCTATGACGTCGCACGATAATAATAAGTCTTTCGGTCTAACGAGGCAAATATCTAGAAGCGCGTCCTGTCTAGTGGGCTGGTCTACTACCTGCGCTAATCCGTTGTCCCAAACCAGTCTATTGACAAGTTGCTGCACATTTCCGTCGCAAACGCACCCTTTCCAATTTGTGTCTGGAAGATTTAAATCTCCGGCAATAACTACTGGATGGCTATTTATGTTTTTTGTTCTTTCGTGTATTGCGCCTAAGATTTTGTAACTACTAGCCGGTGGACGATAGCAAGCAATTATTTCTAGGATATTTCCTAAACAATGAATTTTCAACCCCGTCATTTCAAAAACATTATCAACCCAATTTGATACGACATTTAATGTGTTTTTCACGCAAATGAAAACTCCGCCGCCTCTAGTTTCGCGATCTCTCCTAAACGTAATATAATCAGACCGAAAAATTTCCGAATTCGCTACCGCATCCGAGAGCCAAGACTCTGTACCTATCACGATATCAGGATCACAAGCCTCAATTAAATTCCAAAATTCTATTACCTTATTCATGATACTACGGCAGTTCACCTGCAACAATCTATTGAAACCTTTCCTCACCTGCAAGTCAGAGTTTGGGATACCTGCGTCTTGCTCAGGTGCCTGCGCCCGCGCAGTAGTTGTTTCCTCCCGCGCAGCAGTCGACTCCTCCCGCGCAGCAGTCGACTCCTCCCACGCAGCAGTCGTCTCCTCCCGCGCAGCAGTCGCCTCCTCCCGCGCAGCAGTCACTACATGACGGGATGGCGCGTCCCACGAAGCCATATTGGCAACAGTTTCACCCTTACGGTCAAAGTAAATATTACATTATAACCAAAAGGCGTCCCTTCACGTCATTTACAAGCAACGGTGTATTTAGAACACGGTGTTAGAACAAGCATTAATTCAATTTATAATTGGGGTGACCAATAACTGTACCGTTTACCCTAAGCAAATGTGATTTATCCATATTTTCGTTACCTGGACGCGGCAATAAATTGTTTGTCGAAAATTGGCATTTTCCCGACTCACGATTAGTCTTCTTACGAAGTAATTTCTATTTAATAGTATGGAAATAAATACTTTTAAAACCACTCAATTATTACAAGTTTTTATATTTTAGGTATAAAAATTTAAATGACAGCTTCATAAATACCCAGTTCAAGTCCAGCGCATCGCACGGAGAAGCGAGGAATTAGCCTCAAATTGATTTAACAGAAATCCGAGAAAAAAACCAGGAAGTTGACACACCTTTGTGCTTACATCGTGGAAATGGATTCTCATAATGGGGTGTAAGCGCATCTCCCGATCTTTAGAAACAGAGGTACAAGGTTGCTCCGATGAGACACGGCGTATAGTAGCAGGCCCAGTGGCAGGTTGGTATAAAAATATTCCCCACCGTCTAAAATTGCACCTATGACCTCCCGGACCACGGAGCTTCAATTGCGACTTAATTTCATATTGGAGAATGTCAACCACCTACTGAATAATTCCACCAGTTATTAAAATACCCTAGGAACTTCCTCGTGCGCCGAATCTTTTGCTTTGAGTTTGTGATCCTTGTTAGCTCTATTAAAGTTCACTGTGAAACAGTTTGGAATTACTTCATTTCTTGCCCCCCACCCCACCCCGAGACAATCTGCTGACAAGGATACGAGACGTGGTGTCAAATTACCGCACATCATTCAGCCTGCGCTGTCTTTCGTGGCGAGGTCACGCTCAGCCCCCTAACACTGCTGCAGTACTGCTCCCAGTCGAAACGACATACGTTAATGCACGAAGTGGTAGAATTGATCTCATCAGTTACCTCGGTAAATAGTTTCCACCTAGATATTATTTATCATCTGAACTCAAAACCACTAGAGTGTAGTCCTGCACACTTCCTGAAATGTTCTACATTCCATTTGCCATACTGCAGTTCATCTACCACGCGGCCGGGCAAGAAACTAATTTTTATAGTTGTTTATTATTTGTCTTATAAACGAGGTAATATTGTTCGAAGAAACTAAACAAGAATGTATTTAATATTTACCTTAGTAGTACTGCAGCCTTTCACTTTGTTGCGGAAACCATAATTCTTCATTTTTTGCTCAAGCCTATGATTTGGGAATTAAATTTCTTGTTTGATTTCTTCTGACAGCTATTGTCTGACTGTGTCTGTCTTTTTCTTTTTACCTAATTAAGTAAGAATAATACACTACTCTAAACAATTGTACTTATAACATCGTAGTGGGAGGCGGCAGGGGCGGCCCACCGCGGGCGGCACTTTTAGGGGGCGGCAAAATTTTACAATAAATAATATCTTGTAAAGGTTTCAACAATTTCATTTCATATTTTTGTCGCACCTAAAATTCGGACCGATTGAAGTAGACACGGAATCTTTCATTACTTATTCTGTGACGACTTCTTTAAATGAATATAGAGTGTTTCAAATATAGGGGGCATAATTTCAAGTGTGTATTTCTCATATGTAGACAATCAAAATAGTTTATTACAGCACGTTTCTGAAAATGCTTCATTTCCGAGTTGTGACCTTCACAATACAGTAATCCCTCAACATTCACGAGTGTTAGGTTCCCAAAAAACCTCGCGAATGTTAAGTCTATCTTTTAATGAAGAAAGGTGGGTTAGGTTCTTGGATATCGAAAAGCTGTTTAAAAAGAAACAAAAAAATTGACAATCAATTACAGTACAACTGATTAAGCGCTACTACAAACAGAATTCACAATTAACATTCCAAAATGAAGAAATAAAAAAATGTTTGAAACTTATTTCGAAGTTGAAAATGATTGGATATAGGATTTGCTAATTTTTTTGTTTCATCACCTTTCTCGTTGTTCTAATATCCAAATATGAAAGGAGTTCCTGCTTCTATTCTCTCTTAAATTTCGAAGTTATTTCCATATTCGGTTCACATTCGAATGCCAGTTGCACCAGAGCTTGTTGATTTTAGAACGCCATCAACAGTTTTGACATTGAAGTTGCTCCAGGACACAGTTTCGCTTCCGTTACTTCATCATTACCGTCGATGAGATTTTCTTCACTGATTATTTCCCGAAGCTCCTCTACAATGAGCTCATTATAATGAGAGTTGCACAGATTCTGGATGGCTTTTCTGTTCATTTGGCCAAAACCCTTACCTCCACTTTGGCGCAACTGAACTGAATTATTTTACAATTGTATTATTCTCTAAATGTGAATTGACATTCAACCTGTGTAATTTTTGAAGAAAGTTATACTGCGAGCTCCGAGGCCTGCCGAGTTCGTTTCCCAGATGATGATAAAGGAAATGAAATGTGCTCGCTTTCAAAGAAAATGTACGACCAAAGGACCCACTCGCGAATGTCGAAGTCGCGAATATTAAAACCGGTAGCATTTCTCTAATCGCGAATGTTAGAAACTCGCGAATAGCGAATCCGCGAATGTCGAGGGATTACTGAACTGAAATTCACCGGAACGTTTTTCTTTCTACATGTCATTATAGAAGATGATAAAAATGTCCATCTCCTGCGTGAATACAGACCTCACACCGATGTTTCATTGACCTGGGAACACAATACCAAACTCCAAAAGTATGTCCTCGCAAGATGTCACAATTATATTCTGAAGGGATTCCAAATCAGGCACCGGAGACAAATACACCAATGATTTTAAATGGCCCCATAAGTAGAAATCAAGTGTTCAGATCAGGTGAGTGTGGAGGCCAAGCAGTTGGGCCACCTCTATCTATCCATCGATCAGGAAACCTTCGATAAAAGTACGAGCCTTAAGACTGAAGTGTGCAGAAGCGCCATTATGCAATAAGTGAACGTGTTGACGACTGCTCAGTGGAGTGTTTTCATAAAGATAACGTATGGTATTTTCCAGGAAGACGATGAAGACGTACAAATGTCTTCCGATCGGGACATTGTCGCTGTGGGTACGTCTCCTGGTACAAGCGACGAGCCAGCGTAGCATTGCCATCCTCCTGTGGCGTCATACGGATGTATTAAAACACAGACGAGGGTGGGTAGAATAAACAGTTGGTTTATTAATAAAACAAACACTGACCGAAGTCGTAAAACACATCTTACAACTGCCTTCTACTTACTAAATAAATAGAGCCCACCACAAGAAGTGATATTTACAGTGCGGCTACCACACCGCCGAACAACAAACATTTCCCCTCGGTGTGATGCACCGCTCTGCCCGAGACAAACCTACATGTCTCACAACTAACGACAAACTAATGCCGGCTTCCCGCTCCGCGTGCCAGTCGCACAGCCTACCCGCTAACACGGCTCGAACAACAGAAAGGAAAAGGGCCGTCCGTCACCCGGCTTTTAAAGGCGCCATGGCGTCGCCCACCGCCACCGTTGCCCTTCCCAGCACCTGAGGACGGCGCGTCCCTAGCTCGGTAAACCCGATGCGTCATTGCACGTCACCACGCCAGATGGCCAGCCCTATTTTTCTACATCCGGTGAAATGCTACCGCTTGCGCGTTTGAGCGTGCATGACGCTACACTCCTTACAGTACATGAAGCGCATGTCTGCCAGCTCCTGATTTGAGTATAAGACGCACATTCGAACGCCAAACAAAACATCGAATGTAACCTTCGTCTCGGAATGAACTGTCAGAAAGTCCTGTTAATGTCTCCTGTCACGGCAACGACCTGCAGCGTTCCGGTGAATTTCAGTGTTGTGAAAGCCATAACTCAGAAATGAAGCATTTCCGGACACGTTGTAGTAAACTATTTTGATTATTTACATATGGGGAATACCTACATGAAATTATGCCCCCTATTTTTTAAACACCTGTTTAATAATGACATCTTGCTCATTGTAGCGAACCGTTGTGGCAACACCGTCTGTACTAATTTGTAGGGTATTCTCGCAATTTATTTTGTGTTTGGCTTGTTTCTGAGAATCCAAACACCAGCGAGAATGACTTGACTTCTTTCGTATAAAAAAAAGGTTTAGTACTGTATGATCGTGGCCTTGGAATGACAAAGTTCTAGCTAACAAAATTGGCAAAATTGCAGTTTAATTTCCAAATAAATTTCAATGCAGTATATTGAACTAGTGGTGCTACAGAATGGCAAATACTTTCCCATAGTAGTTTTCTATTTCCTTTGGTTTCGGCTAGATATTCGGACTTGCCACATACTCGTACTTTTGCCAGCTGCAATCTATCGCCGCCCATTGTACATTTTTTTGACATTTTCTTAATTTTTCGGTGTGCTAATGGTAGAAAGGAAATATTATTTTAAGGATATTAAAGAACAGTAAAACCTCGTATTACATGGCAATTTTCATTGAAAAATTTGAAGCAGTTTTAAGAAAATGGCGTTTTAGCGCTACTGTAAATGCGAAATTTGAATCTCTTTTTCACAGAAATTTTTTGAGTTTACGAAAACTTCATTACAGGTCATTTGAAGCACTTTAACTCACAAATACAACCGTGTTTGTTGCTGGAAATGTGCATATTGACAATGTGGGAGATCTTAAAAAAATTACATTTGTTTAGTTTTTGAAAAAAAATACCCCAAAATGAACTTTACGTCATATTAAAGAATGCAATTAGCACTATCCGCTCAAAAAGTTTCAATAAAAAATTTTGAGCCATTTGTGAGAAAATGGCGTTTAAGCGTTTTTAAAAATGCGAAATTTTGAGCTCGTTTTCACAGAAATCGGTTGAGTTTTCGAAGAACTTTATATGACTTTATTTAAAGCACATGTACTCATAAATACATTAATGTTAACAAACTGCCGCTGATATGAAAATTAACGACGTGAGAGACAAGTCAATAAATTACATTTTTGTAATGTTTGAAAAACGAAAGAATAGAGCGAACTGATGTTTATGTCACATCATAGAGTACGTTTAGCACTATCCCTACTAAAAGTTAAAAGAAAAAATTTGGAGCAGTTTTTGAAATTTTTTTATTGTACATACTGCACGCAATTTTGCGCGAAAACTACTAATATTTTCAAAAAAATGTACGTAACCTTAATGGAAGCACTCACTATGGAAAACAAATTTTATTTGAAGGAAAAAATCTCTATCTTCAATTTTGTAGTAGTAGGACGACGCCAAAAAAATCAAAATTTGGCAGTTCTCGAAAATTTAGAGTTAACCGTGAAAATTGGACCTACGCCATCTTTATACGCGTATTTTACTCTACTCTTACAAGAAATTTAAAGAAAAAATTTGTTGCCGTTTTTGAGACAATTTTGAAATTATCCGGGGGGCTTCATGTAAAGTACTCCCAAATTTTTAAGTTTTTCAAAATCGCAGCACCTTGAGTCGAGCCAGATCGATTGGAGAATATCCATTTTGAAAAAAAAATCCTACGTATGGTTTAGGCGGTAGTCGTGTTCACGGACGAACGGACGTTTTGAAGAAAACCACTTTTTCGGTATCAGAGGACCCCAAAACACGTTTTTTCGTTGAAATCTCATGATCGTTTTTCCGCATTACATAACTTTCCCATATTACTCCGTATATACATATGTATACGGGAAAGTAAAAATGGTGGAACTAGCAGTGTGACATAGTTTTATCTCGCGACAACTTTTGAAGAAATTATTTTGACAAAGTTCTTACTGCCGGCCTGGTGGCCGAGATCGCTAAGACAGTGCCGTGGCGATCTCTGAACGAAGGGTCGCGGTTCGAGTCCCACCTCAGGCATGGTTGTATGTGTTCGTCCTTTCACCCCCTATCATCAGCATATCGTTTCATCCTCATAGATACCATAACATTAAAATCCAATAGTGGTCGTTAATGGCCTAGACGTTGATGCGACCTTGGACCAAAAAAAGGAAAAAAGTTCTAACTGCAAACTGCTACAAGATTTCTAGTTATTTTAGTGTGGAGTAAACATGAAATTATATAACTTATAACAGAAATAATATAACATATTATTTCAATGTTCTGTTTTATGTGAATAATATATTGATCCTGTACTGCTCTTTGATCTTGAAAATTTATTTCTATGCCCTAACAGCAATATTAGTTTTTTCTACTCAAGAAAATACAATGTATGCAATCGAATAGCATATTACGCTGTTACTGAGAAAGCGTGTGGTGCCATATGGCCTGATGTGATAGCAGGGCATGCAAGAAATGATATAGTGAAGGAAGAATACTAGATGTACTGGAGAATTATTTCAGTGATTTAGTAACTTGGTCAGATTCATGCGTTCCTCAGAACCGAAATTCCGTAATGCCATATGCTATGTTGGATTTTTAAGAGAGAACCCTTATGTCACATCAACGACAATGAAATATTCTGTGCCAGGACATTCATGCGTCCAGGAAGTAGATAACGCCCATAGCGTAATATCTAAAGCAATGTCTGAAATAGATTTTCATTCACCTCTTGGACTAGTGCGATTTCTGGAACACGTGAACCGACGGACTCCTTATAGAGTAATGAAGAGGCAAGAGAAGCATGTAAAATATTTTGTATTAACATTAAAATTGCTCAATTCAAGACCATACAATTCATTCAGGTAACATGTCTTAAATTTGATCAGATCTTGCGTAAAGTGAGTAATAACACTCACTAGATACTGAGCATTTGGATGCATTAAATACAGTGAGAAAAAACGAAAGACTTCTTTCATCAAATCGTCTGGTCATCTGGTCTCTGGTGTGTTTGAAGTGAAGCCAAAGACACAAAACAAGACATCAGAAATATCTGATCTCAAGAAGAATATAAAATCTGTTCCCTATAATGCTGTTGAGGATAGTACTATACAGCAATCTTCCACTTACAACATATTTATTTGAGCAACTTTTATGTAGGATAAGAGTTGAGAAGATGCCATTAATGTAATATATGACTAATGATTGTTTGTACGAAATATAATTTTATTTCTGTAATTCGAAGGATTAGTGGAAAGAGGGACCTTTCTTTTATTTCAGGAGAAAGTGATTTCATAGCATATTATGGAAGATACGGAGGTGAATCAAATATGAACGAGACTTTTCATACTGCGCGCGTAATTTCATGTGGTTCGGGCGGCCGTCGCTGAAGCGCACTGTTGGGGATGTGAGGACTCTCCAGAACAGTTGGCGACCTGTTTTGACTTGTTCGGCAGTGGCTGTGACAATGTCTGTGCAACAGGTGCACCCTTCTACTTCACAACGCATTATTATTAAATTTCTTACTCGTGAAGGCATAAAAGCAGTGGAAATTTTGCAAAGATTAACTGCACAGTTCGCGTATAAAACACTGTCAAGGGCTCCCGTGTTCGCGTGGCTTAAGGAGTTCAAGGAAGGACGTGAACGTGTTGAAACCGAGGAACATGATCGCCGTCCTCGGACCAGCATTACGGAGGTAAACATTTGCTCAATTCGTTGCTGTTGAAGAGGATCGACATCGCACAGTTTCAGTTATTGCAGCAGAGGTTGGAATAAGACATGGGAGCTGTCAAGAATTCGTCACCAAATGCCTCGGGTTTCGTAAAGTTCCTACTGCTTCGCAACAACGCTCGGCCCCATACTGCAACTCTGACTTGCTCCAAATTGGAGGAAATGAGGACTCCGCTTGAACAACCTCCCTATAGCTCTGACCTATCACTTTGCGATTTTCATCTGTTTGGGCCGTTTAAAAAAGCACTGGGAGGGCAACGATTCCAAGACAATGCGGGAGTGGAGGCTTTCGTGCACAAATGACTCATGGCACAATCCAGTTCCTTTTACGATGTCGGGATTAAAAATCTTCTAGTTCGCTGGTCAAAATATATTTCCAAAGCATGAGATTATATGGAAAAATGATATGTACTTAGCTGATACACAACACCAAATAATTTTAAAAAATATAGACTCGTTTATATTTGATTCACTTTAGTCTTCTATTATAGTAATCCATTAATAATGTGTGAAATGGCTTCAACTTTTAATATAAAGTTATTAATATGATTGTCACTCTGCAAACATATAGTATTTCTCATAAATTTACAAATACCTCATAAACATGTAAATGAAGGATGCTCCCTTTTTCTCTAATATGTTTAATAAATGTTTTGAATGTTTATTATTGTCCTCAAAGATGTAGAAAAGTTTTTTCGTTATTAAAATCACTGTAAACTGAAACACAATTACTACGGGAAACATCTGAATTTACTACCTTATCTGGCTGAAAATAGTATGACAAACGTCTATCTGCACTTATAACTTTGTCTCGCACTGATAATCCTTAATGGAATGACAAAGTTGTAGCTGCAAAATTAAATATTCAAAATTACATTAAAAGAGGTGCAAATAAGCAATGAACATAATGTTCATAATGAACATAAGTTCACTTCAAGATATTGTACAAAATAAATTGTAAGTCTAAGTAACAAAATCTTCATTTAATAGTAAATTGTAACTTTGAAGCTTTGTTTCTCGAAATCATTTTGAAGTTATTAGGTTACAGTACAGATAAGTCCCTTCAGAGAAGTTCATGAGTGAAGGTTTCATTGATGGATCGTCAGTGGTCCAATTCACACTAACTTAATCGTATATGTATCGTAAACGTGTAGTGATTGTTAAATTATTGAACTTTGTTGAAAAATTGCTTTGTTCGTGTACATATACATTCGACTATGTATTAATAATATTTTTTTATGTTTTTTTATTTATGTAGTTGTAAGTTTGAATATTTTCTATGTTGTTCAAGCTTCAATTTATTAAAATAAAAAATATCAGAGCAAGTTAATTTCAGTACAGCAGATTGTATTATTTTAAATTTATTAGTAATAATTTTGAAATATTCTACGATACTTTCGTTTACGAATCCAACTCGTACTTTTATTCTTCTTCTTCTTTAGAATTAATGTTATATTTTTTGTCTTTTAAATTGAAATACCTAAATAAGGGGGTGGCGAAAGTTTACTCCGCCCTGGGCGGCTGACACCCACGCAACGCCACTGACTCATGGAAGTACCATACGTTTTAGATTATTGAGACATCTCAATATAATATACCGTTTATTAAGAGTGTCCTAAAGCTAGCGTAACAAAAACTAAAATACCTCAGATTCCATGTTGAATTTCACGAAGAAACAATGAATGAAGTTTTTTATTTACGAAAATATTAAGTGTTACGTCCAAGCCCGAAATTGAAAGCGCCTTTCGCATCACGACAAACACCGGCGCCGGGGTTGCGTCGTTTCTCTGTTTTGGCGGCGAATCCATCCAATGAAAACATCTCTTGCCACAAAGTAGAGTATTTTATTAATATCAAGTGCTTTAAATAACTATTCGTTCAATCTATTAAATCTACTTAAAATGCATTTTTTAAATTTAAGGTCGCATCAACTACTAGGTCACTTTAGTTAAGTACCAAAAGTGCGTATTTTTGTCCACAACTACCTTATACTTGCTGCTTGGTTAACAGCTTGCTCTAGTGGTACAAATTCATAGTGAACAAACTTTCCGAGGCAAAAAAAGTTATGTATTATTTTAATTTTAATTTTAATTGAAGGGATTTTTTCGCTCCTGAGAATTAGATAACATCCATTGGCCGCTTTGTCGTTTCACAAAATTAGACTTTCCTGTAACGAGGTCTCAAGCTAATGTAGCTCTGATGAGTTACTACTGCTTCAGCAACACCTTCATATTTATTTTTCTGTTTGGGCAAACGCACTGAGAGTAATTTCAACTTCCAATGCTAAACTTTTTATCCTCCTTATGCGTACAATTAAATTTAGGCTTCGCCTATTCTGCGTAAGGATTTCATGGACCATGAAAAAAAGCGAGGCGTTCGGTAATTGATAGATACGGCGATAAACATACAAATTAATTAAAATAATGCGATTTCAAAATTTTACAGAAGATCTGATATTAGTGATAATTAAGGACCTGATTTTTATGTGATGCACCTACAGACAAAGCGCATTAGGGGCTTTCATTTTTATTCCTAACATAAACTTTATTATCTTCTTTTAACGAATGTCTTACTTTATAATTAGAGATAAATAGTCCCATTTAAATTGTAAAAATTCCACTTTTTTATTGTTTCTTATAATTTTCGTATTATTAAATCTATAGCCGAAACGTTACGTTTACAATTATAAGAAAAAAATAAAAAGTGGAATGTCTAAAATATAAATGGAACTATTTATCTCTAATTATCCCTAACATGTTATGTAATCCAATTGAAAGCATTTCACAAACTTACCATACACCTAATTTGCACCTAAATCGCCCCACTGTACCTAAATAGACCCTCTGCCCCTATTTCTCCCCTCTGTTTCCCCTATTTTCTAATCTTTGCACACACACACACAAACATTATTTTAAATGTGAACATTACATTAACATACACTGTTTAAAATTAAATCAATGTTTATGCAAGTCATGCACTTTACTTTGCTACACTTTGCTCTAAATTAACTTGCCTCTATTTTTTATTTAAGAAATTAATTTAATTAATTTCTTCATTTCTTTAATTTAATTAATTATCAGAACAAAAGCAAAGGAGACTCATTGTCGTTCATTACCACTTATAGCGATAGAGATGTCTCTTTTTTACCACATATCTTACCGATGCCAAAGATGCTCCGAAACACAGTTGAATTCTGATGTAGTTAGCATTTGCTATTTTACGTCTAACATTTGCGCATTTCTGTTGGCAAATCTGATGTTTTCTCAACCAGTGCGTGAACTAAGAGCTCGATTTACTACAGCTCATCGACAAGGACGTCTTGCAAACAAATCCTACTCTCTCAGACTGAATTAGTGAATAACTACCGATTGACAGTGACTATTCACTGATGGTGTCAGTTATAATCAGTGAATTGAACTGAACAAATCAGTGAAAATCGGGCCCACTTTTTGAATCAGTTAAACTTTACTGTTTGAATCACAACAGCAGCACGTGAACGACTGAACGATCAGTAAGCGATGGTGGCGCGGCACTTTTACCACTGACGACGAGTGAAATGCTGACGGTTATTATAAAAAGATTCGCATATTCACTGATTGCCAGCGAAAGTACACATTTCGACTGAAGATATCAGTGACTTCGGCTCTCACTGATTGAATCAGTGACAATTTCACAGATTCAGATTCAGAGACATAGAGCCAATCGCCCTCTCGTGCTTCCCCTCCCTTCACCCCGTACCCAACTCAGGAATTCTGACCCTTCGCAAAGGGTCGCAAAACTCATGTCATAACCGAGTAGACTGCACTGCCGACAGAATTCATTGCTGTTGTTAAGTTTGCGGAAAGATTTCTGGAAAAAGCTTGTCAACTTACATTATCGGTCTCGTATTCAGTTGTTATTGAACGTCCTAGAAATAAGGAAGGTAAAAAAATCAACCGAAAAAAATAGCTAATCAGTACTTAAAAGATGGGATTCTATCGGACGGTTCTGTGCTTAGGTGTGATGTTTGTGTAAAAATCATGTACTGTATGTGTACCTATACATGCACAAATTTTTATTTTGCACATGCACCTATTTTAATAGTTTTGCCCCCTTTTCTAGCATCTAAATTAGCAAATGTTTGTCCCTAAAAGTCCGGCCTCTAGTGAAAATATACAGATATTTTAGTGTAGTTACAAACACAGTAGAGAAAAGGCTATAAAACAATGAGAAGATTGCAAAGGAATCACTAATATTCGCGCATCGAATTGAGAGCTCGACGCCGCTCTCTCCACCGTGACTCCATCGTCTTCGTTTCGTGTTCTTTTGCACGACGAGAAGCGCTGCCAGTCGTCGTTTCGCTCGGAGAATCACGGCTGTTCTCGACACGAGTGTTTGGTGAAACGCGCCATAATACGGCTTGGTATGAACTTGAAAGTGAAACGGTGGGTAGTTTTTGCGTGCGATCTGATTCTTGGTTGTTTGTATTCTTTGCTTGCTCATGTTATCAGGGTTTCATTGGATGTCATGCATTGCGGGAGAACTTGAAGTGATCGTAATTCAGTTGAAACAAAAACTATATGGTTAGCTTAGATTTGTAGAGAAGCTTTACGAACTGAATAGTAAAAAAGGGGGAGTACAATATTCTCAAAATGCTACTAGAAATTCGGTGAGTGACCGAAATTATATTCGGCAACGCATTATTTTCCTGAGAATCTGCTTGTTATCTGTGCTGCGGGTGATGGAACTGGAATTGAGAGCTACCGAACACATGGTGCGCTTTTCCCAAACGCACAAGCGCGCGATGTCTACCGCCTTCGCTACAGCTAATCATGTCACTTCCAAAATGACGCTACAATCCGACCTTATTCATTGAACATATGCGAGCACTTCTCTAATTTACACATTTCAACGTTTCCTTAAATATTCCAACTTGCGGGAAAGGATCCGTCAAGGTAGAAAATCGAAGCACAATTGAAGGGGTCCATTGAGAGAGGGAGCTAACCCACAAAATTCAAATATCGATTTCTGATCGTGTTCGATTACGAATACATTGAGTATGTCAATAAATCGATGTTTTGAACTTTGTGGCTAGCTCCCTCTCTCACCGAATGCCTCAATTGATGTTTTCGAAGTAAACTTTCCGTGTTTTTCTTAGATGATGGGGTACGAACAATTCAATTATTCATTGGAAAGACACCACTTATGTCGCATTCAAAATCACTGTTTTCAGTAGAACTGACTTTATTATCATTAAGCAGCGAAGTTTTAAGCATCAATTACAGTAGAATTAGGCATGGAAAATAGACATTGAAAATTGTAAAATAGGCACTTAAAAAGATGAGCTCTATTTTTTCTTATCCTAATTTTGTGCTCTTGTAGAAAGTTTCAGAAGTAAAAATAATTTAGTTTCTTTCGTGGAATCTTTGGTCTCATCATTGTTCTGAAAAAATCTCGTGGAAATTCTTTGTAACATTGTTGGGCAATTTGAGCCAAAGGGCTGAATCGTACTAGGCCAGTCGGAGCTATTTGTATTCAGAAGAACAAACTTTTCATCTAATCTTCTATAATGTTTGTAGCAAAGACATGAAAAAATATTCAATGAGCTTTTGGTACTAAAGACGTGTACGAAGTAAAAAAACAGTAAAACCTAACATAACCCTTTAAAAAATCAAGCCTTTATCAAATTAGCACCGCCTGATGGAGCTAATACTGGCGCTAATGTGATACAACTTGATATCTATAAATTCTGATTGGGAGACAACGAGCGCACTGTAGTGAGACACCTTAGGGTCTAGTGTCTCGAGTAATTTCACATTCTCACCTTATTATTCGTAAGAAGAGAAAGTTAAGTAATCGTGCTCCGGAAAACTGCGAATTATTTCATTTTTTTCTTTTCCTCTATTTAAGTTATAAGACATTGTTTCCGATAAGTAATTCAAAAAGGAGACTTTAAAATTAAGTTTTAAAAATTATTGTTGCGTTTGGTTTTAATATAGTAAATTATGAAAAATGTTTTGTTCATACATCAAAGTGTAATAACAAGGAAGTTAACGTACGTAAAAAAATTATTGAATGTTGCAAGAGCCTGGAAGTGATATCATCACATCGGTTAGACAGTATAGAACACACGAGCCTTGAACCTTCATTTTAGCGTACTGGTTTTTATTTATTTATTTATTTATTTATTTTGTATTATGAGATGAATTTCAATAATAAAATATTGTTTCAAGATATTTTTGTGCGGTTTTTTTCATGGAGAACTATTATTGTACAGAAACGTAAATATTACAATTCCGAGCAGTAGCTTTGCGGATTCCCGTGCGTATAATAGGTTATATTGTTAACCCTTCGAAGCACGGAGTTCGAATTTTGCGACTTTCCTCTTAGTGGACCTCAGAGACCCAGTCTGAATAAAACTAATTTCGGGCCGGGATGAAGAATTAATGAATGCAATAATATTTATTACTAAATAAACTTGTATTATAAAGTTTTAGTGCATAGTAAGTCATTTTACACATTTTATTTTCAACTAAAGCTCAGCATACTCTTTTTTTAATGTTCTGGTAAGAGTTTGTTTTTGTACATGAAGCACTGTGATTTTGTTTTTTCGTCTCTTTCGAAGAGACATAAATAGCATATAGAAAGTAACGTCCTGGATAGAAAGAATTTATAACAATTTTACCACGGTATTAACATTTGTAAATATTCCCCTTACATCTTTTATTTTCTTTGGAAATGTCTATAGGACTTCCAAACTTGTGTTCCTGTGAATCCCAAAGACTTGAAGAACATTTAGGGTTCTTTTGAGGATATTAAGGTTTCTCACTCATGTTTTCATATTAGCTTTTCTGCCAGTTGCATATACTTCTTTCCCCTGACATTAGTCCTTGAATCATTTTTGTGAAGATTACGTACGCATTCAAAGCACCAACATCAAACTTGTCGTATAATAACCTTATTGTTCATTGACGAGAATGTCCTCATAATGTGTAATTGTCTACTTCTTGATCCGTGAGGTTAACTCTAATCTTTGTTTTGAATTATGTAAGAATAAAATTAAAGGTTCCTTTTTAGTCGTTATTTGGTCTTTCAATTAGTTCTGATGTATTGTGCTAAGAAGATAAATAATTTCGTTGTTTGGACTTGTATGAAACAAAAAAAGATTTCTATGGTGTAATTTTAGAATATAATTATCTATCGTTATAATCTCACAGTTCAGATGGTATTTTCACTTCTCCCCATAGCTCGTCACACAAGTTTTTAACTGCTTTTGACGTAAATAAATGAATAAATAAATTTCCTGCGTGTTAGCTCGTAATGTTAGTTTCTTCTCCATTAGAAATTCACCCAGGACGTAAAAAGTTATCACTAGAAACGCTTAGAAGCTTGAAAAGTTATCCGTTGTTAAGTTATAACCATCAATGATGGGTAACTGTACCAAATCTTTTACCATTTCGAAGCAAAATCTTTTGCAATAGGCTCATCCTTGGTTTTTTCCATAGTATATTTTGCCATTTAGTGTGAATTCGCTCCTAGAATCCCAACATAAAAAACTCTTCATTCCATACTTATGTGGTCATGATTTCTGTCTCTTGGCAAATAAATAATGGAAGTCTGGAATGATAAGGAATAAATTCCAACAACATAAATGTGTTTCTTGTGCGTTAAAAGATACGTTAATGGAAAACAGATTACCGAGCCTCGGAGGCAGATTTAGTGGAAAGCACGACTACCTTCAGAAAATTTGAAAATTATGGAAAAATTTCATGGAATGGACTATTTCATTGGACCATTCTTTGCCATAAGAAAAGGAACATAACAACAGAGGGTATCTGAAAGGACACACCTGTAATGTTATCGGAAAAATATTTACAGCATTAAGAAACACGGCCGGGCCTCTGAGGCCACTAAGTGCACTGAAGAGTTTAAAAAATTTCTTGTTCGCTCATGTTAATTGTTAGCGTTTTAAAATAGCTCCATCACCCGTATCACATTGGCCGCATCAGTCGTATTAATTAGCAGAAAAATTGATTCATTCTTTGTGAATGATAACCTATTTTCAAAATCAACCTGTCATAAAAAATAACGAAGTGATATCAAAAGTTTCCTATCTCGACGGAAAGTTTTTGACTGTTTTGAAAAGGTTTCGGCTTTGATCCTCCGCCCCCCAAAGCCTGTAACATTTTGAGTTCATGGTACATGGTCATTAATAATATATTATATTTCCTTTTATTAGCTATTCTCAAAGTGCTTCACATTAACCCTAATTTTTGCTGTATCATATTAACCACAATTGACACTACCGTTTCGTTAATCATTAAATGCATGCTGGTACTCTAATGAAACACAGTATAATAATTTTACACACATTTGAACTAAACTTAATAGAAAATATTATGTAATTAATTTTAAACGCCATGCATAACACATACGTTGTAACTAGTGGTGCTACGCCAGCACATAATCTCTCGCATTGTTTCTAACATGTCAATTTTCGAAAATTCAGAGACTTCAACGAAAATGAGACCTGCGCCATCCCTTTAAGCGTCTCTTGTTCTATCAGTAAAAAAATAAGAAATCAGCAGTTTTTTAATTTTTTTATAGGAATTGCGCGAACGCCTAGTTTTTTCAAACAATTGTACATCATCTCTTTTAAAGATCTCCCTTTTAGAGCAGATTTTTTTACCACAAAATTCTCTATCTTCAGTATTTTACGTTTGCAATGTTAGGGTTTTGAATTTTCGAAAAGCACAGAGAGTTCACTGAAACTAGGACCAGCACCACGTTTTTTACCATCTTTTGATACATACGAGGTGAAAATTTAAAGAAAGAATTTGGAGCAGTTTTTGAGAGAAAAAGTTTTTAAATTGCCTGTTTCACGCAAAAACTATTCATATTTTCGGAAAATTGTACACAACATTATTTCAAGATCTACCTTCAAAAACGCTTTTCATTCAGGAAAAAATCACAATCTTCAAAATTGCATTTTTAGGAAGACGCCGCAAAAAAATTGATCTCTTATAATTTTCGAAAAATTAGGGATTTTAATGACAATGATACTTTCCAGTCTTTTAAGCGTCCTTAACGCTATCCGAGAACAAAGTTTAATGTAAAAATATTGATCTACTTTTGAAAACATTTTGAAAATGTTGAGTCTCCATGTAAAGCACCTCCAAAAATCAAAATATCCATTTCGAACTCCGAGGACCTTGAGTTCCTTCAAATCGATGAAGGAAATATCAAATTTGGATAGAATTGGATGAATGGTTTTGGCGCTGGAGTTGCTCGCAGACAGACTGACAGACGTTTTGCCGTCAATCGATTTTTTGGTATCAAGGTCCCTGAGAAGTTGGATTCTGACTCCACAAAGTATTAAAGAAATTAATTCACCATATATTGTAAGAAGATTAACGCACAAGGCCTAGTAATAAGAGATTTTCCTGCCGAAAATTCGCCCTTTTCTGGCGCACGATTACAATACTTTCTCTTTTTACGAAGAAGGGAAAGTGAAATAAGGAAATCTCAAGACGAAGTATACAGCACCACAGTAGAGGGACTGAAAAAAGTTTCTTGAACTAAAATATTTAGGCTCTTTTACCACTCCGCAACACCATTGAAAAACAGTGTGCGTGACCTACCCGTAGTGTCCCAATACACTTTACTGAAGAACATGAACTGACCTCTCGCCTAGCTGTGAGGTTGAATAAGTTTCCAGTTTGAAAACAAAACCTTCATCGGAAATCCTACTCATTGTATACCATTTGATGGATCCGGGACTCGGCACGGCGCCTCACGCTCGTAACCCAATCGTGCCTTTGGCCGTGCTCATGATGATGTTTGCAATTCATTGGCAACACGGCTCGGCGGACTCTGACGTGACACCGATTGGCCCAGCGTATGACGTTTCCGTGGAAAAGTAGAGATGCCGTCCAAATGTCAATACTCCCATCTCCCGGAAGCCATTGCTGCCCCATTCTTAGCAAGAATTCATTCGAATGTCTTTTTTTTGTTTTTTTTTTAATCACGTGGGGGGAGTAAAATAAACAGATTGTACTTATTATCCGATTTATATATAGTGCTTGACACAGATCATCTGTTGGTTTTTTCAATCAGGAGTTTTTAAATTTTTGGTATTGAAGGTCCCGATTGTATAACTGTGTCACAGCTGATGATCTGTCACAAGTCACTGTATTTAAATCGGACAATAACAGAATTGCAACATTTTCAGGACAAATCTCAATGTAAATAGCTATTTTTAAAACATTAAAATAAAGTATTGACAACACATTTAAGGAAATTTTCCTTTTGCCTATATTAATATGCAATTTAACAGCGACAATATCATCAGAAAATGACTGCAGTGTTTGACTTTAAAGGTAATTGGTAATTTTAAATATATTCACAAGTAGAAGAGCGGATTTGTAGCTTTGTTATCAATTCAGAAATAACTTTTAGAATTCATACGAGATAAATGGGAATTCTACAAAACAGTAATTCATCAATTTGCCACAAAACGGCACGAATTTCTACATAACGAGATTGGACGTTCAGGACTATTAAGGAATGTTTATCTTATAAATTCATGCACGCCATTTCAACGGCTACATGACATCTTCCAAACGTGGCACATTATTGTAAAGCAAAAATTATGTAAATCCATCATTTCACCAATTTAAGTTATTTGGTTTGTAAATTTAGTTGTGTATATCACAAGTGGACGAGTGAGTGAGATGGTCTATCTTTCCTTCATTTTTTTTTGCTTAGATCTATTCTGTGGTCGCGACGAGCTCTGAGGCATATGTTATCTATTGCGTTACCTTCAGGGTGAGTGAGAAACAGCACATTTCATTCTGGGCTTCGGGTACACAATTTTTTATGGTGTGAATCACAGAATTTTTTTTAAGAAAGAAAAAAGTCTGGTGACTTCGCAGCACGTCTCTTAGCCGTTCATGGACATTGAGCGTATCTGGAGTAATCCTCCGTTAAGTTTTTTTTCTTTTTGTCTCTTCACGACGCAGTCAGTGCCTTTTATCCCTTCGGCCAGGGACCGAATAGTAACCGGGGTTTCTAGACCAGGAGTGCCCAACTTGCATCGCCTCAAGGGCCACAACTAAAACCTTGAATATGCTTGCGGGCTATGTTTTTCATTACTCGCGATCCACACGTGACCCCTTATTGTCAATCTCGGCAGTTTGCCCGGCTGGACTGAACCGGGACGGGGGGGGCGGATATGTAACCATACATGAGATCAGGCTCTATCATGCATAACGCTGTGAAACGCATGGAATGATTTTGAATTTCTGAATTTACTAGAAAATATTGTTAAATCTAAACTTAAACCTACTTTTACATTAAGGGGAGAAGGATACGAAAAAATCGGGAAAATATTGATTTTTCATATTTTGCGCTATTTTCTACTCGGTCTTCTTCTGAACATTTTGATATATAGTTTATGCATGTTTTACTATGTTTTGCCCCTAAAAATATTGAATGGTACTACGCAGTAGTCAAGGGATCTAAAGAGTGGACGTAATCCTTGGAGGAATATAGAAAGGGGAAAAATATTATTTTTTAGATATTTGCGACGTTCGATATATTTCATAGCTGCACTATTAGTTCACGTCTAGTGTGTTTCCTTTGTTTATTTTCAATAAAACGCCTATTGTTGTGAAAAAGAATAGATGTAATTGTATTGCTGTTGATTGTTGCAAGTTCGTGCAGAAGTTATTGTACTGAATAATAATAGAAGTAAAGTATTGTTGTGAAAATAAAACCCTATTGTAGTGATGGAATAATTAGGAATGTCTGTTGGAAGAAATATCAACGTTACTCTCCAAAGCAATGCCAAACAACGTGCAAGCACGTGCAAAAAAAAAAAAATCTCTAAAACAAAAACGGGAGAATAATCAGGAAGCTGAAAGCAAAGAAACAATTAGAAATTTTCAGATGACCCAGAATATGGAACCGGAAAACACTGAGTTATTGAGTACACGAAAAATTTAGCACCAAAACTTTCAATTCAATTTACTCAGATTCTAGTTTTTTTTTTATTTTAGGAACATTTATCTGCGGTAAAATTATTAGCACATGCTTACTTTTTTTACAGTACTATCTACATGGTTTGTAAAATCATAATTAGCAACAAAAATATCAAAGTAGTCAGCCATTCAAATATAAAAAAATATTATAACTCAAAAAATGTGTAATTGTTTTCCACATTTTAATAAAAATTACTATTCAGAAACGAATGATTGTATAACAGAATTTCGAGCTGATTTGCATTAACAAAGGATCAAATGTTAAATATTAAAAAACCAACGCTGTGAGTAAAATAGTTTTTGAGTTATGTGCACCTAAAAATCATAAAATTAATATGGGCAAGATAGGGATGTCCTTCTCCCCTTAAGGGGTGTTGATCCCGATAGGGCGCGTGTGCTAGGCGCAATATTCTCGCTCGACATGGATGCAAGGGATTTTCACGTTTGTCTAATAACCTTTCGCGGGCCACAATAAATGGGATCGCAGGCCGCATGCAGCTCGCGGGCCGCCAGTTCGACAGCCCTGTTCCAGACGGTCACCCGCTCAGGAATCAGTAATGTCTCGAGTTACTTAACTTCCGTGACTTCACGGAGCGTAGTTAAGCAATTTAGCTTACGACGCCGACCGTTTTATACACAGATGTTCTTGAGTGACCAACGTCTCGACTCTTGGGTGGAAAAACTTCCATTTAAGTGATCATTTGAATAAAGCGCTCATCCAGTGTCATATCAATTGACTGTAGACCCTTCTTTGAATATTCAACTTAGAAGGGGGACTTATTTCAAATGCAATAACTATGATGAATTAAAATAACGATAAACGAATTTTTAAATAATTATTTCATTTTATATTTATCTGATAGAATTAATTTTATTGCTACCCCCACCCTTAAATTTATCTCCCATCATCTCCCCCTCTCATTTATCTCCCACATCCGTGATCCCAAATTTAATATTTCTAAAACTATTTCAAATTTTAAAATATTTCTGTAAGATAGTCCAGGAGATTTATTTAAAAAAGGCAGATCATGTAAGAGACATGAGCGATTATTTCAATATTTATAAAGCAGAACACCCTACAGTATTGCGTAAACCTATTGCCATCCACACTGGAACTTGAATCCGTGAAATTTTATTTAGTGACTCGCAATGGCATTCCCTGACGTTCTCTGCTAGGTCAAGCGTAATTTTGTTTATTCTCCACAGTGACCGGCTCCTCTAGCATTTACCAGAACGGCCAATTTGCCGTTCCGACGCTGGCATTACAATTTTTTCTGTTAATGTTCACCGCCTCCCGAAGGAACATGCTGACAACCAGCGGGGCCCCTGCTTTAGGCTCAACCTCTCGCGGCTCCTCCACAGAGCACTTGTCTTTGCGGCTCCTCCGCAGGCGTCTGGCCTCCGCGAGGGGGCGTGGATCGGCGGCGCGGCGGCCCCATTGGTAGGGGGGGCCTTATCAACGGTGCGGCCCGGCGCAGCTGCCGTCGCTTAAAGGCCTCAAGTGGGCGATAAAAGCCGCGTGCCGCGCGCGGGGACCGTCTCTCCGAGTCGGAGCGTGCGCGAGCGTCGATGGCTGAGCTTGAGCGTGAGCGTGTGTCCGTGTGCGTGGTGGGCGCGGGCCCGGCGGGGCTGTGCGCGGCGCGGCAGCTGGCCGCGCACCCTTCTGCCTTCGCCTTCGACGTGTTCGAGAAGGCCGACCAGCTGGGCGGCATGTGGCTGTACACCGATCGCGCGGGCATTGACGAGAACGGCCTGCCCGTGCACTCCAGCATGTACAAGAGCCTCCGCACCAATTTCCTGCAGGAAGTAATGTGCTACCCGGATTACCCGTTTCCAGAAGCCGTCGACAACTCATACCCCTCGCATCGAGCTGTCCTCCAGTACCTCCAGGATTTCGCTGCTCATTTTAAGCTTCCTCAGTATATTCAATTTAATACTATAGTAAAGGCAGTGAGACCATGTCCTGCTGATTCTGACAAGGCTTGGTCTGTGCTTTTGCAAAATCTCAAAACGAAAGAAGAATTTGTAAAATTGTATGATGCTGTAATGATTTGCTCTGGCTACAATTCAACTCCGTATATTCCAACTATAATGGGGCTTGAAGCATTTAAAGGGAATATAATGCATTGTCATGATTACAGAGATCCGGAATGTTATAAAGATCTAACTGTCGCAATTCTTGGAGCTTCGTTCTCTGGTAAGGATATGTCGTTAGAGATAGCGACAGTTGCAAAAAAGGTTTATCTATGTCATAATTTGGCACCTATCGAGTACAAAATGCCAAGTAATATCAAGCAAGCTGCAAGTATCAAAGAAGCAACAGCGGACGGTTTCATTTTGGAAGATGGTTCGTCTATTAAAACTGATGCTCTGTTGTATTGCACAGGCTATAAGTATGATTTACCATTTTTAAATTCCGAATGTGGAATCTCTGTCAGAGGCAAAAGAATTACACACCTGTACAGACACTTAATCAACATCAAATATCCAACAATGGCATTAGTTGGAATACCATTCATTTTCATTCCTTTTCCATTCTTTTATTATCAAGTAGCATACTTCTTGAAGTCTCTCAGACAACCCTCTCTTCTGCCCAGCACCGAGGAAATGTATGAAAGTGAGGAAAAAGAATTTCAAGACAGACTCGCAATGGGATATCCTCCAAGGTATTTATTTCAATATAAATTTCACTTTTCGTAATCACTCACATTTCATTTATGCAAAAACTAAATAAAGGGAATACCGAAACAAAATGGTCCCCTTTTTTCAATCCCAATTTTCATAAAGAAACTTAAGTATTTTTGGGAAAAAGAAAAATTGATCTTTCCAGTTAGGTGTTGCCGATATCATATTAATCTCCTGTTATTTAACCGAAATACATGAAAAATTAGAGGGGTGCAAGTATAGAAGTTTCAAAATTTCTAGGGTGAATGGCCATGTCTTGAATTTTAAACTCCAAATGCAACTTTCAAATAAAGATTCAATGACCTTGATAAATATAAAGAATAAAACATATTGTGAAAAAATTAGACAAAATTGTATTTTTGAGCTTTCAATTTTTTAAATTTCAATCTAATAACAATGGTTGAATTTAATATTTTATTTAACTTGTAAAAAATATTTTTTGTCGCAAAAAAATATTTAGAACTTTCGTTTCAACAATTTGTTCCACTAGATTTACTCCGCATTATCCGATTTCATTTGGGTTTTACCTCTTTGTTCCTTGCGGACTGCACTTGAAAACGCCGATTTCACACATTAAATATTTGAGAGTTGTAAAGTATGCTCTTAAAGTGACGGAACATTCTTAACTCGAAGCTTTTATCTGCTCTAACTTAATAATGAGTGACAATTTTTACAAAAAGGACCATTCCCATAATATTTCCTTCGTTTCGTATCATTTTAATGACAACAAAGGCCGCATTGATAGTGACGATTTTATCGTGGTCACTTGATGACTGTTTTTGCCTCAAGCATTCTTTATATGTTCTATTGTACAAGTTGTTTTTGTTGTTGTTGTTGTTTTTTTTTTACGACTGCGAGTGAGATTGACGGGTTTGTGTGAACTCTGTAAACTTTTTCGCTCATTTCAATTTTTAGTTGTACAAAAATGTGTACAAAATACTACTTTTCAAGGAGAGAATGTTTTTACTTTTCACGCCAGTATATACATTTTCCGATATGCTAAAAAATACAAGTGTTGTCATAATGAACCAAACTCTGCCAGAGATGTGATCAACTAGTGAGATAATTGCACTCAATGATACGTTTACTTCTCCGACAGAGCTGAATATATCATGTACACTTATCCTCGGCATTGCCTGCTATTATAATGATAATAAAATAAATACTTGGAAAAAACATTGTCGTAAATTGGCAACTATCTGCATATCACAGAATACGAAGTTAGGACAATTCGAAGATTGTAAAGCTACTAAAAACCTTTTTAGAGACACTTATTCTATGCACTGAAATCTATCTCTTTGATTTGTGATGACCGTGAATGAAGCAGTCATTCCGGTTAGTGTGAACTTCTGGGTACCAACATTTTTGGTTCACTATCCGATATGCCTAAATGAATAGTTCTTCCATGATTATTTACTTTGTTATTTCAGAGGTTCAGTGAAATATCCACACACCGTGAATGCAAAATTTCAATCTCTTTATTTATTTTTAAAAGACTGTTAGCCGTGTACAATTTATTATTAATATTTTGTGCAGATATTTTTCCACAGTCCGTGCTTTCTTCACCCTTATGTCCATAATGTTCACGCTCTGAAAATGACTGAGTACAATCCCTCATTTGTACCCTCTTTTTCATTACACTAATTTTCTTCTGTTCTGGAAGACACACAGCGTTTATGTGGTCCCAGCCAGATCGAATTTTACTTGTTTTTATCTTGCAGTCCACGTCGGATATGGTCTCCTGAGATAGGCAATTAGCCTATCTGATGCTATTGTCCGGGTCTCCTATGTTTACAGCGTTTAACCACTGAGCTTTCAAGACAACGCTCAGAACGGTTTCATAGGCCTGCTATATTGTCCGTTATTTGATAAGGTGACAGGGTGGTGCCAACAGATTATTACATTTACTTTCGTTCTACATTTATACAATTTAGTGATTAATATAAGTAATTTCCGGGCCTTTAAACGAATATATAACGAATATAAATATTATATCAAAGGCTTTCCAAATTTATAGAGATTCAGTAAGATTACCAGCGCGTTCAAACGTGCATCTGTCGGAAAGGACGCGTTCTAGATCCGTAAAGCCTGGTTTTCAAGGCCCTACGAGTTATTTTTCTTTCCTAAATCGATAAAAGGAGATCTTCTTAGACGTTCTATTGTATTTCTGAGAGTTGTGCACTTCTGGAGACCTCCATTCCATGGGACGGGTAGTCAGGGGTATGCAGAATCATGAATTCTATGTAAAAAAATTAGCTTCTATGTAATAAAATTAGCTTTGAGCTCGTAATACAAGAGGGCATTAAAAAATGACCCTTTGAATTCAATATGGCGTACAATTTGAGACGCCACATCGGTATGGCATAAAACTCCTACACACTTTGACTATCTAACGAACAATATACAACAAGAATTGTCTGTGTATTCATTCCTCAATGGCAGAGTGTTTTTGGACACATTCAAAAACTTGTGCAGTTCAACGCCGACGCCTATAGGCCGCCATACTTGCGTTTCCCTGATCCTTATAACACCGGCTAACTTCTCAAAACATTTTAGATTTGAGCTTATCTTACATAGTTTTTCTTGCCGGCTCCAGGCCTGTGCCACTTATTAATCTCAGTCGCTCTGTTTGATAATAAACGCCTGGAAATTACTGAAGTTTTACTCGTGCACAGAACCGTGCCTACATGACGTAATGCGCTGTTCCGGGCTGTACGCTGATTTACGAGGAGCGAAATGGTCGCACGGTTCCAACTAGATGAAAATTTTGAAATTCTTAAGGTAAAACTGATGCACACAACAAGGTCAAGTGTCATATAACGAAATATTTTTCCTTCTTAAGATAATAAACTAACTTCAATAGAGCATGTAACAAAATAAAACAATTATTTAGGTAAATCCAGGAAAAGCCGCATTGGATGAAAAAGTGTTCTCATTTTGGTTTCACGAATCCGCGTTTAGATATTTTTGACCTCTCACAAGGCAACAGCAGCCTACTCCTGGGACAAACTTGTCCAGGAAGTTCGCAGCGAAGGAAACAGGGGCTTTGAGATGCAAACCTACCTTCGGGTAGACGAATCTCACACTGATCATCAAACAAAAGACTTGATAGACTTGAATTTTCCATTTTCTTCAAATGCTATAAAAATATAATTTAATAATAGAAAGAGAAATAAGTCGTGTAACAAATTGAAATGGAAATCCGTAACTCTAACACCACGCATCAGAGACAGGATTTCGGATCTTTCATTGGGGGGGGGGGGGGCAAATTTGGGCGCTATTATGAACACGAAAATATTCGTATATATGAATACTTTAAGTTAATTGTGCTGTAACTATATACACTGTTTTCAATTTTATTAATTATTTAATTGATTGTTATTGAATGTTATTAATTAAATTAGTTGAACACAGAGGCGATGATCCTCATTGTTATTTGAGCGGTTCGAAATGTAAATTCAATGATGCATTTTTCTCAGTGAATCATATATTGAAATATTAAAATGCTTATTATTTATTATGATAAAAAATGTTTATACATAACTGTAGGATACATATTTTGAAATCTACATTAATAAATTATTTTAATTAAAATGCAATCTGCTGTGCAAGGTGATAATATGAGCCTCCACTTTTATTTTGACTTAAAGAAAATGAAGTAAATGCTTTTTTTAAGAAAGAAATATAACTTCATCTGCAACATGAGAAATTTTTTAAATAGGTACTTTGGGCAGCGATAGATGGTAGCTGGCAAAAGGATAGGACAAGAATGTAAGTTTGCCCAGACCAACGAAATTAGAAAACTAACTAGTACCAGAAAGTCTGTGCGATTCTGTAGCACCACTAGCTATTTTCTTGTATACTTACGTATATACGGAGTAATATACATAGTATACAGAATATTATGTAATGTTGTGGAAAATCAGTTTCGAGATTTCAACGAAAATACACTTTTTGGGGTCCCCCTGATGCCTAAAAAGTTCTTGTCTTTCCCTCCAAACGTCCATTTGTTCCCCATCCGTCAGATGTATGTGAACAACAGTAGCGCCTAAACTATGCGCACGATTTTTTCCTAACTGAATAGACCCTTGTCGATCTGGCCTGAGTCGAAGCTCTGCGATTTTGAAAAACATTCATTAATTTTTGGGAGTACTTTACATTAAGCTCTCGGGACATGTGCAATTTTTTTTCAAAATTGGCTGCAAATGTTTTTTTAAAATTTCTTGTAAATAGAGAGTGAAATTTATAAAAATGGCATAGGTTCAATTTTGCAACGATAAATCTGAATTTTTTGAAGGTTGCAAGAGATTGAAATGTTTTCGGCGTATTCCTATAAGTACAAAATTTAGACATTTTTCTTTTATGCAATTTTTTTCTTCATAATTAGTTCTCTCGTTTAGTTCACACACATTTTTTTAAAATTTAATTCGATTCCGTCCAATATGTGCAATATTAAAAAAAAAGATCATAAAGATTTTCTCGAAAACGGTTCTAGATTTTTTAACTTTTGGGGTGGATAGTGTTAAATAAACTCTATAAGATGACTTAGACGCTATTTTGCTCTAATCTTTGTTGTTGTTTTTCAAAAATTACACTAATGTATTTTTTTTACTTATCTTTCACGTCCTTAATATTTACATTAGAGGCGATTCGTTCATATTATTGCAATTTATGTGCACATATGCATTAAATGATGTCTTATAAAGTTTATTGAAAACTCGACAGTTTTCTGGGAAAATTAGCTCAAATTTCCGCATTTTCAGAAACACTCAATCACCGTTCTCTCAAAAACGGCCTCCAAATTTTTTCTTCACACTTTTTGTATGGATAACGCTAATTGCAGTGTTTAAGATGTCATACAATTCATTTTGATGTATTATTTTGTTTCTTCAAAATTACACAAATGTAATTTTGTTGAAATTTCTCTCATACTTTTAATATGCACATTAACGGCGATTTGAGGCGATTTTTCGATACATTATTGCATTTGTGAGTGGCAGTGGTTCAAATGACTTCCAATAAAGCTTTCCGAAATCGAAAGTTTTTCTGTAAAAAAGAGCTTCAAATTTCGCATTAACACATTTTGTAATGCTTAAACGCCATTTTCGTAAAAATGGCAGCAAATTTTCAACGAAAATTTCCATTTAGGACTAAGTTTTACTTCAATAATATTCTTAAAGTAGTTTTTTCGCTTCTACTGTTACTAAACCGAAAAATTGAGCAATGTGGAAAAATGTTCGGGGCGGTGGTAGATGGTAGGATGGGGCACGACAGAAAAGTCAGCCCCCGACCAAAGAAGTTAGGAAACTACTACGATTAAGTCTGTGCCATTCTGTAGCTCCACAAGTTCCTTTTATTTCGGCCCTAGAATCCTTGATGGCATCTAAAACAAAATAGTTCGAACACACGTTGTAGTGTATGTAATACAAGCCAGTTAAAGTTTTGGGGCTCATACTTATATATACGCTCGTATACACACCATAGATTCGGGGCTCTTTTTACAACCATCGTCATATTAAAATTCTGCAAACTAAAACCGGTCTTTGATAGTTCGAAATTACAGATTGAATGCATAAAACAATGTTTAAAACATTGTATTTCATTCGTTAAGAATCAGAATCGGTCTAAGCGAACTCAAACTCGCAAACATCGAAAGCATTTAGTACCGAGAAAATACGAAACACCTCTGTTTCACATCAGCTGGCATATACAACTGAACCACAGAGCTACATTGGCGAAAGGAATTATTAAACTAGTTGTTAAAATCGTCCCTGCAAGAATGTTTGCGATATATGAAAAGATACCAAGGGGGCTTATATTATATAAATAGCTCAAATCACCACCTTTAACTCTATATCTATAATAAACGGGAAATACTTTTTCGTTTTGAGAGTAAAAATTGGAGTGTTATGACTAGACCTCGGAATTTAGGTTTGATTTAGGCACCTAAAATAGGTAACAAAATTACGAAATTAGGCCCTAATTGGCATTGAAATCGACGTTTTAGGCACTTAAAATAGGTTACAGAGTGACTAAGTCAGGCAAAAAATAGACATGAAAAAAGCTATATTTCTGGCATGTAGAACCTATCTCAAAAGGATTAAATGAAGCAATTTTTTATTATGCAGGGAAAAAGTATTTTTTGCATTTATGAGAGAGACTGCAAGCATATTTTCTTCACATTCATATTTAGTATAGTATATAATCAATATTTTCTCCAAATTTTCTACAATAAGGCTGTCTTGTGTATTAAAATCATTTTTAAGGCTGAAAATGAACTTTTTACTGACAGATTTACAGGAGCCAATTACATTTAGTTACATTTCTCATGCTCACTACTCCTGGAACTTTTTCACTCACTGCATCAGGAATGGATGCAATTGCGCAAGAAGTGCATGCTCATCGAAGACGAGCGTAAAACATCCTTATTCTGTTGACTTTTGTTCAGTATTTTGGGTGAAAGATTTCGCTGCGTTGTTCAATCACACAATATTTGCATTTCGGAAATTTTTTTGCGTTTCCGTAAAACGAATTTCAAAATTTAGCATTTAAAATACGATCGTTCTTGAAATCGCTTGTTTTAGTCAAAAATATATTAAAATAGTCATCAACCGCACTTTTTAGGACATTTTAGGCATGTTAGATGCTTTCAGTACTTCTATTTTCTAATGATTCGTAAACATCTGCAATTACTTTTCACAACATCCGAAAGGAACTAAATAGGCATTTGTCCTAAAATCAGAGGTCTAGTTATGACTCATGATTTTAGGCATTAAACTGTTTAATTTCCAAGGTCAATAAGGTTTAAAAGCAATATACTATAATTGCAAGAGGATTTATTAAAAAGCGATATTCAAAATAACGCTGAACTCGGTTCACCACCTTATTAATGTACATTAACCGCTCAGCTTAATAAAAATATTGTTAGCTTAATTATTCTGACATTTCTTGCCAATATACAGAAACAAGTAAATATTTTATATATAAATTTGAAGCTTGTCGAAATGAAATTACATAAATATTTTTTAAATTTGTCCCAAGATTGGGGGGGGCAATTGCCCCCCTTGACCCCCCCCTGAATCCCGTCTCTGCCACGCATGCAAAGCATTAATCTTTGTTACTTTTCTGCGTTTATTTTTCATCTTCACCACAATATGGAGGCGTTATTTTAATAGTGGTACAACTCCATTGACACTAGTTTCGAGATATTGAGCTCTTAAGTTGAATGATTATAAAACTCGGGGATTGGAGTTAGATAAAAATTTGTGTTTTTTTCTCGTACAAGATATTTACTTGTTTGTCTGAAGATGATATGAATAAGCATATTGTGTGCTTCGCGGAATAGTGAAAATGTAAAGGAGTTAAACTACCGTAAAAGTGAGGTTGCCATATTGGTATATGTCGTTCTAAGAAAAGTTGAAAATGAAGACAATATCGATTTATTAAAACAGATTAAATATTAATTTAATGTTACTGTTGAGACACATTCAGTTTCTTATCTTCTTGGAATTGTCGGGTTCCTACCTGCAGATCAGTGAAATAAGCATGATTAATGCTTGAAATAAATGGAAACAAATCAAGCATATCCTGTTTCTTCTTATAAACCTTTCTATGCTGTGGTTGTAAGAAGCGGGATATTTAAGTTCTTGAAAATTTTAGTTCTTGCTCATCCACTGGAGGTTTAGAAGTTTACTGTGTAGAAACCAATGTCTTGATTTAAGGTTTACATCTACATATGTATCAAAGACTTCTGTTTAACAAATCTAATCCGTCTCATTTTTCGCCAGTTACAGACACCATTTTGTTAATTTTTCTTCCTTCTTGTAACACTTTTGAAGGTCTTTTAACACATTGACCATTAAGTTTAATTTGTGTTAAATAAAAAGTGTGCGATATAATTATATTATTTTGTTGTTGCTATCATATCGCTAAGACACTATAAATATCTCGAAAATCACTCATCACGAGACTTGTAGAAAACCATGTTGCCGTAACACGGAGTTGTACCACTATCAAAATAAATAGATTGAAATCTTCTGTGATTGACTTTTATTGTGATGCGCTTTGTCGTCCACAGAAAGAACTTGTAGATCTATCACTTTGAGAATAAATGTATAACACTTGCATGGACCTGAAAAATGGAGTTAACTCCGTTTCTCAAAAAAGTGGAGTTGTATCACTATTAAAATAATGCCTCCATATATCATCTCTCTGGATTTGTTCAGAACTAACCCACTGGTTGCTTCAGCAGATTTTCGTAAAATTTCATTGTAAAACTTTGAATTTGGAAACTTTAGTATGAATAAATTACCAAAACTTCAAACCTCTCAGGTAAAAAAAAAATGATTTTTACACATTATGACGGCAAGAATTTAATAATGTTTTTATATTCCAGACATGCACATAAAATGGGACCTCTGCAATGGGAATATGAAAACACGCTTGCAGACATACTGGGAATTCCAAGACTTCCTCCTATGTACAGAGAATTGAATGAAATCAACACAGAACACATGAAGGATTTTCCTACATTCAGGAACTACTGTCATAAAGAAATTTACAAGAAAAGCTGGAATTAAGCGAAAATCAATTTACATTTAATATAGAAGATCTACAGTTGTAAATAGGAAGAATATACATTGAACTAAAGAATACTAGTAAAATGATGAATTGAAAACTGTTCTCACTGTTCATGTTTATAATGAATGAAATACATTTTCATTGTAAGCGGAAAAATAAATACTTTCATTCCTTACCTGTTTTTTTTTTTCACGGACAGAAAAGGCGCATTGTTCATTTTTAGTGGCGTAACCATTTAAGAACTTTAAAGTACAACGTTTTTTTGGGGGCCCTTTTAATATATCCATTGTGGGTTTCGTTGCAGTACACTAATTTTAGAAAATAAAATAATTTTAAAATATTATTTGCGAAAATGATCTGATCCAAAAATCATCTGAATACTTACACTAAGATCGGAAAAAAAACTCCACACTTACCATGAAAGAAACATCAGTCGTATTTTAAGTACGAAAGTTGTGAAGTTCCTAAATAAAATGCAAAGGAAAACTCAATATTTGGGTATAATAACGAATCGAATGAGACCTTTGTAGCCTTGTAGGTGCTATATATATCCATTAAAATTTTAACCAATCCCCATAATTATATAACTGTCCTGTAAAATTCACTGCTTTTTCCCAATCTGATAGAACTTTAATATTTTATGACATAAAAATGTATCGTTCTGTTGTTTTGCGTGTAATATTAATTACAATATTTACAATTCTACTGAATACATTCTACTTAATATAGCTTCCAGAGCTCACGAAAACGTGCATACATTGCATTTCACCCCCGCCCCCATAGTACGTCACAGTTTTTTAACTCTTTTTGACGTGAAATTAAAAAATAAATAAAAATTGCACAATTCAAGTTAATGTTGTCAGTGTGCTGTAATTTTCATAATTCATATGAAGAACTGAATCTGTGTAGCGCGAAAGACTGGTAGGAACTTTGTAGTTTCAGCCGAGATCTTGTGGTATGTATTCATATTAAAGATGAATTTATAGAAATAATCTTCAACGCGATACTAGTTTGGTCATAATATTCTTTTCATATATTAATTAATAAAACTTTCATCATATTGGGGAAGAATATGAATATCGTATTTTGGGGAGAATTTCCTTACCTTCAGTGGTGTTTACATCTCTGAGTTACGGAAATTCGGAGTGTAGTTACGGATATTTTTCCCGAAAGTAGTTTGCACATTAGATTTATCGTATATTAATTAAATAAAGTCTTTAACCATATTGTAGTTAAGATTATTTCTGCAAATTCATCTTCAATAACTCCTGCTAGTAGGTACTGCGTCAACGCAAATGTTACATGACCAAAGCCCGAAACAGGACTGGAGCGCCGTCGTAAAGAAAGAAAAGAATGGAATTGTTTTATTAGGATGGTATTTATAATGTAGATGAACAACTTTCGTTAATTGAACCCACTACTTATGGTGGACTTCACTATGAACAAACTTGTAATCGTGCGCCGGAATTGACGATTTTTCGTCAGAAAAACTCTTATTCCCGGGCCTGGTAACGAAAAAGCGGAAGGATCTTGTTATTATAAGTAGTAAATTACTTAATTTCACGTGTTGAATTAATGAGGTCTTTGGGTTGTATAATGGGTCCTTGAAACCGAAGAATAGATTGACGGCAGAACAGACGATTTTCTCCAAAATTGATATGCATGAACTCAAGGCCGTGGTGTGAAACATTTTGAATTTGGAAGGTAATTTACATGTAGCCTCAATAACATTTTCTAATTTTTCTCAAAATAGCTTTTTTTATTAAACGTCATCTTCAGATAGCGTAAACAATGCCTAAAAGAATGGTGAAAGTTCTTTTTTCGTTGAAATACCTGATTTTTCGAAAATTGTAATTGATTAAAAATTGAAAAGATTTTTTCGGTGTTTTCCTACAACTACAATATTGAAGATAGAGATTTTTTCCTCGATAAAATTTGTTGTTGAAAGACAAATCCTTCAAATAAGATCAACAATTTTTTTGAAAATGTGCATAGTTCACGAGTAATTTTGAGAGAAATGTAGCGTATTTTTCAAAAAATATTTTATCAAAAACAGCATCATAAATTTTTAAATAAATATTCTCCTGGTATACATCATAGGACAATATAAATATTGATACTTGTCCCATTTTCGTGGAACTCTTTTTGTTTCCCAGAATGAAAAAAATTAACCTTAAAAAGTACAATATTGAAGATAGGGAATTTTGTCTTAAAATATTTTCTGAACTAGTTGGGCTATAAGAGCACGTACTTGAAAACACGAGAAAATGAGACCTGCACCATTATTTTAAGCGTCCTTCTAAGCTGTCCGAGGACAAAGTTTAATCAAACAATTTGGAGCCATTTTGAGAAATTGGGAAAATATTGCTCAGGGTTCATGTAAAGTATCCCTAAGTATCAAAATATCAATTTCAAAATCAGCGGGTCTCAAGTTTATTAAAGTTGAACGAGGAATATCAATTTTGGAGACAATCGGCTGAATGGTTTAGGTAGTAGTGTTGACCACAGCCATACAGACGGACTGACGAACAGACATACAGACGGATAGGACGTATGGACGGACGGACACATGTTTGCCGTCAATAGATTTTTCGATTTCAAGAACCCATAAAACATGGAGTCTGACTATACATCGTGTTAAGGAAGTAATTTACCATGTACAGGAACAAGATTTATCCAATTTTTGTTACCAGGTCGCGGCAATTTTTCTTCGGAAATTGGCCTTCCCGGCGCACGATTTCAATATTTCTCTATACGAAGTAAGGACGAGATAGTAACAATCAGGTCTTTAAAAACCGTCACATACAATGTTTTGAAAAAAACCGAGTAGTTTTCGCTAATTCTGCTTGAAGTTAAAACAATTCAAAAAATTCTCAAAAGTGGCCCAATTTTTTTTACAATTTGACGAGTAGACAAAGAATGCTTTAAAATGGCGAATGTAATAATAATAATAATAATAATAATAATAATAATAATAAGTAGAGATCTAGATATTACTGAAATCAATCACATCGTGTATGCAACTGGATATCTAGTACCTCAGATAATCTTGGGGCCAGCCAAGAACACCGATGCTCGACAGCCAGACAGAGTAAAAAGCTCCGTACCTCCCATGGATGAAAAGAATTATGAAACGGATAGCTGACACACGGCGTGAAATATCACTCCTAGCCGAGGCATCTTCTAAGTCAAACCACACGTGTAAATTTCAACAAAATACTCCATGTTGAACAAAAATACCTAATTGACAATGACACAACAAGGCTAATGGTAGCTGAAAAGCTAAAAGAGAAAATCCAAGCATGGCTCAACGAATAAGACGGTACAAACGTAGAATTCGATTTCCGTGCACAGAACCGATTGTTTGAAACAGACGCGAAGAGATTCTATCGCAGTCTGACTGAAAACCGAATGGCAAATGCTGCATCCTCCTTCAAAAGATGACGTCGAAACATTTTGGTCAGGAATCTGGGAGGAAACCCAGATCCTACAACCAAAGACGCATCGTGGCTCCAATCTGAAGTTGATGCTGCCAATGGACTCGTGGAAACAGTGGAACATATTCAAGGATTCTCGAAAGAGGACCTATGTCCAAACAATTAAGAATATGGGAAAACTGGAAATCCCCGGGGTTGATAAGATCCAGATTTATTGGATCAAGAAATTAACAGTACTACATTCTCATCTAGCAAAGGCTTTAATAAAATTTTAGAAAACCCTAACGAACTCCCCGAATGGAGCACTCACGGCATCACGTATTTGCTACCCAAAGGAGGAGACGCTCTTTGGCGAAGACTACAGGCCAATTACTTGCCTGCCAGTAATGTACAAACTTATAACTGCAGCCTAGCTGACAAAATGTATAGGCACCTAGAGAAGAACCATCTGTTGCCAGTTGAACAGAAAGGATGTCGTAAAGGTTCCTATGGCTGTAAGGAAATCTTGCTTCTGAATAAAATAATTTTGAATGATGTAAAGAAACGAAAACGAATTTAAGCATGGCTTGGATTGACTACCAGAAGGCCTTTGACAGTGTACCACACGATTGGAATTTGAACACCCTGGAGATCTATCGATTTCATCCTAGACTTGTTGAGTTTTGCAAGGCTAGTATGAAATCGTGGAGCACCAGGTTACTAATACACAGCGGAAAGGGAATAGAAGAAAAAAGAAGTATTCAGATTAATAGGGGAATTTTTCAAGGAGATCCACTATCCCCTCTGCTGTTTTGCATTAGTTTGATCCCACTATCGAGACAGCTGTCGCACACTGACTTTGGTTACAAGCTCCATGGTGATGAAAGGCCTGTATCACATTTATTTTACATGGATGATCTTAAAGTGTTTGCTAAGAATGAAGCGATTCTCTCCCAAATGCTGTCTGTCATCAATGATTTTAGCAATGACATCTGCATGAAGTTTGGTCTTGGCAAGTGTGCAAAAGCCAACTTAAAAAACGGTAAAATGACCATGTCAGAGAACATTGAAGTTGATAGACACACTGTGATTCAAGATCTTGAGCCAAATGCCTTACAAATATCTGGGCATTGAAGAATGTGAGACCATCTCGAACGACACAATGAAAGAGAGAATTCGCAGGGAGTATTGCAGAAGAGTGAGACTAGTCCTGCAGTCCGCTCTGAACTCCAGGAATAAAATATCAGCAGTAGGTAGTTTGGCGGTGCCTGTAGCCGAATACAGTTTCGGACTAGTAGACTGGACTGAGCAGGAAATTCGCATCATGGATCGAAAAACCAGAAAACTGCTTACAATGCATCATGTTGCCCACCCCCGAGCTGATGTACATAGACTTATGTGTCACGTAAGGAAGGAGGAAGAGGCCTGAGACAAATTGAAGCCTCCTGGCACAATGCAATAACCGGGATGTGAAAGTATGTAGTCAGCCATCATGATGACCCACTAATGAGGCAGGTCATGATATCTGACCGAAGAATGGGAAACAGAGGTATTGTAAGTGTAGCAAGAAGCATTGCGAACAAGACTATGTAAGACACCCAGAATGACAGAGACACTGAACTTCTGATGCTACTTAACATGAAATTTGAGATACAAAAAATGTTAAAGAAATCGTGGAGAGACAAACCACCTCCACGGACAATATTTGAAACGAATGGACAAGGTGCAGATCAATAAAGATCAATCATTTATGTGGCTTAAAAGGGGAAGAATGAAGCCAGAATCGGAAGCACTTGTAATAGCTGCCCAAGATCAGGCCTTGAGAACACGACATTATGATAAGCGGTTCTCAAAATTTCCCAAGATTATAAATGCGCATTTGCCAGGAGCAAGTAGAAACCATTGATCATATTGTCTCAGCTTGGTCCAATCCTAGCAAAGGACCGAATACTTGAAAAGACACGATAGGGTATGTAGCTACCTCCACTGGCAGATCTGTACCGCTCTCGAAGTTCCGAACACATGTCCCAAGTGGTACGAACACTCACCGAAACCGGTGACGTCTGTTGGATTGTGTACGATATTGTACGACCAACAAATTCAAACTGATCGCACGATAGCGGCAAACAAACCAGATATAGTCATCCGGGATTTGGAGAACAAACCGTGTTTACTTGTCGATGTTGCTATACCTTGTAATCAAAACGTCGTTACCAAGGAGACAGAGAAACGTCTTAAATACAAGAGTTTGGAAATCGAGATCAGCTGAATGTGGGGCGTAAAAGCACAGGTCGTCCCGATAGTAATCGGAGCTCTGGGATTTGTTCCGCAAAATTTGAGTAAGAACTTGTCTAAACTCCCAGGTAATTCAAAGGACTGGGAAGTGCAAGAAATAGCTTTATTTGGAACAGCCCACATTTTGCGCAAAGTATTGTAGAGGCAACCGATAGTCCCAAGATCTACTCCTTAAGTAACTGGTTGCAACCTGGAGTAGATTTTATATTCAGCCGACTCATAACATCTTAGTCGTGATGTAGTGGAATAATAATAATAATAATAATAATAATAATAATAATAGTGACTTTATTCATGTGGCGAGACTCGGGCCATCAGTCCCGCTCTTCTGCCTAACCACGTAATACATAAATATATAGATAAAAAATTGAACAGTACATTTAGTAAATTAAATAAAATACAACTCAGATATGTCTTGCCCCTGGGCTCACAAAGTGAAAGTAAAATGCCAAAACGTCCCAGCATTTACCTTAAGCGGCAGGGGAAAACCAGGTAAAACAAATGAAGTGTGCATGCTCTTCAACATTGAGCAACAAAATAAAAGATTTAAAATAATTTATAAAGCATTTACTGACACAAGAGAACATTAAAGAGATGCCCGAAAATAAATTATGAAAAAAATATTAACTAACCCATACGCGTCAAACGTTAGCAAGAAAATCTCAATCCATTAAAGAACTCATTAAAAAAATAAAAAAATAAATGAGAATGCACACAACCACCCGGCGAGGACGACGGCTTAGGGCCGATTTTAATTACATCAACGTGTACCAAGGGAAAAGATGCATTCAGTCAGAGCCAAGGCAAGTTAAGCTGGAATGAATTTGAAATTACAAGTTGATAATACAAACAAAAAACCAACTTTCTAATCTGATATTAAACTTAATTTAAACTAATTATACTGTTAGTAAGTTTAGTTATTAATTAGTTATTAATAACTTAGTTATTAAATTAAGAATTAACCTAAGAAGTATAAGAAAGTACAAAATAAAACAAAGTTAAAAATGTGATATAAAATATTACATTTAGCGTACAATTTTGAATAATAATAATAATAATAATAATAATAATAATAATAATTAATAATAATAATAATAATAATAATAAAATAATTAATAAAAATAATAATAATACATTGAGTACACACTTGCACATCGTACATTATCAGCTCAGTAGAAGAGTATTTAAATGTTTTTTGAATGATCGCAATGTCTTACATTTCCTAACGTTTTCTGGAAGGTTATTCCACTCTCGGGTCGTTGCTACTAAGTAAGATTTATTATAAAAATTGGTGTTGCTTTTAGGTATATTGCGTAGCAAGGATTTCTGGAATCTTTTTGCTTTGAGATAAGACATTTTATAAGAGAGGTAAGCAGGTATTCCCGTATTTAATATTTTGTAGAAAAGGCACAAACTATGAAACAGGCGTCGACCTTTCAAGTTTAATATGTGATTTGCTTTATAGTACTCCGATATGTGATCATACTTTTTGATATTGTATTGAAACCTAACACATGCATTTTGGACTCTTTGAAGAGCATCAGCGGTTGATTTCTTTGTTACCGTACACGATATCACCGTAATCAAGCAGGGGGAGCAAGAGTGATTTTACTAGAAGTTCTTTGGTTTTGGGTGGAAGACATTTGTAAGCACATTTGAGTGAGTACATTGAGGCATACACTTTGCGGCAAGTGTCCTGAGCATGAGGTTCCCAATTTAGAAATTTATCGATGGTCAGACCAAGATTTTTAACTTGAGCGCAGAAAGGAACAGTGGTGTTGTCCAAAATGATATCAGGAATTTTTAGGTTTTGAAGTGTTTTATGGGACCGGCAGAACCCAGTTTTAATTGATTGAGATTTTAATGGGTTTAGCTTAAGGCAGTTTCTCACTGACCATTCAAGTAAAGAGGCCAAATCGTGATTTGTTTTACTAACTAAATGAGCCACTTCAGAAGGTTTCCCACTGACATAGATCGTCTGCATACATATGATGACTGCACACATGACATTCGTCTGCATACATATGATGACTGCACATTGATAGCACAGAGGGGATATCATTAACATAGATCAAGAAGAAAAGTGAATTAGTACGGAGCCCTGTGGTACTCCGCGTAAAACTGACTTAGGAGACGAAAAAGTATTCTCAACTACTACAGCCTGTTGTCTATTACTAAAATAACTTGAAATCTACGATAAGGTAGAATCAGAAAAATCGAGGCATTTACATTTTGCCAGAAGCATGATCTACTGAATCGAAGGCCATGCTAAAATCTAAAAGCTTTAATGTTGTTATATTGCCTTGATCCAGAGATTGTCGAATGTCTCCGGTGACTCGTAACAAGGCCGTTTGCGTACATCTACCGTTCCTAAAACCAGATTGCAAACTATTGAGAACATCATCTATGGCGAGATACTTGTTTATTTGTTGACGTACAATTTTTTCTAGGACTTTGGATAATGTTGGTAGTATACTGATAGGTCGGTAATCACGAGGATTTAACGAATTTAAACATTTGGGGAGGGGACGTATGTAAGCTAGTTTCCACAATTGGGGAAAGTATCCGGTTGTTAAAGAAAAGTTTATTATGTGTGTAAGTGCTGGAAGAGCGTCTTTTAAAACCAATTTTAATTGCTTGGCCGTTTTATCGCCAGAGCCTTTTGAAAAATCTTATGTCTTATTTCTTGTCTTGAAATGTCTTATTTTCGTTGCACTCTCTGAATTTTCGAAAATGACATACGTTAGAAATAATATGAGAAAATATGTGCTGTTGTAGTACCACTAGTTTCTTTAAACATTTATATCTTAAACCTAGTATGTTACATGAAGTTATAAAATTGTGTATAAAATCTATGTCGATTGGAACATTAAATGTGGAGAATATTTAAAAAAATATATATATTTTACGTAATTTTTGTCTTTGAATAAAATTTCAGTTGTTATGACCATCTCATAAGATTCATTCAGTAAGTGTTCAACTTGCTCTGTGTCGATATTAGAGGTTTTTTTGTATATTGCTTGTTTTAAAGTGTTGATATAAGACTGCTTATCTCTTTACTGTAATATTAACTTCATTACGAGTATTACATGATTTAAATCTGAGGCAGAAGAGCTGAAATCTTCTGTTACAAATATTTTCATCAGATTTTGTGGATTTGACTCTTCTTTTTGCGTCTTGTTCCTTTTTTTGGTAGACAGACTATCCATTAGTATACTCACCAACGTATCCTTCGTATGTCACCTATTTCGTCTTCTGCCTTTGTTAGATGTTAAGTTTGTCTGCAACTATGGCTCTGAGTGTTGAGTCAATCACTCTCCTTTTCTAAGAAGATATTGAGAGTGGTGATACGTACGTATATAGTAAACCCTAATAAGCACGAACACGCTTAACACGAATTTCGCTGTACCACGAACAAAACTTCGGTCCCAGCAAGGGATTACGCTAATACGGACATTTATAATACTCGGTTAATACGAATTTTTATAACAGGAACTCCGATTATTTCAATCCCTTCGAGTTCATGTTAATGAGGTTTTACTGTAAAAGTACCTCATGAATAAACTGAATGAAAGTAAACAGGATTTATTCACTTTTTCTTTACCTGACCCCAGCTATGAGAGTTTTCTCTTGCGAAAATTCGCCGTTTTCCGGCGCACGATAATATAACTGTCTTTTCTTACGAAGTATTCGTAAAGCGAGAAAGTAAAAAATGTAATTTGTGCATAGGTGTGCTGGAAATTTGTTTTAGGAAAATGGAAAACATGAACTAAACATCTACTATTAAAATAATAATAATGAAGTCAAAACGATAACATTAATCCGTTATAATTACATGTTGATGTTTGTAATACATGGAACCGCATACATTTCACGCGAGAAAACGAAATACCTCGAGGAATTTTCATCAATCGTAAACATAGCTGAAATTAAAAGCTAAAATTTTCGAGATCCGTGTTAGAACTAGCGCGCTCCTACCTCCTGCTAGAGTGAGATCGCGGACAACTTTGAAACATTAAGGCTAGCGACACACAACAGTGAAGTTCTACACTTCTTCACAGCAGTGAACTTTTTAATTCTGCTAAGTCTTTGAAATACTTGGTTTACTTATGAAGTCTTTATAGCATTGCCAACGATTCAACAATGTCTAATTTTCAACGATTTACAACTAATTTACAACGATTCAACAATGTCTAAAGTCTAATTCACGGCTCATAACAGACTTTCATTTTGAGAATTATACACATCAAGCCAAATTAGTTAAAACAGAAATGATTACAAAGAACAAATATTTCGAGAACACTGTAATTACATCTATTTAAGAAATAAGGAATACTATTTGGAAAAGGGAATGCCCGATTGTTTTAAATTCAATGTTTTAAAGAAGTAATTTACATGAATATAGTGAGACATACCCAGATATCTCGATGGGATTATTAATTTTTAAAAAATACAATACAGTGACTCAGTCGAAGTAATAGAACCCGAGAACAAAAATAAAATAGCATTATCTATACTTACAAAGAGAACAATGGGTAGCCATGTTGAAAAACAATCAAAAATAAGATGACAATTGGCACGAGGGTCAAGATTGAGCAGAAAGTATTTGGTCACCCACGCGAGCACCTCATAAAAGAAGGTTTCTTAGTCGCCGACGCGTCGGCGTCGCGACGCGAGCAAATACAAGGAGAGATACGTAGAGCGTCTATAGTAAATGAATTCGGTCGTCAGCAGAAATTTACTCCTGAGACATTGATAATAATCAGTTATATAAATATTGTGAGCTAGTACGTAACATTGAACTTGAGATAAAACGTGATCAAGATGGAAGATTGTTGGTGGGAAGATAGGAATCTTCTGCGAAGATCTTGGATTTTAACAACACGGGCCATGAAGAGAATCTCATCTTCGTAAGTTTGATCGCCACGAAGAATGTCATCGTATAAGACAGTAAAACAATACTTCTTTGGAAAAAAAGGTAACAGTAATTCTCACTAACGTAAATGTCTTTTTAATTAATGTAATTAATTTAATTGATGTAATCAATTTAATTAATGTAATCAATTTAATGGCATGCCAGATTAATGATTACTTAATGTCAAGCAGAAGAAATCAATAAAAGCAATTGTTATCAAAACGAGAAGGCTGATTTTTTGTAATAAATAAACTCCACAGAGAAATCATATAGTATTCTTAAAGAAGAGAACAGATTTTCAGTATTGCCCAATCCGTACAGGATGGGACGTCGGCTCATGAAAGTTATCTATATTGTGACCGCTGTGTCATTCCTGTCCCGGCTCGGGACCAGTGGTGGTCGCCGACTCC
>JAHLJT010008446.1:269110379-269159881 GCA_031308135.1 Acheta domesticus
GATTGATGATTGATTAAGGTTTAGCGGGCGCTTCAACTGACAAGGTCATTGGCGCCCAGTCGATATTTTTAAAAAGGGAATAGGTTCAGTATGTGTAACAGATGGAGCTACCCCTAATTACAAAAAATAATTACATAAGGAGAGACTTGAATTCTACATCGAGTATTTCAAGTAGTAGGACAGAAAGAATATATAAACAAAACACGTAAATTCATAGTAGAACTAAAAGGTTGGCTTGTAAAAGGGGGCCAAAAAAAACAACAAAAATAAAAACACCTATTCTATTCTCTCCGAAATAAGATTATTATATTTCGCTTTCCCTCAAAGAAGCAAAAACTTTTGATGAGCCGCGGAATCGTCAATCCCCGAGCACCTCCCTTAGCGAGTTGGCCGGCCATGTCTTCGTCGGTTTGCCAATATTTCCTGCAGTTCAGGAGGACGTGTTCCACAGAACAGAAGCGTCCCGGCAGAGTCAAATACGGGAGGAGTTTATCTCGAAGGAGGAAACCGTGGAAAAATGGCAGTGTCCATTCGAAATGACGAGTTAAAATTACTTTCCTCACGCTTCGGGAGGAGCGAGATGAGAAAGCATGGGATTACAGGAAAATTCTTTCCCACTTAGTTTAAAATTGGTATTGTGCCCACTCTGTTTGCCACGCTCTAAACAGAGACATCGTTTCAAGTAAGCTTAACATGGGGACCAAATGGCACAGCAGGGGGAACGCGCGTTCCGAGTATTTTACGAGTAGCAGACTTCGCCGCCAGGTCGGCCAGGCTCATTCCCGTGATTCCCACATGGCCTGGAACCCAACTAAGAACCAGGTCATAGTTGCGGGACATGAGACTGATGAATCAGGTTTTTGAACTGATTTTGTCAGGTAGTCTGACGAAGGCGGGAGACAGCCTGAAGAGAACTGAAGGAGATCAGAACAGAGAACTACTCGCTGCAGCGGTCGTTGACTCGATGTACATTAGGCTTTGAGTATTGCATACATTTCAGCTGTGAATGTACTGCACTGTGAATGAAGACGATATGATTTGGTGGGCCAGATGCAATGAAAAAAACTACACGCCACTGCGTCATTGTGCGATGACCCGTCCGTGTACAAGAATAGATGATCCGGATAGGCTTCCCTCATATCCTGAAAACTGCTTCTGGTAAACCAGAGGACTAGTATTTGTTGGGAAGATTGGACGAGTCTGAGGTCAAATGGGGGGGGGAAGGAGTTTCCAGGGGGGAATCAGGTCATTTGGGGGTTTCACAGGAGTGGGAAGATCGGACATTAAGTCCCCGCAAAAGATTTCGCAATCGACATGCCTGGGGGCTGGCGGTAGCGATCGTTCGAAGAATATAAGAAGATTCATATTTTGGGCGAGTGATTATTCGGCGACAAGGATGATTAAAGAGGACCTGGACACTTTAGCACCATAAGACGCTAATAGAATATCTCGCCTATTTTAAGGATGGCTCCCCATCGTCAGCTAGAATGCACTCGATTCGGCTGGTGCGATACGCGCCTGTTGAGAGGCGAATACCTGCGTGGTGTATGCTGTTGCATAGGTCGAAGGGTGGAAGGAGCTGCAGAACCATACACTTCACTACCGTAATCCAATGCTGAGCGAATGAGTGCTCTGTATAACCGCAGTAGGGTAATGCGGTCGGCTCCCCATGAAGTGCCACTAAGCATTCGAAGAAGATTGAGGGGGGAGACGCATCTGGTTTGCAATGTGCGGATATGAGAGCGCCACGTGAGGGACTTGTCAAAAGTCAGCCCCAGAAACCTGGGCAGAGTCAGTGAATGGAGCTGATTTCCTCCCAAGTACAGGATTGGATCGCTATGCAAATGGTATATTCTGCAGAAGTGCAGTCCAGTGCATTTAGTAGGTGAGAAACTTGAAACTGTCGACATGCTCCATTCATGCAGCTTGTGAGCACCAGTTGGAGTTGCCTCTGGATCACACTTATGCTGCTGGATGAACAAAAAATGGCAAAATCATCTACAAACCGCGATGCCTTCACAGGTTCCCTCACGACCGACGCTATACTATTGATGGCTATGGCAAAACAGAGTGACACTTAGTACCGAGCCTTGGGGGATGCCGTTTTCAAGGGGGTGACTGTTAGACAGTTTGTCACCGATGCGAACTCTGAAAGATCTGTCCGATAAAAATTTTGGAGGAATAAGGGGAGCTTCCCCCTGAATCCCACGGAGTGCAAGGTTCGCAGAATGCCATAACTCCAAGTGGGTCAATGCCTTTTCTATATCAAATAGTACGGCGACAAGGTGTTGTCTCCAGAACGAACGAGGTTGAAATTTCCGTTGCAAAGCGACGAGATGGTCAAGGGTAGACCGGTGTTTCCTGAAACCGCACTGAATTGGTGCAGTAGGTTTTGCACTCCAAGGTCCAGACCAAGCGCTGGTTTACCATCCGTTCCAGCACTTTGCAAACGCAGCTGGTGAGAGAGAGAGGTCGGTAGCCGATGACAGCGGACCGATCTTTCCCTCCTTCAGAGCTGGGATACTATGGCTTTCGCCATACAGCAGGGATGGTGTGCTCTTCCCAGATGCGATTATAAAGGCGGAGGAGAAATTGCATCGCCACATCAGGAAGATGTTGTAACATTAGGTTGTGTATTCATCAGGACCTGGGGCAGTTCGTCTGGCCAATGCAAGAGCAGAGCGCCAATTCCGATATGGAGAAAGGTGTGTTGTAATCTTCACAAGCTCTCTTGCAGAAGAAATACCAACGGACGGCTCTCCATCCTTTCTTTGATCAAAAGAAAGGTCAGGAGGCGTAGTCGCCGAACTGACATGGCTTCATAGTGCGCGGGCGAGTTCTCTACAATCATATCTGGGGATGTAATAATTTTCCGTTTTTCAGGGAGACCTGCACACGTATTTGGTAAAGAGTGTCCTCTTATCTGTCGAATTTTTCTCCATACCAGGCGTGGTGGGCGTTTGACCATTGAGAGACGAAACGTTACGCTCTCCACGATGCATTTTTGCTCTCTAAGATAGTTCTTCTAGCCTTCGCCCTGCATCTTTTATACTCGATTAAGTGATCCACTGTTGGATAGTGTCTGAGGCGTGCCAGTTGCCTTTTTCGAGCACTGACCGCTCTCGAGCAGTTCTCATTCCACCACGGAACGAAAGGATGTCGCGGTTTAGCACTTGCCTTCGGAATTGCGATGGAAGCGGCAGCGAGTACAGCGCTATTAAAATGTTCTGTCATTTCATCCACATTTCCGAAGGGACCGTCTGATAGGTTAACATTATTCTGGAATGTCGACCAGTCAGCTCGTCGCACGATCCATTGAGGGGGCCGTGCACAAACTACGGCGAAGATGATCAATGTGGACAATCGTGGGGTAATGGTCGCTTCCATAAAGATCTTCTAATATGGTCCACCGCATAGCAGTAGCAAGTGAGGAGCTGCAAAGGGCTACATCAATAGCCGTGCTAGAATTCGTAGCTACGGCAAAATGAGTTGGTTCCCCAGTGTTGAGAATAGCCAAATTCATGGTGTCGATGACTGATTCCAAAATAGCACCTCTTTGACACGTACGAGAGGAACCCCAAAGAGGGCTGTGGGCGTTTACATCACCCACAACCAAGAAAGGTGTGGGCAATTGGTTTATTAGACTTAGAAGGTCATCAGCCGACACCGTTTGTCTTGGGGGAATATAGACATTACATACGGTGAGTGAGAGGGACGGCAGATATACCCGCACACAAACTGTTTGAAGGTCAGTGTGAACAGGGATTTTCCGCAGAATGCAGCGAATCCTGGACCAAAGTAGTAACTCCGCCGTGAGCGCGAAGGCCGTCATCGACATCAACCCTATAAGGAAGTGAAACCGCGAAAGTGTATGGACCGTGATGGAGAAAGATGCGTTTCCTGTAAGCAGAAAATTGATGGTGTATAACGGGACAATAAGAGTTTTAATTCGTCCCGTCGGAGAGAAAATCCGTTTCAGATTCCAGGATAGGAGAGCCGTTGTTTAAAAAGTTAAGAGGATTTCTTCTTTCCTTTTTTCGCCTCTGCCGCCCGAAGGAGCGAGTGTCCACCCCGGCTGAAGTTTCCTCCGAGGCAGACTCATCCTGACCACTGCTCGACAGGCTGAGAGATCGCTCAGAGCGAGTTTCAGGAGTCGGGGTAGGTGGTCGGAGTTTGGGAGGATCTATCGTTTTTCTTGTCCAGGCCAGCAGGCCGTGTGACATCAGCCTTCTTGCGCGGCTGAGAAGTGGATTCTTGTTCTGTCTTTGTTGTCTTCTTGGGTTGGTGTCTTGAATTTTGTGGGGATTATTATTTTTCCCACCTTGCAGAGGCGATGTCCTCCTCAGGGAAGTCCACTGGGGATACCTGGCAACAAAAGTTCGCTACTGAGGGAGTAGCACGAGAGGACTGAATGCTCGTCGCTTTGACAGTGTTCGCTAGAGTGCTAGAAAAAGAACGCCTGAGATCCACAGGGTTCTTCACCAGGTATCGGCGTTTCGCTTCCGGAAAAGATACCTTCTCCGTCACCCTAATCCTTTGAATCTCCCTCTCTCTCAGATATGTGGGGCACTTGTTAGAGTTGGCCGCATGGTCTCCTTCACAATTTACACAGCGGGCTGGTGATGAACAAGGGTTGGATCGTGCGCGGAATTACCCGCACTTTGCGCAAGCAGGGCTTACGGCCATGCACCTTTGTTGTGTATGACCGAACCTCTGACACTTAAAGCAGCGCAGGGGGTTCGGCACATACTGCCGCACGCGAAGGTTATAATAACCACAGCTAACATACTCTGGGAGAGAAGGGAGATTAAACGTCAGGATCAAGGTAGAAGTGGGGATCTCTTTCCCATTCTCCTTCCTCCTGATCCTGTACACCTCCGTTACACCGTAGCTCTTGAAAAAGGAAAGAAGTTCATCCTCGTTTTCAGTCGCAAAGTCTTCATGGTTGACCACTCCCTTACATAGGTTAAGTGTAGGGTGAGTGGTCACTTCCACTTGGAGGCCGGCAATCTGTTCAGTTTTTTAAAATCTTTTCTATTTGTTCGTCGGTGCGTGCTTCAAAGAGAATTGTACCATTTCTTTGTCGCACGACCGCTTGAAGCTTTCCAAAACTCTCCTCAATTGCTCGCGCAAGGCGGACCGCACTAACACTTTTGAAAGTTTTTTCAGTTTCCGAGCAAGACATCAACAGAAACCGAGGCTTTCTTGGTTTATCTTCTTCCCGGAGGAAGAAGCTATTTAGATCAACTGTTTCTGTCACATCTCCTCTTCCTTGCAGAAGAGGGCAGGGGGGTTGTTGAGTATCCATGAGATGGATATAAATTCATCTCCGTGCTCCCCACCCACCATGGAGTCCAACAAGGGGACACCCCACTGGGGTGCCAGGGCTGACACGAAGATATAGTAGGGGAATGTCACAGCGCTGCACCGCCGTGGATCCCCCCGCTCACCCTGGAGTTCAGTGCAAGACCTAGTCCGAGCCGATTGATCGGGAGTGGGTTAGCTCCCGACCGCCCGTCTAGAAGAGTCCGAGGCCAAAGCGAGTGTATTGACACCTACAAGGAATGTTCCCCAAAAATACGTAGACGTACCCCTTAGTGCAAGCCAAAAAAACATAGCACCAGGACTAGTTGGGAAACAAACAGGTCTCTCAACTGCCAGGACACACATTCCCTCCGACACGGGTCGCCATGCACGGCAAACACATGGGTGGGCGTTCAGCATACAGAGAAGGCCAGTGAGGAAGAAAAGGAGTGAAAAGAATATACGTGACATGAAATGAAAAGCAAGACGATGAAAAAAATGGAGAAAGGAACACTTGAGAGCCTTCTCTGCATCCCCCCGTCAGGACGTGGACCAACCCACCTCGACGGGCCATGAGGAGGAAACGAGGCTTCTTGGGTCGATCTTCTTCTCTAGAAAAGAAACTATTCAAATCAATAGTTCTTTCTGCAAATCTCCTCTTCCTTGCGGAAGAGGGCGGGGGAAAGGTGAAGTATCCATGTAGATGGAATAGGTTCATCCTCGTGGTCCCCACCCACCACGGAGCCCAACAAGGGGACACTCCATCGGAGTGCCAGGGTTGCCACGAGGATATAGTGGGGGAATAACACAGCGCTGCACCGCCGTGGATTCCCCCGCTCACCCTGGAGTTCAGTACAAGACCTAGTCCGAGCCGATTGATCGGGAGTGGGTTAGCTCCCGACCGCCCGTCTAGAAGAGTCCGGGGCCAAAGCGAGTGTGTTGGAACCTACAGGGAATGTTCCCCAAAATACGTAATCAACGTACTCCTTAGTGCAAGGCGAACAGTAGCACTAGGACTAGATAGGGAAACAAACAGGTCCCTCAACTGCCAGGACACACATTCCCTCCGACACGGGTCGCCATGCACGGCCAACACATGGGTGGGCGTTCAGCATACAGAGAAGGCCAGTGAGGAAGAAAAAGGAGTGAAAAGAACGTACATGACATGAAATGAGAAGCAAGAAGATGAAATAAAAATGGAGAAAGGAACACTTGAGAGCCTTCTCTGCATCCCCCCGTCAGGACGTGGACCAACCCACCTCGACGGGACCCTAATAGAATATCCCGCCTTCTTTTTAAGGATAGATCCCCAGCCTCAGCTACAAGATACTCGATTCGGTCGGTGAGATACGCACCTGTTGAGAGGCTGATACCAGCCTTGATGGGTCGGAGAGTGGAGGGATCTGCAGATCCTACAGTACCGTAATCCAAAACAGAGGATGAGTGTACTATATAGCAGCAATATGCTAATGCGCTCGGCTCCCCATGATGTACAATTCAGCATACGAAAAACATTAAGAGGGAGACACATCAGGTTCATCGTGTAACGATAACCGTGTATCGATGTATCGAACAGCACATCGCTGTACCACAAGGCATGACCAGTCAGCATGGTATTGTGAGCGTTAATAAAACATACAGTTACGTGTGCATTTGTGTCTTGTATAAAGCATCATTATCAAGTGTTCACCCAAAACCCTGCATGTAATACGTTACATGGTGTCAGGAGTTATTGGATTTTGTTGATCGAACGTAGGTAAATCGGCAAAACAAGAAAATGTCGAACATTGAAGAAAACGTGCAAGATCAGAGGTTAGCTCATCGCATAAACATTCGGCAACCGAAACCCCTGGTTTTTGGTAAAACATGGCACAGGAATGGAAAACGTGGAAAGTGTCGTACAACTGGTACTCAAAAGCAATACAGTTGGATAAAGAACCGCCCGAAGTCCATGTCGCCACATTTATGACCACAATAGGTTATGAAGCTGAAGAAATATTTGAATCGTTTAACCTCACAGAAGATCAACAAACAAACATGCAGGTAATTATGGAAAAATTTAACAATTACTTTGTGCCAAAAGTAAATGAAACATATGAAGCATACGTTTTTCATAAAATAGTACAAGAAGCAGACGAAAACTTTGAACAGTTTCTGATTCGAATAACAACTCAAGCAAGAAAATGCAATTTTGGTGAACTAGAGAAACGAATGTTAAAAGACAAAATTGTCAGTGGCATAAAAGATGACAGGTTACGTGAAAGATTGCTAGGTACTACAGACCTAACCTATGATAGAACAGTACAAATGTGTCAAGCAAGTGAGTTGGCACACAAACAAGCCAGTGACATGAGCAAAAACAACGAATCGCAGTTGTCAGTTGCCGTAGTGAAGAAAAAGACACAAACAAAGAAAAATAGTGACCATTTCGATTGCAAACGGTGTGGTACGAAACACGGAAAGCGATCTTGTCCAGCATATAAGAAGAAATGCAACACATGTGGAAAATTGGGACATTTTGAAGTTTGTTGCAGGTCCAAAAGAAGATTCATGTGGTACACAACTTGAAAGACGACGAAGCAAGCTCTCAATCGTCAAATAGTAGTGACACGATGTACATCGGCAGCATCACAGTACCATCAAAAGAAGAAGATTGGATGGAATTAATAAAGGTGGGAAACAAAGCGTTTCACGCTAAGTTAGACAGCGGCGCTCAATGCAATGTTCTTCCGTTGCATATAATTGAAAAACTTGGTGTTATTGGTGAAATAAAACAATCCGAAGTGAAAAAGCTAGTAACATTCAGTGATCACAAGCTAAGTGTTATAGGTGAACTGAAACTGAAATGTAGGATCAAGCATAGAAACACTGAGCTAAAATTCTTGATTGTGAAGGAAAAAGTTCAACCAATAATAGGAAAGAAGACTTGTGAAGAAGAAAAGCTGTTAGTTAGGGTGCAGAGCGTCAAGGTTAATCCAAAATTAGACGAGAAGCAGATTTTCAACGGTTTGGGGTGTTTTAAAGGCTACGAATACGACATCGACCTTGTTGAAAATCCAAGCTTCGAGATCTGTCCAGCTAGAACGATTCCATTAGCCATAAAGAAACAGTGAAACAGGAGCTCGACAAAATGGTAAAAATGGACGTCATCAAACCGGTCACAAAGCCAACAGCAGCAGTATCGCCTTTAGTGATCGTTAAGAAAGGGGACAAAATTCGCCTGTGTATCGACCCTACGAACGTGAACAAAAACATTAAAAGAAGACATTTTCCTTTAAACACAATTGAAGCCATCGCAGCAAGAATCGCCGGGAGTAAGTACTTCACACGTCTGGACTGCACTCGAGGTTTTTGGCAAATAAGAGTCACCGAGAGAACACAAGAATACTTAACTTTTGCAACACCATGGGGCCGTTATTCCTGTAAGCGACTTCCGTTTGGACTCTCCTCAGCTCCAGAAGTATTTCAGCAGATTATGTCAGAGGTTCTACAGGACATTCCAAACGTAGAATGTGCAATGGACGACATACTAATTCATGCTGGTACAGAGCAGAAACTTCGAGACATCACTGAAACAGTACTCCGAAGACTGCATGAAAATGGCTTGAAACTCAACAAAGAAAAGTGCTTATTCAATGTACAAAGGATTAATTTTTTGGGCCACGTCTTATCAGACAAAGGACTTGAAATAGATGAGACCAAAGTCGACGCGATAAGAAGCTCAAAGTTCCGAAGAATTGTGAAGAACTACAGAGACTGTTGGGCATGGTTAATTACTTGGGAAAATTTGTTCCATGTCTATCACAATTGACAGCTCCACTACGCATCTTATTGAAAAATGATGTCGCATGGATTTGGGGCCCGGAACAAGAACAGGCGTTCAAAGGAATAAAAGAAGCACTGTCCAGCACTCCCGTCTTGCGGTACTATGACGTAAAAGAAGATGTCACATTATCGGTCGACGCGTCATCGAAAGCATTAGGAGCAGTCTTGATGCAAAAAGGTCAACCGGTAGCTTATGCTACTAAATCATTAAACAGCACTGAACAAGATTATCCACAGATTGTTAAGGAGGCATTGGCAATTCGCTACGGCTGTAAGAAATTTCATGACTATGTTTGGGGTAAGAAATTAACAGTCGAAACTGACCATAAACCTTTAGAGACAATTTGGAAGAAACCGCTTGTGAATGCACCACCGAGACTACGAAGAATATTGCTAGATCTCAAGGAGTACAGCCCTGACATAATATTCAAGAAAGGAAGCGAATTGAAAATTGCTGATACACTCAGCAGGGATTGTGAAGATTCCTATGAAGAGGATGAGGAGGAACTTCAGGTTCTAATGGTTTTATCGATGTCTGAAAGCGTCACTGAAGATTTCAGAAGATCGACACTCGAAGATCCAACCTGCCAGGCACTCATAAAGATGATGAACAAAGGATGGCCTGACGACGTTCTTCAAGTACCGCAGATATTGAGAACCTTCTTCACCTTTCGAGACGAATTATCACATTGTGACGGGCTTATTTTCAAAGGAGATCGCGTGTTCGTCCCCGAAAACGAAAGAATAAGAGTTCTGGAAGTAATTCACAAAGGGCATCCAGGCATACAAGCAACACTTAGAAGATCTAGACAATTCGTATTTTGGGAAGGTCTAACAAAGGATGTTATCAGATTGGTAGAATCCTGCAAAACCTGTCAACATACACAGCGCAAACCGGACAAGGAAACAATCATCATGAAGAAAATACCAAAATTACCATTCGAAATAGTATCGTCAGACGTGTTTTCCTACAAGAGCAACAGCTATCTTGTTCTTGCAGACAGCTACAGCGGATACTACGAAGTACAGAAGATGACCAGGACAACAGCATCAGAAATGATAAGTCAATTTAAAATTTGGTTCGCGACTCATGGAGTTCCACAAGAATTTCATTCTGACAACGCAGTATATTCATCGAGAGAATTTGCAAAATTCGCAAAGGAATGGAACTTCAAACTTGTTACATCGAGTCCTCATTTTGCAAGGTCAAATGGACTAGCTGAAAAGTATGTGGACATAGCAAAAAGACTAGTGAAGAGATGTGACATCAGTGGTGAAGATCTTCAACTGGCATTACTAATGTCAAGAAACACTCCTCGAGATCAAGAACTTGGCACTCCATCTTCAAGATTATTCGGAAGGAATACGAGAACACCAATTTCTCTTCCAATAACCATCTTCAGCCTAAACTACAAACCGATGTATCACAGAAGCTTGAGAAAAAAAGAGCACAACAGAAGAAATATTCTGATCGCGGAGCCAAAGAATCACAGATATCGAAATGACGAGAAAATCTTGATCAGGGACACAGACAACAAATGGTATTCTGGCAAATATTACATCCAGTTACTGATCGTTCTTACATGATTCAGAAAGATGATGGAACGATAATGCGACGAAACACCAGTTTCATCAAACCAACGAAGATCGAAGGCACAATCACCAAACAAACACCAATTACTACAAACTTCAAGGTGGAATCACATCAAAATAGAGATGGGAGAATACAGTCTACAATTCAAGATCCAACAGTAGATGTACCCGAAAGATCACAACTACCCTTCACCAATTCAGATGATCTCAACAGAGGAAAAACTCCAATTAAGTCAACCTTGATAGAGAACAATGCAACAAAACAATCCCCTTTAGATTCGTCCAAATATATATCAAGATATGGCAGAACTGTAAAACCAGTTGTTAGATTAAATTTGTGAATATTGATCTCTGTTAAAAAACTAATTGATCAAGAAAATGTATTAGTTAGTGTTTGTCTGAAATTTATAATTTAAATGTCAACAAAGTTCTTAAAAATGCAGTGTTGTAAGCGATTCATAATTTCAATGTGCAAAATAATGAAAGGTAAATAATAATTTTTATTTTGAGAAGGGAGATGTAACGATAACCGTGTATCGATGTATCGAACAGCACATCGCTGTACCACAAGGCATGACCAGTCAGCATGGTATTGTGAGCGTTAATAAAACATACAGTTACGTGTGCATTTGTGTCGTGTATAAAGCATTATTATCAAGTGTTCACCCAAAACCCTGTATGTAATACGTTACACATCGTCAACGGATACGAGCATGCCATGTGAGGGACTCAAACGTGAGCCCCAGTAACTCGGCAGATTCAGCGAATGGAAGTATATTTCCTCAAAGTACAGGACTGGATTGCTACGCACGTGGTATATCCTGCAGAAATGCACACCTGTAGATTTAGTAGACGAAAAGTTAAACTGTGTTAATATCAGTCGCGGCTCGTGGTTTTATAAATGGGGAAGGCTGCAAATTCATTGCATTACATTACAGTGCATTGCATTGCCTGCATTGTATTTCTATTAATAATAAGTTTGATACAGCCGATTGAGAACGACGCGAAATACCGTGAGATATTCCATCCTGGGGCCCGTTTCATAAAGGTTACAAGTTACTAGTACTAGTAAGTTCTCGTAAGTTCTGTTTCATAACGATTTTGCCGGGCCCCAGAAGACAAGACATCATGCGCCAAGTTTTTACTGTTTTTTTGACAAATAAATATACATAAAAAAAATAAAAAAAACAAGTATAGCGCCCCTACCGTATACTGGGAAACTAGTTGAAGTGCAATGCTACTCGCGGAACTGCACATTAATGCTATCTGGTGAGCCCGCCTTTCTTCAGACCCTAGGCTCCACCGAAGGCTGTCTCGCCGCAGCCTTCGTCCGCTGGTAAGCGTCTGCAGTGAATGCATGACGTCACGCCCCTCGTTTTGTACAGACCTTATGGGAGAATAAAGTGGGAGCCTAACGCTTGTCTCTTCCCTGTCAACAGCTTTAAATGCGTTACGGACGGCCGTTAACGAACCGACAAAGAAAGATTTTGATATGATTGTAACATAATACAACTCAGAATTCCATTATTAATTAATAAATACATTTGCAAACATTTTTAAATTTCTTTTGGACGGCGATTTTTCTAGGAGAGGCTCCGCCTTACAGCCTTTAATGACGAGCCACGCCAGGTTAATATGCTCCATTCGTGGAGCTTGTTGAGCAGCAGTTGACGTTTCCTTTGGATCACACTGATGCTAGACGAACAAAAGATGGCAAAATCATCGACAATCAATGCCTTTACAAGTTCTCGCAAAGTTGACGCTGTACCATTTGTGGTGATGGCAAACACAATCGGAATCAATTCTTGAGGGAAACCATTTTCTAGAGCGTGAGTGCGAGAAAGCCTATCACCAACGCAAACACGTAAGGATGTTCGAAAGGAAGTTTTGGAGCTTCCCCCTAAATCCTCAGGAGTGCAGGGTTCGTAGAATGGCATACCTCCAAGTGGTGTCGAAAGTCTTATCAAATAAGATGGCCACAAGATGCTGCCTCAAGACTACGTCGATATTGCTGATGTCAACGCAACGAGATGGTCCAATTTTGACAGGTTTCTTCCAAATCCGTTTTGGATTGGCGTCCACAGATTTTTACACTCCACGGTCTAGACCAATCGCTAATTCACCATGCGTTCTAGCACTTTACAATACAGTTTGTGAGAGAAATGGGTCAATAGCTTGATGGCAATGATCGATCTTTGCCTTTGGGAACTAGGATGATGGTGGCTCATCGCCATATATCGGGGATGGTGTTCTTCCCAGATGCGGTTGTAGAGCCGGAAGAGAAATTGCATGAGCATTTAAGGAAGATGTAGCATTGTTATGTATTTCATTTGGACGGCTTTGGATGTTTCAAGCAGAGCACACGGAACCTTGTCTTCAGGATGGAATATCTCACGGTAATTCGCGTCGTTCTCCGTCCCGTGATCGCCAGCACTGCTCGATACAGTCGCGACCATGCGACTCCCACCAGCACTACTGAGAACGACGCGAAATACCATGATATTCCATCGCGAAGACACGCCCCCATCTACTCTGCTTGAAACATCCAAAGCACGGTTTCCATTCATTCTTTGAGCAAACGAAAGTCTGAAGCATAGTTCGCCGAACTCATGGTTTCATAATGAGCGGCAAGTTCCTCTACAATTGCATCTCGAGATGTAATCTCACCATTCTTAAGATCTGAATGTCAGGAATATCTCTTGACTTATCGTACCTTCCTGCATACCAGACGTGGTGGTGTATGGCAATTAAAGGAGAATATACTCGCCACGATAAATTTTTACTTTCTACTATGGTTTTCCTCGCCTTCGCTCCGCTTGTAATCAATTACGTTAACTGCAGTTAGTGTTTCAGACGCGCCAAAGACTTTTGACGGGCAATGACCACCCTTGAGCAGTCCGAGCTCTACAACGGGACGAAGGGGTGTCGCGGTTTAGCAGTCAACTTGGAGATTGCAGTATCCGCAGCTTGTAGTACTGTTAAAATGTGCTGCCATTTCGTCTACAGTCGAAGTCGCCCTCCGATAGACATTCGCTTGAAATTTCGACCGGTCAGCACGTTGAACACACTGCTGAAGGGGTCGAGGCAACCCATGAACACGACTATTGGATGGGGATGATAGTGGGATGATCACTTCAAAATCAGGTCGTCTAAAATAGACAATTGTGGAACGGTTGCAAGTGAAGGGCTGCAATAAGCCACATCAATGTGCTAGAGTTTGTGGCTATGGCGAAATGGGTTGATTCACCCGAATTTAGAATCAAGTACGAGGTGTCTACAACTGATTCCAATGTCGCCTCTCGGACAAGAGCGGGACGAGCCCCAGAGGACTGTGGGCATTTACACCACCGACTATTAAGAACGGTGAGGGTACTTGGTTTATCAAAGTAAAGTTTTCGTCGGCGGATACTCTGCCATGGAGGGGTGTAAATGTTAGACAGTAAGCGTGAGGGATGAGAGATACACCTGCACACCCACACGATTTGAAGCTCGGTCTGAATTGGAACATCTGCAGAAAGCAGAGGGTCGTGGATCAAAGTAGAAACTTCATGTGCGTGGAGGCCGTCATCAACCGAGTGTGAGGTAAAACCGCGAAAGGATATGGGCTGTGGTGGAACTAGATGCATCTCCTGTAAACAGATTACAGAAGGCCTGTACCGGGTCAGCAGAAGTTTTAAGTTCGTCTCGTCAGGAGGAAAAATTATTTAAATTCCACGATAGAGCCACATTGTAGTTAGGGCTTTTTCTTTTCTCTTTTTCGCTGCTGCTGCTCGAAGGGGTGAGGTTCTAGACAGTCCGTCTAGAAGAATCAGAGGCCAAAAAAGTATATTGGAACCTATAGGTTGCAGACACCACCCCCTCAGTCACCAGGGCTCTCAGATCCAACTCCCATTCCCTTCGGCACGGATCGCCATGCCCGGTAAATACATTGGTGAGCGTTCAGTACACAGAGAAGGCCAGTGACGAACAAAAGTGAAAAATATAAGTGACATTAAATGGAAATCAAGATGAAAAACGAAGAAAGGAACACGAACGCCTTTTCTGCATCCATCAGGACGTGAACCAATCAACCTCGATGGCAATTTTTCAATATCAAGCACCCACGAAACATGAATTCTGGTTACAATACGGGTTAGAGGAAATTTTTTTCTCTACATTTAGAAACTAGAGTTACCCACTTTTTCGTTACCAGGGCATGGCAATAAGTTTTTCAGCCGAAAATTCGCCGTTTTCTGGTGCACGATTACATAACTTTCTCTTCTTACGAAGTACATTCGTAAGGGCGAGAAAGTAAAAATTATTTTTTTAGAAGCACCATTACTGCAAACAAGTACATTTTTAAATGAACATTTTAAACTTTTTTAAATTGATGGTGGAATTTTCTATAATGCAACTATTACAATTAGTTCAAATCTTGAGATATCAATTGTGAGATTTTAAACAGTGCTACATTTTTGATAGGTAATTATCACTCTTTTAATCCTATGTAGGGCAGTTGCGTGTTTAATGAAATAAATGAATTGTAGCAATCAACACATAATTTACAATTTAGTTTTCAAAACGTGTAACATTCTATAATGTTACTAAGTTGTATAACAAACGGGAAATATATTAGAAAGTTTTTATGCACAAAAAACGCGGAAATGGTAGGGTTTTTTTAAATTATACATATCAGTGCTTCATTAAATACAAAAATGTCCTGAACATTGTCATATTTCACAACTCCACTGATGCAGACTGCTTTTGCTTGACAGCAAATAACATTTCATAATCAACAAAACTCATGCAATAACTGAACAGGAAATCCATAATCACAAAAACTAAAGAATGCATCACAAGAACTGAAGTGATTGCTCATCACCTCTCAGTACCCGATTGTGTAAGTCAGTTGTAAGAGTAAATGACAGTTCGATGGTTGTGAGATCATGACAAACTTAGGCTGATGGAGAATTAACTCCTAATATGGCTGTTCAATTTTTCAACTTGTTTTCTGATTCGCATTGAATTTGGAATTAGTTCATGGCAATTTGTGCAAAGCATCCTTTGCTAGTGGTAGGTATGCAATAAATCAGATTTAAAGCCACACATTAACAATTGGATGGTGTTATGCATCAACCGGCTATGCAACATCAAACAAGTTTTGAGATAATCGTGTTCAAAGGTTTTATTATATTTTCAGCTCCAAAAACTGTAATTTAATTATTTCATTCATTGAAGTGCCAAACTACACAAACATGAGTGGAATATCTGACGCCTACCTGCATAATGAGAAATTAAGAACAGCAGATTTGAAGATCTAGGTTTAGAGCTGGTTGTTGCAAAACATAAAATCCCTGATGTGACTGATGGCGTTTAAATTTTTCATTAATTATTAGGCTATTTATACAGATTTGGTGCCAAAATTGTGCATACACTTACATGGCCCAATGCAACTGATGGTGTCCATATCTCATTTGTTTCAAAAATGGCGCTTGGCCGGTTGATGCATAACACCAGCGTATGTAGTGTTGCTTTAACACGACATCCACATTCTCAAACAATTGCCAATTAGTATTATAAGCATGTTTTTCAATTACTATTTTATTCATTAATCTAAAAGAGCGTAATGATGGATTTAGCCTGTTTGATGCCCTGGACTGGAGACTGAATAAATAGAAGTGTACTTATGTTTGTTTTAAATTGGCATTTTCATCACAATCGCTAAATTTGTTGAATGTTTCCTAAAATTTCAATTTTTACTATAATTTTAATTCTACAGAAATTTCAAGCTGATTTATCTATTTTTTCATGTATTATTCTCAAATAACTTATTCTAGCTGTATGGGAAAAGTATACATTAATTCGTTAACTCATGGGTGGAATTAAGGGGATTTTATTTTCCTTTATAAAATATTTTAGTTTGTTATCCTTCCTTTGCTGATTTTGGAAAAACTTAATTGATTTAAATCTTTATAATTATGTAATTATTTAAACATTAATAATGACAGTATCATGTTTTTACAATCACAATTAACTACATTATCAATTTCTTTATTATGTCTAATATAAAAATATTAGATTTAATAATGTTTATTATTTAACAAAAATCAAAGATGTCTCACACACCTAAAATGATCAGCAGCATCCACCCTGCCCACGAAACATTTTGATGAACTTCTTAAACCCGCAAGAAGCTGTGTTTTTCAGATGGTATGCTTTTCTGCCCACCATCAGAAGTGTACAATTAATGTTCGACACCAACAAATTCACACCCCCTTCTCTCAGAGCACTTGCCAGGACCACAGCGGTGAACATGGAGTTAAGTTAGCCTTTCCTGAGAAGAAATATCAGATGATGAAGATTTTATTTACCCTTCCATATTCTCCCCTTTGCTTGGGAGAGATTGAACTGTGTAATCATTCCACTAACAGAATTTTGATACAATTTCTCTCCTCTCATGATGTATTTTGTGATAAAGCCAATATCTCTCTACACTTTATAGGAGCTATATTCATTAAAAGAAAATTATTTCATATCTCATGACTATAACAATGATTCCTCAAAATAGTTGAGTATTCCCTTACATGAATTTTTTTCTTCCTAGAAGATTCATTTAAAAAATTACAGGCAAGATGCTCCTGTCCTATAAAATTTAGTTTCTCAAGTTACCTGGCTTATTTTCATGGGGTAAGAGTTATAAAAATGCATGCAAATTTTCAAATTTCACGTTTCAATATTCCAAAAAGTTATCACTTTCCAAGATTTGTTTGCTACATTTAACAATGAATCAGACTCAAAAATTTCCTCTTCAAAAAGTATTTTAATTACAGGATTTGATACATTTTTGTAAAAAAGGAAATGAATTTGTGTATGCAAGATTATGTGTACATGGAGTGTAGGTATATACATATAAACACGCAAAATACGTGTATAATCACTTTCGTAATTTTTTTTTTGCATTATGTACAGAATAAATTTTATAAACAGTAGACTGGCAATTCACAATTAAAATAAAGAAAATATTAATAAAAGAAAATCCTTTCTTGCTGGGGCAATACAATAAGAAAAATATTTTGTACAAAAGATATTTTTTGAAGTCAAGCTTGTATGCAAGAATAATCATAAGTTTTAATCTTACATGACATGAAAATTTGAAATTAGCTCAAAATGAATTTGAAATATACAACAATAACAACTATACCTATGATTGATATTCAACTTCATATTCTTGAATGTCATTTGTCACAATTGTTATTTCAGAAAATTTAGGGATCATCTCCTCTGATGTGATAGTAACAGTTTTTAATTCCTCATTGCCATCTTTAACAACTAATCCTTCTTTCAAACTGATAAGTTCTGCATGAGGTCGTGCATCTACTTGGGCTTTGGCTAATGTCAATTCTGCCTTCCCTAGTGAAGCACACTGTTCCATGTGCATCTTGTAGTTCATTTTACGACTGAAAAGCTGCCCACAATGAAGGCAAGCCATCCCTGTCATGCGGACGTTCTTCTTTGAGTGAGAGCGTGTATGTTTCAACATATCTCCCTTCTGGGTAAAGCTGCGACTACAGATGGGGCAGGAGTAAGGGCGCTCTCCTGTATGAATACGCATATGCACTTGCAAAGCTTCACGGCGTCGGAAGAGTTTCTTACACACTTCACATACAAAGGGCCTATTGTCAGTATGTATCCATGTGTGCTGGCGCAAGTTGGCACTACACCGGAAACCCACCCCACACTGCCCACATTTATATGGTCGTTCCCCTGTGTGAATACGTTCATGACTCTCTTTGCCTACTTTGGAATTAAAACCTTTGCCACAAAACTGGCATGCATGTGGACGTTCACCCGTATGCAGCCTCATGTGATAAGTCAATGCTGGCTTTTGAGTGAAACGCTTATTACAAATCTCACACTGATAGGGCTTCTCCCCCGTGTGAACACGCATGTGCAAACTTAATGACAACTTTGATGATAAAAACTTGTTGCACACTGAACACTGATAATTATCTGGAGCTGATACAGTTTTTTTCGCCTTCTGAAAGCCCATCTTTCTTAATTTGATCCCATTCTTCATTTGTATGAGATTTCCTGTGATTGAGAAGTCCAGCTACAGTTGGAAATGTTGCCTTGCAAACACGGCATGTTATTATTTTTTCCGTTGAGTGTGTTTTGTAGTGTTTGGTGAGATTGCCTTTGCGAATGAAACCAATAGAACAAATGCCACACTGATATGGCCGAACACCCAAATGAATGGGCTCATGCTGTTTCAGTTTTTCTTGACTGGGAAAAGATTTAGGGCACTGACCACACTGGAAAGTTTTCTCAGACAAGTGAACTTTCATATGATCTTTTACAAGCATCTTGTTGCGAAATTGAAGTCCACAAATATTGCACTTTGCAAGGTCAGTTTCCAAATAATCTTCATGGCTATGCATATGTGCACGCAGAGTGGCCTTTGAAGCAAATTTCTTGTGGCAAACAGTGCAAGACCATGGTCTTGTCTCAGCATGCTCTGATGCACGATGAATATCAAGGCTACCCCGGAGCATAAAACGTTTCCCACATTGCTTGCATAAGAATGGCTTTTTCCCTCTGTGTTGGGTCATATGCAGTTGCAAAGAGTCCTTGCGTGGAAAAAGTTTTCCACACTTTTCACATGCAAATACAAAGCCCCTTTTATGAGTCTGTTTATGCACTGTTAGTTTGTAACCATCTTTGAATTTTTTATTACACACTTTACAGCAAAACTCTCCATTTCTTAAAATTTTCCCAGTTTTTTTCCGGCACAAATGTGCCTTGAGATCCCCAGGTGTTGCAAATTCTTTCCTGCATTCTGACACGTGAACCCCTTGCCCTGACCATCTGATCGTTTTGAAACTATATTTTGGACAGCTTCCACAATTCTCTGTTTTGTGCCTGTGTCTACAGTACCTAGGGCTTCAGTGATCTTTGATTCAAACTTAGGAGATCCAGATGACAGATCACCAGAGACCTCTTTGCCTGATGTAACAACGCAAAATTCCGCAATACCAGCAACCTGCAGTTCAGGATTCACATTACCAGGATACTTCTAGAAAAATAAAAAATAAAAAACTTGAAAATAATTTTCTAGACAGAATTGTACATAATTACTAGGGGGCGGATTTTGATGACCTAAAACATTGCCAAAAATGATCAGTAAAATGCCCTTAAAATGTTTTTAAAATGCTCTAAAAGCAAAGAAAAATAACGTAAAAAATGTTATCGAAACCAGTTCAGATGAACAACTAAAGCTGTTGGATATGTTACTGAAGTAATCAAGGCTTCTTCTATACGTTGAAGCACACTCAGCTTCCAAACTTTTGGTTTGGATGGTAAATCAGGAAATATCTGTCTTTAGTTATCCCGAAATCAGCCAAAATGATTATGGTGCTGACAGGTGTCACAAACCTAGATTGCATACAACAGCAGACATTACAATTTCTGAGCCAAGAAATCAATAGGCTACTCAGGAATTCTGTAGAGAACATTTGTTGCATCTCATAAACATTATTTGAAGCAAGAACAATTAAAATGATATTAAAATCAATGCATTAGTCAAAAATGCATAAATGCAAATGAAATCAGTCAAAAATGCATTGATGACGAGAAAAGGTAAAAAATGAGTAATTAGTTGAAATCGGCAAAAAATGCAAAAAAAGACATAAAAATGAGTCATTTCCTTCTGTCATAACATAAAATTAATTTGTGTACTAAATGGCATTCTTCGAAAGTGAAAAGAAAAGAAAAAAAATCCACCCCCTAATCATTACATATCAAATTTATTCTTGATAATCACTATAAAATAAAAATGATTCACTTGCCTGAGATGATTTTGATGCAGGAGGTGTCTCCAATACTTGTTCTGGAGTATATGGTTGTACAACAGATGTATTCGTATTGGGTGCCTCAACTTTCTTTTTTGACTTCAAATACTCCAGTGCTTTGGCAATACGAACTGATGGAGAAAGTTGAGAACTATTGGAATGGACTAACTTCAAAACTACAACTTTCTTCTTCACTTTCGGAGCAGTTTCAACCTGAAAAAGAAAGCTTAAAGTTAATGAAACTTAATTCTCTTAATATCGTTTCTAAAACTTTTTCACAGAGAAATGGCTCACAAACCGGCTTTTAGTGACTCATTGACATTGCTACTATTCTCCTATTAAATTATAGTGACTTCTGATGTTTGATACATTCTGTCACAGTTCGCCAATTGGGAGCTTGAATACAAACATCAGATGCCACAAATTTCCTGATTGGATAACAATGCTCAGCTGTTCAAATGTCCAAAATCACTATAATTAAATTGGTGTATAGTATTTATATGAGTATATATTAGTATACAAATATATATTATGAGTATTAATTTATATGAGTATGTGTTACGATAATAATGATAAATCACTGATTACAAGTGCTAGTGACAAGGTGTATTTACCATATTACATATTCAAAGTGATTCATTAATATTCACAGTCATTATTCATAATAGCTAGAGTGATTTAGCTGAAGTACGAGGGTTGAATGAAATGTAATGCCTCTACCTTTGAAACTTGGGTTTGGATGGGAATATTTTAACAAATCAAACACAGAAATAATCTTTGGAACGTTTTCTTTAATTACCGAAATCCACTTTTCCACATAATCACCAGACAATTTGATACATTTCTGCCAACAATGAACAAATTTTATGAAGCCATCACAGAAGAAGTCAATACTGCTTCTTCAACCAGCATCTCACAGATCTCTTAACTTCAAAGGAAGCATAACTATGTCCTCACATAGTTTTTCATTATCAGGGACCGATGGAAGTCACACAGCACCAAATCTGGACTGTAAGGAGGGTGTCATATAGTGGTGAGATTAGTCTCTATTGTGGTGGCATGCGAAGTGTGTGATCTGGCATTGTCATGCTACAGGAACACATTTCGCTTTTCCTTTCAGACCTGTGTCAGTTGTCTTTCCTGGGTACCCATCATGCACACATCTTCCGATAGCCAAGCAAAGCAACAAGTGACCCATACAATCTTGTGAAATGCTGATTATGCTTGCAATTTTTCCCTGAGTGATATGACGATTATCCTCAATCAGACTTTGAAACTCGGTGGTTACTGTCGCAGGATGTCCAACTCTACTCTTGTCATGCAAGGTTACCACCTCAACATCTTTAAACTTACTCGCCCAACGACATACAGTGCTCACGATCACCATAAACACCTTGCATCCTCTGATGAATCTCCTTTGGGGTGGCCACAATCTGCTGTCAAATATAGGTTTGTTACTTAAATCGCATTGACCAGTCTTCTACGCAGGGTTCCATACTTCACACTTAACAACATGACCCTTCAATGCTAAAGTTTCCCGCCAACTTAAACTGTAGAGGGGAGTCTACTGAACACTCCAGTGCCTGCTGTAGACAACTGCTGCCATGAGTTGAATGGTTACAAAGATGGAGGAATTACTTTTCATTCAACCTTCGTAGTAATTCTTTTAAAAAATTATTCACTCTGCCTACCCACTATGAATATGTTTGTGTGTGTGTGTTTTGTGCGTGCGTGTGTTTTTGTGCATGCGTGTGTGTGAGTGTGTGTGTGCATGTGCGTTTGTGCGTGCGTGTGGGTTTTTTATGCGTGTGTGTTTCTGTGCGTGTTTCATGTGTGCGTGTGTGTTTCATGTGTGCATGTGTTTCATGTATGCGTGTGTTTTGTGTGTGTGGTTTTGTCTGTGTGCGTGTGTGAATTTACTTTCAGAGCATAATTAACACTTCACTACACATGCCGAAGTTGGGGATGTTTTATATGTCAGTAACGTAGGCCCTGGCCTTCAGCCTCCGTGACTACCACAAAACACGACATAACATTATTGTGTTCAATGCGGTAATAAAAATCAATTTTACTTAATGCAATTACCAAACACATTTCACTAACGAGACTAACTTGTAAAACAGCACACACTTGTAAAAATTTTCTCATTCAAGAATAAATCTGCAATTGTCAAAAATCTATTGCCAAAACTGTAGTGTCATATGAAACAGAAAACACACCTACAGCTACATCCCACTTGCATGGCAGTGCAGAGCAGATGGCCTGGCGAATAACTGTAGGGTACTGTTGATAGCTGTATTGTTGGGTAGGTTGTATTGTAGGGTCACGCTCTGTGCCTGATTTCACATCATGTCAGAAGAGAACAATATTTCACCTTTATTAGGGTGGAGAGATGACAAATAAATCAATTTTTTAAGGGACCTAACTCATATAGGGCACAACGCCCTGAAAATGAGTTTAGTGACCATCAGCAAATGAAATGAGAAATGACCACGTGCATTTGTTTAATGCTGAGTAAAGAGTGAACAAAGAATAGTTTCAAACCGAAGTAAAGAAAATATAAGAAAAAGATAAAGTAAAAAAGGATGTTTAGTAAATTAAATTAACGTAATTACACATTATATTATTATTTTTAGTTGATTAATAGCCCCAATTAATACATTATAATGAACATGATCGCAACTTACCTTTTCAGTTACAACATTAGAGTCTTCATCTTTTGGTTCTTCTTTTATTTCTTCAATCTTCTCTTCAGCAACAGATTGAAACTATAAATATTAATTACAATTTGTTAGTAATATTTTAAAGTTATCACAACTTTAAAACTATTGTTTTAAAATAAAAGTAAAGAGATTTGTTGCTCAATTCACCAAATATTTACAAAGAATAAATGAATATAACAAAAGTCAGATTTGATGTTGTTCATGTGAATGATGACTCACTTTAACATAAGTAGGAAATTGGAACACAGAAGGGATATTGTAATATTTAGAACTTTTGACCCAAGAACTGAACTCGAGTTTCCAGCAAGTCTCTGGCTTCGTTACTTGCTATTAAAGACATGCAAAGTTGATTTGATAGAGGCATGATCTAGAGAAGCAGTCTCGAAGATTATTATCCAAATCACAAAAAGATTATTATAAGTATTTTGCAAATTGTGAATGAAGGCTTTTTGGATTAGATTTCGTTGTTTGAGCAGATGATGCTGCATCCTCAACTGTGAGGTTGACATTGCTCTATGGACTTCTACAGAGGCTTAAAGCTGTTCCCAACATTCAAGATAGGGGTGCTAACATTCTGTCCTTGAGGAAAACACAATGACGGATATATTACTACTTCAATCACGTTATCATAGTCCAAGGCAAAATGGGCTGTCAAGAAAAAGTTTGCAAATATAGCGTTTAAATAAATATTCTAAATAACTTTGATATAACGCATACTTACCTCATGGGTATTTTGGGCTTGTAAACATTGATGAAATTTTGAATCTGCATCTAAACATGACACAATTAACTCATGAGTAGTATTCAATTTATCTATACAGAAGTGGCACATCTGCAATGGCAAGTCATCACTCGGAGATACCTACAATATACAAGGATACAAATTAGAGGAATATTTGATTAGATAACAAAACAATTCATGCAAAGTTTTCATGCATCTTTCATAAATTTCTACTATTACAAGGTATGCGACTATATAAATAGATTCATACATCACTTCATAGATTAAGAGAGAACACAAATTACAGTAGCCTGGAATATTAACAGTCAAAATTACATTTATTATATTTGTAACTATGGACAACGCCTAGTAATATTATGTTATTACTGCAGAGACCAAAAGTTAGAAAGCCAAGGTGGAGCCGAGATTTTTAATTGGGATGAGCAGTAATAACACTAACATTTCATGGCAAGTTCAGCATTTTATTGGTCACTATATAATCTAATCCAAAAAAATTTACGACAATACTGCAATAGTAAACAAACGAATTCTGTTCCTGCAGCACATTACAACAGTACTGTGGGGCGTTGCTTATGATACATCTATTTAAACAATATTCGTACACTATGATTCTAGAAAAGATGGATGCAAATGATTCTCCTGAACCTAAAGATACGTCAAGAAATGATATTCCATGAGGAAGTTGGTGCATGAGTGGTTGACTTCCAGTGGCGATACCTTCACATCGTCAGTAAATATGATCACTCGAGAAAGGTTTCATTTTGTGGAATGCCAGGAAAATGAGCTTAATTTACCTAATATTCATTTTTTAATTGTAATAATATTAATAATAATAATAACAACAGTAATAATAACTAAGAATGAAGCGATTCTCTTCCAAATGCTGTCTGTCATCAATGATTTTAGCAATGACATCTGCATGACGTTTGGTCTTGACAAGTGTGCAAAAGTCAACTTAAAAAGAGGCAAAATGACCATGTCAGAGAACATGTAAGTTGATAGCCACACTGTGATTCAAGATCTTGAGCCAGGTAAAACTTACAAATATCTGGGTATTGAAGAATGTGAGACCATCTCAAACGACACAATGAAAGAGAGAATTCGCAAGGAGTATTATGGAAGAGTGAGACTTGTCCTGCAATCCGCTCTGAACTCAAGGAATAAATTATCAGCAATAAGTAGTTTGGTGGTGCCTGTAGCCGAATACAGTTTCAGACTGGTAGACTGGACTGAACAGGAAATTCGCATCATGGATCGAAAAAACCAGAAAACTGCTTACAATGCATCATGTTGCTCATCCCCGAGCTGATGTACATAGACTTTATATGTCACATAAGGAAGGAGGAAGAGGCCCGAGACAAATTGAAGCCTCCTGGCACAATGCAATAATCGGGATGGGAAAGTATGTAGTCAGCCATCAAGATGACCCACTAATGAGGCAGGTCATGAAATCTGACCGAAGAATGGGAAACACAGGCATTGTAAATGTAGCAAGAAGCATTGCAAACAAGACTATGCAAGACATCCAGAATGACACAGACACTGAACTTCTGATACTACTTAACATGAAATTTGAGACACAAAAAATGTTAAAGAAATCATGGAGAGACAAACCACTCCACGGACAATACCTAAAAAGAATGGACAAGGTGCAGATCAATAAAGATCAATCATTTATGTGGCTTAAAAGGGGAAGAATGAAGCCAGAATCGGAAGCATTAGTAATAGCTGCCCAAGATCAGGCGTTGAGAACACGACATTATGATAAAGCGGTTCTCAAAATTTCCCAAGATGAAAAATGCCGCATTTGCCAGGAGCAAGTAGAAACCATTGATCATATTGTCTGAGCTTGTCCAATCCTAGCAAAGACCGAATACCTGAAAAGACATGACAGGGTGTGTAGCTACCTCCACTGGCAGATCTGTACCGCCCTCCAAGTTCCGAACACATGCCCAAGTGGTACGAACACTCACCAAAAACCGGTGACATCTGTTGGATTGTGTACGATATTGTACGACCAACAAATTCAAACTGATCGCACGATAGCGGCAAACAAACCGGATATAGTCATCCAGGATTTGGAGAACAAATCGTGTTTACTTGTGGATGTTGCTGTACCTTGCGATGAAAACGTCGTTACCAAGGAGGCAGTCTTAAATACAAGAGTTTGGAAATTGAGATCAGCCGAATGTGGGGCGTAAAAGCACAGGTCGTCCCGATAGTTATCGGAGCTCTGGGATTTGTTCCGCAAAATTTGAGTAAGAACTTGTCTAAACTCCCAGGTAATTCAAAAGACTGGGAAGTGCAAGAAATCGCTTTATTTGGAACAGCCCACATCTTGCGCAAAGTATTGTAGAGGCACCGACAGTCTCTATATCTACTCCTTAGGTAGCTGGTTGCAACATGGAATAGATTTGATATTCAGCCGACACATAACATCTTTAGTCGTGATTTAGAGGAATAATAATAATAATAATAATAATAATAATATTACAAGGCTTGTTCACAGACAAGGTGTTTTGGAAGAAAAGAACAAAAAGGAATATATGAGTAAGTAAATATTGACCATTTTCTAATATATTTCTGCATGTTAATCAAAACTGATGATTTTTAGATACATAACTTTCTTTTGCATAGACAGTATCCCTACAACAGATACATAGCAATAAAAAGAATGTACCGTAATTGGGAGATAATTATTGATTTTTTCTTCTAGCTGCATTTCCAGTCCGCTTTCATCATAGATGGGCACCATTTCATCGTAAGCACATGCGCATACACGACAGTATTTCCATAAATCAGTAACACCATCCTCCGCTGTAAGCTGGTCTGGGGGGAATTCCTGCTCCTCTGCAGGGACTTCCACTTCAGGCACAGTTTCAGCCTTCGGTGCCTTCAGCACCACATAGTGCATTGTGCTAGGCTCAGGGTAGGGCTCCATTGTGTCCACCCGTTGTTTGATTACTGTGGCTTTCATCTGCCTTGCCCTTCCTTACCAGGCAGTTTTTGCAAAACTGATGCAATGAAAGGTTATTTTTTAATGGATCCTCCTGGTTTCCTCTAAATGCCAGTTTTCTGCCTGTAAATTCAGTTAACATAAATTAAGAACATCAGACACTTTTTACAATTTTATGGGCAACACAAAGTAACTACAGAAATTCTTTATATTCACACAATAAAATCCATGTGCTAAAAAAGTAATGTTAATTTTAATTTTTTTCAATGTAAATTATCAGGGACCAGATTATATTAAAGTGTTCTTTGGAAAAAAAAAAGTGCATACTAATGCAGTTTTTTTTCTAAAATACACACAGCAAATGAATATTTATGCCAAATTAAATGCACATATGCAGCAAATGAAACTTCAGGAAATACGGATTAAAAATGAAAACAAGCATATTAATAATTTTGCTATATAGAATATTAATATTAATAAATACTACATTTAATGATAGGTTACATGTGAATGTCTTCATTAGACAGTAGTATTTGCGAAACATTTTACCACACATTTTCAAAATTGTCATCCACTCTTATCAGTATACAGATGTTTGTAAATTGAAAATGTTCTTTCAACAGCTACTGATGTAAAAATGATGCAAAATGATGTAAAAATTACTCAAGAGGCCAATTTTTAAATCGTGCCATTAAAGGTGACATATTTAAACCACCAACAATTTATTCAGAAAGAACCTTGGCAATATCCTTTAACAGCAAAAATCCTTTGTTTTTATCCATGACAGAACAACACTTTTTTGTACACAATTTCACTAGTTTTCCCTTTAGCTGATTTACAGTTTTATCAAATTCATTAATTAAGGAGACTGAATTGACAAGAGGTAAATTTTGTATTTCAAGTAATTTAATTGTTTCAGGAAAGAAGCTAAAGCGAGTTTTAATAAAAACTAACTGCTGTGGTAATGTAGTCTCATCTAAATTTTGACATTCTTTCAGGGCTTCACAAGAATTGTCAGACAATAAAATAACTTAATATAATCAAAATTGTCACAGAAACGCTTAAAAGCATCCAACTGGGTTTCCCATCTTGTCAAACTGGCTGGAGTGGTAATAGTAAATTGGGTAGGGTTTCTTTGGAAAATTGAATCTGAAAGCTTTTAAAATATTCTATTTACAGAAGAAAAAAATTTGTTTATCAGGTGATACTGATTTCTGATTTCCCCCCCCCCTACGAGATCAGCTTGACTAGTCATTTCTCAAAGGCATTATTGGTGTGCCAAGAATGGAACAAACTAAAACACCTACTTCTATGAAAAGTCCCCTGCAATTTACAAATTGGATTTCTTTAAACAGCAGTAATATGCTGATAGTTACTTGTAGACACTTGATGACACTTACTTGTAGTCCTGAAGACAGATGCCACAGAGATGAAAAGTGCCTTAACTGAAAAATTAAGAAAACACAACACTATTATAGTTGCTCTAAAGAGATTGTAGGCTATCAAAAAAATAACAAGTGTTAAATTTATTTAACCATGTAAAAAGTTATGCCTTAAAAATCACAACACAATCTTTGCTAATCTGGCTAAGACAAAAACTGTAATGTGAAAGTATAACTTCACTAAATGCTTGGTTTTGAATATCCAAAAGCAATGCTCTTTTTGAAATCTTAAGACTGAGAAGTCCATTTTAACTGCACTTCCCTCCTAATAAATCTTGAAAATTAATAGAACAATCAATTTCTAAACTAGATAATTTAGCAAACATGTGACATTAACAGAAAGGCAATTACACGCTAAGAAAATCACAAGTAAATTAAGAAATATTCATTCATTCAAATATTTGAGGTATACTCTGTTAAAGAATGTGAAAGAATTGTTAAAGAAACACCCATCAACAAGAACAATGCAAAATCAACGCGCAAAACTTTCAAAAGGGCCTAAAAAGTTAGAAGATGTCGCAGCCTGGAAGGAGGTCCAAAAAGAAACATTATATAGAAAGAGCGGTCAATAAGTTTCTACCCCGAGATAGATGCCACAATGTCTCGTACAACCCACATTAACAGCATTTATTAGGGACCTTCGTGGATGTGCAAGTCAAATTTCATGAGCCCAGCTTCATTAGTTTTCCTGCTAGAATGTAATTGTTCAAGTAAAATGGCAAGTATGGAGAGAATCAAGAACTGTGCCATCAATGAATATCTTCATTTGAAGGGGAAAGTCGCCGAAGGAAATTGTAGAGATCATGCATAAGACACTTGAGGACAGTGCTCTGTCTTGTGCGACAGTGAAAAACTGGGTGGCCAACTTGAAACGAGGAATAACAAGCGATGTAGATGCACCAAGGAGTGTTAGCCCCAAATCCGTTGTCACAGATGAAAAAGGGACTGCAATTCACGATATGATATTGCAGGACCGCCAAACAACATTGCAGCACTTTGAGGTCAGATTTGGAATCTCCCATGGGTGGGCACATGCCATTATTGTGAACATTTTGGAAATGCACCAAGTTGCTTCTCGACGGGTCGTGAAAGATCTGAATGCACCACTCTGATCCTGAGGCAAAGCAACAGTCGCAACAATGAAAGAATCCTTTATTCCCTACGCCCCAAAAACATTTGTGTACAGAAATCATCCGGGAAAGTGCTAGCATCCATTTTCTGGATACAGAAGGGGTAATTGTAGTAGATTTCCTGCAGATGGGCATAAACATAAATGTATCTTACTTTCGCACCCTCCTGCGACATTTGGAAGAAGAGCTAAAGAAAAAAAAGGAATGGAAAATTGGCACGGTGTTCTTTTGTATGAGGACAATGCACCGACACACAAATCCTCCCCAAACCAGGGAACTCTGCATTACAGTGGAATTGAATTGTTATTTCATCCATCATATTCTCCTGAATTGGTTCTGTTACTCTTTTTGCTTTTCCCAAACCTTAAAAAGGACCTAAAAGGTCGGTGATTTGACAGTGATGATGCAGTGATTGAGACTGTGAATTCCTGGTAGGATCTTTTACTTCAATGGTTTTCGAAATTTGTATGATCATATAATATAACAAATATAGCAAAAAGTAATGCCCAAGACTTTTTATTGACAATCACCTTATGATTGATTATGATGATTCTAGTGTCAATCACCAGTCACCTTAGCTAATTAGAAAGAATAAGGTGATTGTCAATAAAAAAAATAATTAGGCCTTACTTTTTGTGATATTATTGAGTAGTTCCATGACTATCTGAACCTTAATAAATTAAACAACACTTGTATGATTATACCTGTAACTGTATTAGTGTACAAGGATATTAGGTTGAAAAATAACTTGGTGTTACAAAATTTCTGTCATGATTTCATTGTTAGTCTAGAAACTTTTCAACCACCCCTCATATGTTAAGATGATTACGGTAAAGGCAAAAACCATTATTAAGATGATATTAAGAAGCAAGAAAATGATAGTTCAGGCAATGTATTAACATTGCAACAAAACAATTTTCTAGTCAATTAGACAATTTGAATTTCATCATTGCACAAAATAGGAAGAATTAGTAGAAAATTTAAGAAATTCTCAAGTCTCTTCAAAATTAGGGTGTCATCTTATATTCAAGATCTACTTACAGTCTCTCACTTTAATATTTGGTCACCTTTTAATACATGTAATTGATCTGGAATAGATTACCAACAATATAGAGAAACGTGAAAGGGAAGTACATGCACTCAATAACCCTCCAATTGTAATATTTTTATCACGTTGAATGTTTATAGCGCGAAAGAAAATTTTTATGTTAGCATGTTTGCTTGAAATGTCCATAAAGCCTGCCACTTAAATGTTAGGTCACCTAGGGAAAAAATTTGTAGTTAGGTTGTTAAGTGTTGAAACTGTGACTAAAAGAGGTGTTGTGACTACACATCTTTTGACATTCTCGTGTTAAAAGCGGTTCAGGTCACATCTTGTGTGGTGCAAATACTATGATAGACCGAAAAGGATGGAATACTTTGTATGATCACATGTGACGTTCTATCATGAAAAGGGCTATTCTACAAGATAAATTAGCAAAATTGTCAATCTGCCCCAAAGTACAGTCCACATCATAAGGATACGAATGCACGGATAGAATAGAAACGCATACCGCTGAAGAATCGTCCACCGTCCTCCTAGAGAAGAGAAAGGTGCCTGATCGAGGAAAGTGAGGAAGAATCCTTGATTCAGTGTGACGAAAATTGCTGCTGAGTTGTTAAAAGAATGTGGGAAGAAAGTATATTGCAAAACTGTAAGTAAAGAGACGAGAGGAAGTTTACATTGTGGCATTCAGATGGAACTAGGGTATGGTGCAAATCACTTGAGGGGGAAAAAAAAAATCATGAAATCTGCAGCAGACTTAAGTACGGTGGGTGCTGCATCATTGCGTAAGAGTGCTCATCTTCGTCTTGAGTTGGAGAACTGGAGTTTATAAAAGAAATAATGACAAAGGAAGGTTATCTCCGTATTTTCAAGGAATGTTTGCACAAAAGTGCGGATTCTCTCGGAAAGCGGGAGACCTCTATGTCCTTTTCAGGACAATGATCCAAAACAAAGTCTACTCATCTGGCTTCACTACAACTGCCCCAAAGTTTTGGAAACATCTCCCACAGACATCAAAACTTAACACAATCGAACATTTGTGGCATGACCTGAAAACTCAATTACAAAAAAATAAAATTTCCAGAAGATGGGAAGAAAAAAAACACCCCCCACACACATACACAAGAAGTCATACCACATACCATACCATACCACAAGAAGTCATAATCGGGCCAATTCCCGAACACAAATGAACGAGAACGTGTATGTAACATGTGTTCTCATTAATTTGCGTTATACTGTGATTTTTCAAATTTTGCCCCTCAAGGCCTGTCTTCACGATGGAATATGTCACAGTATTTTGCGACGTTCTCAGTCATACCACCAGATATCACACGATCGTGACCGCATAAGTGACTTCTAGCGGCCCGACGGAGAACTATAGGGTCTTGGCCCAGTTATGACTTCTTGTGGTATGGACCCATGTGCTACAGCAACTTGATGTTGGAATTGGTTTGGAGGCTGCATATGAGGCTTGACCTTAGAACATATTAGTAAGCCCTGATAAAAGAATTATAAAATTCTGAAATGGTGAAAATGTTCTTGCATTCTACAGATTTTGAGATAAGATAAACAGAGCAGAAAACCTATTGCAATGTTTGTATTAATTATAGCAACATTTCAAAGAATGTATGAATTGTAGTCTACAGAACTGATTTTGTCCATTGTATTGAGTTTTGAATTTATCTGTTTTGAAAATCTTTCCATAACTAAATCAGGGTGACCGCCGGTAACCCAAATTTATTTTCCCTGAGTTATTATCATTCTTCCCTGTGTTACATGTACAACTGCATTACTTGTACAATTGCATTATTTATTTTATTATAATTATAATTTCAAATAAATGGAGAAGTCTCATTGTATTTCATGTTTTATGCATATATTTATTTTATATACTGTGTAATCTTTCATAAATAAAATAAATTATTATTTTCCTTGATCACATTTGAAAATAATCACAAATCACTGCTTTTTTTTTTACACACGGACAGGCCAACATGGACCACGCAAATATCACTTCATATAGTTACCATCTTTCTCCTCCAGATATCCTTCATCCTGTTCGACTGTGCAGCTCTTCTTTCAGCAGCCCATTCTTCTGTTCTTCTTTTCACTGACAAGAAATTTGAGGTCAAACATTTATTCTATATTCTTTTCAATTAAATCTTGTTCAGGTCATTTTAAATTTTTGTATCTCTTCCTTTGTTTGGCATAGCCTCCTTGACCTTTGTAGTTCCAGATTTTATCAAAAGTCTGTTTGTTTAACCTTCATTGGTCCATGTGGACCATATCTCCATAGAACTGTACTTGTCGTTTTCTAATCATCACATCTGGGTTTTCCGTTTTACTATAAATTTTTGCATTAGATCTCAATCTATAACCTTCCTATGTTTCTCTTGAACCATAAATCCTTCCTAAAATTTTTCTCTCTATCTTTAGCAGCAAATTTTCCATTCCAATTATGTTTGTAGTTTCCATGCTGTACAAGATGACTGGTCTAACAACTCCACTGCAATGTTATAATTTTGCATTGATAGACATTCTTTTTATTACATACATTTCTGGTGCAAAAATGTAATCTTACTTATTTCCGTTTTTTGATTTCAATAGTAATTTTATATGTTCCATTTCTGCTAATTAATTCTCAAAGATATTTAAACTGGTCAGTAACCTTGATGTTCCCGTAATTTGTTTTACTGTTTTCTTGGGGTATTTACGATCACTTGTCATAATTTCAGTTTCATCAAACCAGATCTATAAGCTCGCTTTTTCCACTGTTTCTTTTAATTGATTAATTTGATTAATAGCTTCTTGTTCTGTTTCTGCAAACAGTTCTAAATCACCGGCAAATGCTAAACACTTAATTTAGAGGTTCTTGTTCTTTGTACCAATTTTTGCCCCTAAATCATTCTTCTCCCAAAATGTCCTCATGACGTTATCTAAGACCACATTAAAAATCATTGGTGATAGACAGTCCCCTTGTCTTCACCCTGTGTTTACTTGGAAGAGCTTACTGATTTCACCTCAAAATTTAACTTTGGAAATCATATTAGTTAATTAAGTTTTATTAAATTTATAGTTTTTTCATCAACTTGGTATTCCTTTAAAATGTCAAAAACAGTTTCTCTATTCCCCGAATCATAAGTTATTTGAAAATCAATGAAAGATATAAAGATATTCTTTGCCCTAGTGCTAAACAATTTTAATATCAATATTAGACTAAGAATTTGTTCTGTACATGATCTACTTCTTCTGAAACCATTCTGGAACTCACGAAGTTGTGATTCGATCTGTGGTTCAAGTCTATTTAGTAGTAATTTGGAAAATAGTTTATGTTACAGACAACAGCAAGATACCTCTATAATTTATTGACCTCAGTTTTTGGACCCTTTTTTATGTGGATGGATGGATGGATGGATTAAGGTGACAAGCCAATCTTCTGGAATTGTTTCCTCAGTCCAAATTTTTTGAAAGAGGTTAGTTATTGCTATTATAAATTCGTCATCTACAATCTTCCATAATTCTGCAATTATCCCATCTTTGCCAGAGGCTTTGTTATTTTTTAGTGATTTGATAATACTTTTAATTTCATCTACATCTGGTGGCGTAGAGTCAGAATTGTGCGTTGTAAATTTAAAGCTTAACTTTTCCTGTGGTTTTGTACAATTTAATAACTTTTCAAAATACACAACTAGAGTATCACAATTTTCCCTGTTGTTCAATGCTAATGTACCATCTTCCCTTTTGAAGTTACGACTCGGTGCTGCATATCCACTGATTTCAATCTTAAAGCTCTGTAAATAGTCGTGCGTCATTCTTAAAATTTTCTTCCATTTCCATTATTTGGTCTTTCATATACTTTCTTCTAGTTGTCTGTAAAGTTTGGTGAGCTATTTTTCTAAATCTTTGAACTTCTCAATTTTCTGGAGTCTGATTTCCATTCCATTTGTGCCGTTTCTATTAATCTTTGGAATTTTGGTTATAGTTTTGTTATGTTTTCTTGTAGAAGGTATGAAATTCATCCTTATTTGAGAAAGATAATGATCTGATGTTACGTTGAGGGATTTTCTGACCTTAACATTTTGAATTTCTCTGTAGCAATTTTTAGAGATATCTACATTGTCTAACTGGAATTTGCCCATCAGTGCATTTGGGGAAACCCATGTTTTCTTTTTACTAGGTTTTGCTTTAAAATACGTGGACATAATTTTTAAGTTAAGATGTTCACAGAGTTTAATTAATCTCTCACCATTTCTATAGTTTCTGTTATGAGCGGGATATTTACCTATTATATTAGAAAATTTTCTCTCTGACCCAAGATGAGCATTGAAATCTCCAAGCAAAATTTTTACATGATCAGAAGGAAGTTTGAGAATCACCGCTTTTATTAAATGCCTTTTTGATAATTTTCCCTTCAATGTTTTAATTTTCATTTTGAGGTGAGCTTGCTTAACGTGCAATTACTTTTTTCTTTATTCAGCACTATCAATTCCTCAGCCTTTCTCTTCATCTGGCCTCTCTCATATTGATTTCATTTCCCTAATATCCGTTTCCCATCGCTTTCAATAGCATTTTTCTGCTTAGCTCTGGCCCCACGAGCATAGCAAAGCATGTCTCAATTGACTATGATGGCATTTTTTCTCTACCTGCAGTTTAAGGTCGTATTATCGAATGCCAGTTGTTTTAGCACTGATGGGCGTGTACGTAGATCCTATAATAAGCGATATGCACACAAACTTCACGAACACATCGAAGCAAATTTAAAATCATTGGTTGTCTGTCTTTTCTTCTCACATGCATAATGTTTAGAGAGCTTGCTGCATTACTAGTTACGATTCTTAGAATTAATAAAAATTCTTTTAAATAATTTTATGATAATTAATTCTGCCAAATTAGAAATAATCATCGACAATTAATTATCAATGATTGACAATTACATTTTGACAATTGAGTTTTTGAAGGTGAGAACTTTTTTCCATGTTTTCCCAGTATTTTCCTGTTCCCCCTGAATTTTCCAGAAAGTGGTGACCTTGTAAATTCAAATTGTGATGCTACTTATTGTAGGTAGCTTCTAGTATGGCAGTTAAAATTTTGTTCCTTTTGCCATTACTGTTTGAATTTATCCATTATTAACACTCCATCATATCAGTTAATCACCAATTTGAATATTACTTCTACCAAATTTGTGTATCTGACATATTTTTTATGTTAGTATACATTTTAATGTATGTTTTAACCCTCGCACTGGTGCATATCTGGTACCAGTGAAATTAAATGTAATGCATAGGTTCAAGGAATCTATCGTAACATGTGCTGCTATAAATATCTTCCTCTGCTATAAATATCTACATTGTAGCATCCTCCCAAATCATTCAATTTCGTTAAAAGGAATTGTTCACTCAGCACAATACTGGATATTAACTTTGTTGCCATGCTTTCAATCATGTAAGAAAAGTTTTTCTTCATATTCCTTTTGTAAACGTGGAAAATACATAAGCAAAATTGCTACCTCTTACACCAGATCTGCATATATATCTGATCTCGACTGATTTTCTATCGAACACCTAGTGGAAGCCAAACAGGAATACTGTGTTTTAATTAAAAGTACCTTATATTTTGCAGACTATTTCATAGATAAGAAATTAAACCACAGAAGAAGATCAGCTTGCTGGTTCTTACCACTAAAATAACTTTTTGGGCCTCCTAAAAATGTTCATAGCACGGCATGTGGAATTTTTCACTTGGTGATCATATGGAATCTACATTGCCCTGCAACTTGTGATAGATTATTTATAATAATATAAATAGCAGTAGTTCCAATTTGTTTCATGTAATGGCAGTTCATGTATTATTTTTCTTTTTATGCACTGCCACAAAATTTATCCTCCTTATATTTTAATCATTTAACTGAAAACATGGTAACAATAAAAGCATTTTCAGAAAATATATACCTACAAAAACATTGAACATTTTTCAAACTTATTATTTCAATGTTATTATGTAGGAATGATATATCTGTTGCCTGTAAAAGTTTCGCAAGTTAACTTAAATAGATTCAGAGAATTTTACTCAAACATTTAATACTATCAGGATAGGGCATTCCATATCCCTTAACAGTTTGTAGTTGTTTAGTCTTGCATTACATTAGCAAATGGGTATTTTGTTTATAATTTAATAAACTAGTGTCATAAAGTGTATAATTTCCATCTTATAAACTTTTATTCACAACTTATTATTAATGTTTAAATATACATTTTTATTTTTATTATTATTTTTAATACTGTATTATATATGATTTTAATTCACTTCTATTCAATTAATAATTATTAATTTTCTACATTAATGAACAGAAAATGCAAAAATACTGCAATAGTTTTGAAACATTTCAGTGTCTGTGAATTAATTTTGAAAGTGTTTTAAATATTAGAGTCAAAGCCTGAAATTCGATAGTAATATTCTAGAAAAGATATTGAAAATACCTGGCATACAATTATAATTCTTAGTTCTCCCCCCTCCCCCAGTGAAAAACCTGGCTCTGCCCAAGGTCAAACCTGTACTCTTTTTATTTCTCATACCCCAAATCTCTCTCAGAATATTGTTGTAAAATGCAGACCAAGAAAAATGAAAAAAAAGAGAGAACAGAATTATGAAGACTGTTTAACAGCTGACATTACCAAAATCATTGAAACTGAAAATAACATTCAGTTATTCATCCCGTTAAAGCCTAGCCGTACATTTCTGAACCACTGCACATAGGTTCTCATTGGTGAGATTTTTTTTCTGCCTTTGTCGCTTATATTTTTTTACAGCTTTATTGCCTTTGTGCAATCTAGAAACATACTTTTTGTTTGTTGGATTGATAGTATTGTGTGAATTATTATTTTTGGATTATTTGAAATTAGGCATGTAAAAAAACACGATATCTCGAGAGTGGGATGTAGAATAATATTTCTAGTCATTAATAGTACACCAGGTATTTCCAATATCTTTTCTAGAATATTACCATCAATCTGCAGATTTCAGGCTTGACTCTAATATTTAAAACACATTCAAAATTATTAATTCACAAACAGTGAAATATATCAAAACTATTGCAGTATTTTGCATTTTCTGTTCATTAATGTAGAAAAGCGCATATCATGTGTTTACATATTGAGCGTTGAGTGCAGCTGAAGTCACAACCGTACAGGAGGATACAGGAGGAAGACAACGCCCACTACGCCCTTGAACTTTAAACAGCCTCTTGATGTTCACTCGTTTTCTGAGAAAGACTAGGCAGGAGAGAAGGGATATGCAATGTAGAGGAACTATAAATAATATTTGAGATTGTCAGCTGGGAAGTTACAGTGGAGCTGTTTTGGCTGACAACACTCAAACAGGTGAAATTCCAGAAGTATTTTCTATGCACCACAATCTCCACAAATCAGTTATAAAACACACGAATGTTCTTTGTTGGATTCAACTACGAATAATTCCCATCCTACCTGTACATCTCAATGTGATCAATATCCTTCCAAAAATGGCTAAAAGAACAGGATATTCAGAGAGAGTTCTTGAAAGTACCGGATTGTGGTCTATACTATCAAATCACTTTTTGCTCATGATCTGAAGTGGGTGAAATGCAGATCTCAAGTACCCAATCATTTACAATCAATATCAAATAATTCTACATGAGCACAGAAGGCTCCTGTCAAGCTTTTTGAATTACTCTTAGAGGGATGAAACCACTGATAATCTTGCCACAGAATCAGTCAAGTACAGCACACAATAATACAGATTTCTTTGTTACTCAAAAAGAGATTCAATGCTTTATTGGTATACTATTTCTTAGAGGATAGAACTGCCTGTCAAGCAAAAGAAATTACTGTGAGTACACAAGACATGACTTCATATACACAATGCAGTGAAGTCCTTGAGGGGCAGAACAACACAAGAAGGGAACAATTTTTGGAGTCCTTGAGGAAGTCATCACCAAGGGGATAAAATATTTTTTCAAAAACTATTTTGTGAAGAGCTTGTATGATTGTAGCTGCAACTTTCAAAATTTGTAGAAACTGTAGAAAAAGAAAAAGGCTGATAATTTATAGTCATTGCCATCAATTTAATAATCAGTTTTAAATCCACAGAACTTCCAGGAATCGTAATTCTGAACAGAATTATATGTCCACATGCAACAGATAAGGTGAGAGATGTTGTATGTGGAAACCCACAATTGGATTTGTAAGTGAAGTTAGTATAATAATATTTCAATAATTCGAAAAAATTTATGTGCATAGCAGGGCAATGAAAGAAATAATTACATTGTTCATATCAGTACGAAAAGTAGGAATGTCATAAATGGCTACCCATTGTATTGCATAAATGAAAATCATTAAACAGTTGAAGAATTAGATATCGAAAAAATCAAGTATACTAGAATATTTGTAAATATTTTTGTCAAAGGCCAGCAATTAAGTTTAACATGATCAAGAATTTGATATTTTAACTAATTAATTGTTGCCATGAAGACAGTGCATCGTAACAACCATTTTGTAATATTGTGAAAACTGTCGTCTCAGAATTTTATGGGGGAAATAAATAAATAAAATAAAAAGTGGTGACAGACTCTTATGAATACATGCAGTGACATATGGTTTTGTTGTTCATGACTCCAGGGGGCTACATAACACTTCTTTCTTTTGCCTGTTGTTTCTGACCATGTAAAGATGATGCATTTCAACATTTGGATTTGTGACATTTCAGATATCTTAATCATATTGTACGTACAGAACTATTCATTATTTTCAAGTCATTGATGTTTTAAAATCTCATTCCAACACCTGAGTGAAGTTAACATGACGAATTACAACATCATAATCATTACAATAATCTTCATATATATTCATGCAAAAGGTTTAAGCATAATAGCTCTTCAAAACCTGTTAAGTGTGAAGGACCAAGTCAAAAATTTACAGGAATTCTCAACTGTCAAGCAAGGATCTTTCATATCATCCAATATAGAATTGAAGATGGAATAGTTGAGAAATCAAATTCAGAATACTAAGCTGGAATTTGTCAAATAACTATTATAATTTGATACATATGAGGCACTGAGTGCACAAGCGGACCAACCCACATTTTTGTGAATTTGAGTTGACATTAATTGATAACATAATATGATATTAAATATCGTATTAACTATCATATTACGTTGTCAGTTAATGTCAATAACTCAAATTTACAAAAATTGTGGGTTAGTCCACTTGTGCTCTCAGTGCCTCATAAAATGCTTTATATAGAGTGACCATTCTTTTCCTGAGTTTTCCAAAGTTTGATTTTTCACTGTTTTTTTTTTAATTTATTTATTTACTTTTCCTTCACAAAATTGGTAATATAAATAAATTTATTAAATACAAGCAAGAGCTGGGTTGAAATTAAAACATCGTTATTGGCAGAGCCCTTTTCTCTGTGGTATAACAGATTCCCCTCCACAAACACACTGTGAAACAGACCCGAGGATTCAAATCACTTGATACCTCTTGTTGGTTATTGCATTAGTAATTATATTTTTATTTTCCTTCATTTCACACCGTGAAAGTCACAAAAATTAACAATCATTGCTTCATAAATAAAACTGGGCAAAAATCATGATTACCAAGGTTATTTGAAAAATAGTATTTAGCTCTAAATTACAAAAATTACCATTTTGAAAATTTCTCTGAATCTTTCAAACTGGGGTGAGTCTCTTATTTTTCCGTGTTTTCCAGAAAATGGGTGCACTTGAGTATAATTCATAATATCCGCATACATACTGCATAGAATTATTCAAAATATATGAAGTATTACCATGTATTTTGTGTAAGGCATCAGGAAACAACGGTACAAATGACAGTAATAAAGAGTAAAAAGATTACATAATATGACAAATATTTCATACTGGTTTATCTATGGAATAATTCTTATGTATTTTAATTGGAATCAATGGAGGGTTGGAAATTTTTCGCTGATTATACATGGCATAAACACAAATTTTTCAACCTGAATGGACTGTGTAAGATGACACACAAAAAATTATTGCATTGAAATAGAATATTTATGTACAAAATTCTACAAAGAAAATATAGTACAATATCACAGAGTAGGCAAACTCAAAAAGAGACTCACATCTTAATTAAATATTATAATTTGTTATAATTTATTAAATTTCACTTCCTCACAGAAAATAAATGCAATGCTAAAATGACTTTCACTCACACTAATTTCTGAAAAGCAGTCCATCCAGCATGTATGATCTAATATATGGAGGACTGTATTAAAAGGTCATGTGGCTGTCCATAAAATACTTCTGCCACTGACGATCTCAATGTATAATTATATACACAATTATGATTATGATCATATCCAATTCTAAAAGAAAATGCATTTATTATGATTATTTTTCAATGCACTGAACCATTTTAATAATTGCCTTAAACATATTTTCTATATTTCTCTGCCAAGAAATATATAATAAAGAGAAAAATAAATCTTCTAAAGCGAAATATAGCTATAAAAATTGACCAATATTCGTCAATTGGGAATTTTGGTCTCTAGAAAAATGTCCTTTTTTAATACAATATCATGCAACATAATAGAATATCAAATCTACTTTCAAACTATGCATATTGTGTGCTTTCCTGTATAATTAAATCTACATTCACTTCTGTCATAAACAATATTGCATTTTCTTCATAGCAAATAGTTAAACAAAGTTATCGATGCCCATTTCTAGGCAATTTTACCTTCATCACAGACACCATTATTTTTGAACTCATACTAATTATTTGGTTTGACTATATTATAGACTTGTTTCAAATTATCTAGTTAAAAGTAGCTTGATACCCTAATCGTTTAAAGAAACTATATAAACCTGTTTTACCATAAACCATTTCCTTTTCTTATAAATATATGTTCATTGGCAGAAGACATGTTGAAATATCAGAATTATTCTAAAAATATTATTATTTACACTAATTTAAGTCAATTCTAAACAAAATGATTGCCTAATGTAATTTTTTATAAAACAGTTTCTGTTAGTATTTAAAACAATCAATTATAGGCAACAACCAGCACTTTTCAATAACTTCAATAAATTATATAGTCTAGTTTAAAAAAATTACAAACTTCTCTATGTTTCATGAGTGATAGCACACTTCATCACGTGAAATGTGTTAAAATCAATGTAATAATGTAGAATATAACCAAATCATACAACTTCAAATGATCCCTATTTGTAACATTTTATATTACAGTATCAATTTTAATAATTTCACCTAATGGGAGCAACCACTCCTGATATGTGAAGTTAATTTTGAACATAAGTTAATATAATGAAAATAACAGATTATTAATGAAAATAATAGTCACAAGCCTTTGTTTTTAAATAGGAATAGCATGCTGCATTAAAAAGCAATTAAATTTTTTCAAAATATTCGTATTACCTCTCAATACATACATACATTAACAAACATAACACTAATGCAGAATCAACAATAAATTAATTGAAGCCACACATACTCATAGCTCCTATTGTATAAAGAAGGAACTATTTCATTTAACAGTAAAATAAAAATTCACACTCTGAGGGTGACAATTTTACATGAGCATACATTTTTTATTGTATTTACTTTTCCCACTTTTTTTTTTACTCTAGACTCCATTTGCAACCTCTCAAGAACCTCTACAAAAGAGCAGCAAGAACATACAGATGCAAAAAAGAAAAGAAAAAATCCACATACCTTAACGATTTTTATTAATTCATCACTGTTGTCATTGTTTCTCAATGTGTGTATACCTTACAATAGAAAGGTATTCAATAAATATTCATCGATACCAATTCCAGAAATCTAAAAAACAAAAAAAAATGTAAGTAAATAAATACAATTGCTCTGAAAACTACTCACAAAATAAATTCACCAATAATACAATAAATTGTACACAAAAAACATTAAACTTCAACAAACAGATTAATTCAGAAGATTTCTTACAACTTCAATTACTTTTCTAAATTCCTGTACATATTCTATATTTTTAACTTCTTGATTATCTTCACTAAATATTCAATGAGAGTAGTAGCAACTAGTCGATGCCAAGAAATAAATGTAACTCCTGATTAATTTTATTATTTGGTTACTTTCTATCATTAACATTACAGAATTATCTACAATCTACAAATAATACATAAACTTGTCATAAAAATTAAACAAAACAACATTCTCAAAAGCTATTTTCACAGAATGAACATGACTAATAAAACTTCAAATAACAGTTGATAGTCACATACATAAGTGCACAAATAAAATTGAAATCTTACAAAAAGGAGTAAGTGTTATATGTGCAAACAAAATCAGAACTATTTTTTAATATGCAATTCACAAAAAAAACCTTTACAGAAGCTACTCACACTGAATATCAATTCTAAAATAAAGGTCATTCCCATAATGAAAAGTTTGGGGAAGGGTACAAGCTAACTTTTGCTGTATTGAATCCATTGCTGCTGATCACACGACAAAGGTACAGAAAAATCGTGTATTCATAGCTATCAAAATATAACGCAAGGATTCATTTATTCCGGACTTATCGGCGTGCTTTGTGGTTACTCTTTGCATCGAATTCAAATCGTAAAACTCTTGCATTAGCAACTTTCCTAAAAATCCCGGTAAGCGCGGGAATTTACAGTTGCGTTTAAAAAAACTTAACAATGATCATTACAATATTTCGACCTCTTTATACCGATTTGGCGTCAGTATCCATTACCGAAATGTCTAAACGCCAAATTACGAGGTAAAAATACCAGATAATAATATCACCCTTACATTACTTCCGTCTCTCATGAATGAGATTTGGAATGAAAGAAACATTATAAATAACGACAAATAATACAATTTGGTAAATTTCAATTCCGACGTTATTCAATATTGTACACTTTGGAAATGAAATTTGAGCACCTGACACAACCCAACACGGCTCGTTTTTAGAGGATAAAATACACCTGCATTATTAGTTATACGAGCGGCAAAGGTGATTATCAGAGAACGCAAATCAGTAGGCACATTAGACACTACTCCGTGGATAACAGTTTTCTTCTCACCATCAACGCTCAAAGAATCCTTTCCACATTACACAGAATACAAACGTCCCTCAGAATGCAAACACGAAAATGTTTTCGACGCTCTCGGAACAAACACGTCAACGTGAAGGCAATATGGCGGGACGCAAATTCGTTCGGCTCTTGCACAACTCTCCGATCTCGCTCTCCTGGGTGTTGGCCACGGAAATTAGATATTGTGCATTCGATTATAAACTACCTTGCTGTTAGCACTGCAACCACTCCTGAACACATAATTTTAATTTGCAGCAGGAACGTGACGTCACTTGAACAAGCGACGGGCGCGCTATCTAGTAAGACTTTTGGTTATTCATTCTGATCTTTTGAATCGTGTTTCCTCGTGATTCTGATTCACTCATCTTCGCTCCGACTGCAAGCCTTTGATCTATGTTCTGTCATGGTGGAAATAAATGTTATTTCTACCATGCATTCTGTCAGCTTCCACGTATTTAATATCAGTAATAAAATGTGTGTAGCAATATATACATCTTACATTATATGCCTGCATATAATGGTTTAGCAAATACTGCACTTACGGTTTAATGAGGCTCTTTACGTTTTAAACTTAATTTATAATAATAATAGCAATAGTAATAATAATAATAGTAATAAAATAATAATAATAATATTATTGCTTAAAAACTTAATTTATAGAATGTATCATGTAAAGTCTGTTTAACAATTTGTATAGCCCTGAGGACGGAGGCGGGATTGCGGATCTTTCATTGGGTGGGGGGGCAAATTTGGGCGCTATTGTGAACACGAAAATATTCGTTTATATGAATGGTTTTAATTAATTGTGCTGTAACTACATACACTGTTTTTCAATTTTGTTAACTATTGAATTGATTATATTGAATATTATTAATTAGATTAGTTCAACACAGAGGTGACGATCCTCATTGTTATTTGAACGGTCCGAACTGTAAATTCAACAATGCATTTTCTCAGTGAATCATACATCGGAATATTGAAAATGGTTATTATTTATTATGATCAAAAATGTTTATACATACGGTAAGATACATATTTTGAAACCTATATTAATAAATTATTTTAATTAAAATGCGATCTTCTATGCAAGCTGCTAATATGAGCCTCCACTTTTATTTCGACTTGTGTGCGCATGTACATTAAATTATGTCTTACAAAGTCTATTGAAAACTCATCACTTTTCTGTAAAAGTGAGCTCGAATTTCCGCATTTTCAGAAACATTTAAACACAGTTTTCTCAAACACGGCTCCAAATTTTTTCTTCAAACTTTTTGTGCGGATAATGCTAATTGCAATGTTTAAGATGACATAAAATTCATTTTGCTGTATTATTTTGTTTCTTCAAATTACACAAATGTAATTTTGTTGAAATTTCTCTCATGTCTTTAATATGTACATTATCGGCATTTCTGAGTTGCAGTGATTCAAACGACTTTCAATAAAGCTTTTCGAAATCGAAATAGTTTTCTGAAAAAAAAGAGCTTCAAATTTCTCATTAACACATTTCGTAACGCTTAAACTCCATTTTCGTAAAAATGGCAACAAATTTTTCAACGAAAATTTCCATTAGGACGAAGTTTTTACTCTTCAATAATATTCTTTTATTTATTTATTTATTTATTTACGTCAAAAAACAGTTAAAACTGCGTATGACGAGCTATGGGGAGAAGTGAATTTTGTGCACGTTTTCATAATTCTGTGATCTCTATCCTAAACCATATTCTAGTCGAATTTTGAATACAGAAAAGAGAGTTTTTTTCGAGTTTTGTTGACAAAATATTCGCTCCTATATAATAAAATATATTTTCAAAGGTAAATTAGCTATAAATTTCTGCCCTGAACCCTCATGTTCTTCATGAAAAGAATAATACTTTTTGCCGCGATAATATGAAAAACGATAATTTGAATAACTATATTTCCCACTGAAATTCAGAAGACGTGCACAAATAATGAAGTTACATTTATGCCAGAAGCAAAACAAGGGACCATCTCAGCATTGCTCAAGGATCAGGGAAACTGGACGAAAACCTGATCGAGATGGGATTAAATTAGTTTCTCGGTTCTACCATTAGGAAACCGAAAAATTGAGCAAATGTGAAGAAATGTTCGGGCGGCCATAGATGGTTACAGGCATAAGGATGGGGCACGACCGAAAAGTCAGCCCCGACCAAAGAAATTAGGAAACTAACTACTACGAGAAAATCTGTGCCATTCTGTAGCTCCACTAGTTCCTTTTTGTTTTGGCCCTAGAATCTTTGGTGGCATCTAAAACAAAAATAGTACGAACACAAGTTGTAGTGTATGTGATACAAGCCAGTTAAAGTTTGGGGCTCATATTTACACTCGTATACGTACCATAGTTCGGGGCTCGTTTTACAACCATCGCCATATTAAAATTCTGCGCACTAAAAACCGGTCTATGATAGTTCAAATCACAGATTGAATGCATAATAAAAAACGTTTAAAAATATTTTATTTCATTCGTTAAAAACAGAATCGGTCTAAGCGCACTCAACTCTTAATAAAAGCCAAGACAAACCTTCCACAGCTTTTAGAACCGAGAAACACGAACACCTCTGTTTCACATCAGCTCTCACATACAACTGAACCACAAAGCTATATTGGCAATAGGAGTTATTACAGCTAAAATAGTTCCTGCTAGTTAAAATTGTTATAAATGGTTCATATCACCACCTTTAACTCTAACTACATCTAATAAACGGGAATACTATTTCCTTTTGAGAGTAAAAATTGAGTGTTATGACTAGACCTCAGAATTTTAATCACAAAACGTTCGATTTAGGCACCTAAATAGGCAACAAAATTACGAAATTAGGCAATAATAGGCATTAAAATCGACGTTTGAGGCACTTAAATAGGTTACAGAATGACTAAGCCAGGCAAAAAATTAGACATAAAAAGTTTATATTTCTGGCATGTAGAACTTATCCAAAGATTAAATTAAGCCACTAAAGTCTGCAGGAAAAAGTAAGTTTACATTTGAGGCGGTTAGACCCAAAGGGTGTAAGCGGCAAAACGTAGTTTTAGAGTTATGAGCTTGAAGTTTGGATCGAATAAAAAATTCTGAAGTGTTTTAGAAGCATTTCTAAAGTAATTATTCTTTCTGTTAGTTATTAATGAACTTATATTTACAATTTCTATGGATTTTGTTTAATACATATTGAAATATGATTTTTTTCCAAAACGCTTACGTGTATTACACCCATTTGCCACCAAATGTGTTACTTACATCATTTGTTCTATGAGCTTATAGATTATAATGAACGGAAATAATATAATAATAATAATATAAGGAAGCAGTAGAAACCAGAAGTATTCAGATTAACAGGGGTATTTTTCAAGGAGATTCACTATCCCCTCTGCTGTTTTGCATTAGTTTGATCCCACTATCGAGACAGTTGTCGCAAGCTGACTTTGGTTACAAGCTCCATGGTGATGAAAGGCCAGTATCACATTTGTTTTACATGGATGATCTGAAAGTGTTTGCTAAGAATGAAGCGATTCTCTCCCAAATGCTGTCTGTCGTGAATGACTTTAGCAATGACATCTGCATGAAGTTTGGTCTTGACAAGTGTGCAAAAATCAATTTAAAAAGAGGGAAACTGACAACGTCTGAGAACATTGAAATTGATACGCACACTGTGATTCAAGATCTTGAGCCAGGTAAAACTTACAAATATCTGGGCATTGAAGAATGTGAGACCATCTCGAACGACACAATGAAAGAGAGAATTCGCAGGGAGTATTATAGAAGAGTGAGACTTGTCCTGCAGTCCGCTCTGAATTCCAGGAATAAAATATCTGCAATAGGTAGTTTGGCGGTACCTGTAGCCGAATACAGTTTTGGACTAGTGGACTGGACTGAGCAAGAAATTCGCACCATGGATCGAAAAACCAGAAAACTGCTAACAATGCATCATGTTTCCCACCCTCGAGCTGATATACATAGACTTTATGTGTCACGTAAGGAAGGAGGAAGAGGCCTCAGACAAATTGAGGCCTCCTGGCACAACGCAATAGTCGGGTTGGGAAAGTATGTAGTCAGCCATCAAGATGACCCTCTAATGAGGCAGGTCATGAAATCTGACCGAAGAATGGGAAACAGAGGCATTGTTAGTGTAGCAAGAAGCATTGCGAAGAAAACTAGGCAAGACACGTCGAATAACACAGACACTGAACTTCTGATGCTGCTAAACATGAAATGTGAGACACAAAAAATGTTAAAGAAATCGTGGAGAGACAAACCACTCCACGGACAATACCTAAAAAGAATGGACAAGGTGCAGATCAATAAAGATCAATCATTTATGTGGCTTAAAAGGGGAAGAATGAAGCCAGAATCGGAAGCACTTGTAATAGCTGCCCAAGATCAGGCCTTGAGAACACGACATTATGATAAAGCGGTTCTCAAAATTTCCCAAGATGATAAATGCCGCATTTGCCAGGAGCAAGTAGAAACCATTGATCATATTGTCTCAGCTTGTCCAATCCTAGCAAAGACCGAATACTTGAAAAGACACGACAGGGTGTGTAGCTACCTCCACTGGCAGATCTGTACCGCCCTCGAAGTTCCAAACACATGCCCCAAGTGGTACGAACACTCACCGAAACCGGTGACGTCTGTTGGATTGTGTACGATATTGTACGACCAACAAATTCAAACTGATCGCACGATAGCGGCAAACAAACCGGATATAGTTATCCGGGATTTGGAGAAAAAATCGTGTTTACTTGTCGATGTTGCTGTACCTTGCGATCAAAACGTCGTTACCAAGGAGGCAGAGAAACGTCTTAAATACAAGAGTTTGGAAATCGAGATCAGCCGAATGTGGGGCGTAAAAGCACAGGTCGTCCCGATAGTTATCGGAGCTCTGGGATTTGTTCCGCAAAATTTGAGTAAGAACTTGTCTAAACTCCCAGGTAATTCAAAAGACTGGGAAGTGCAAGAAATTGCTTTATTTGGAACAGCCCACATTTTGCGCAAAGTATTGTAGAGGCACCGATAGTCCCTAGATCTGCTCCTTAGGTAGCTGGTTGCAACCTGGAGTAGATTTTATATTCAGCCGACTCATAACATCTTTAGTCGTGATGTAATGGAATAATAATAATAATAATAATAATAATAATAATAATAATAATAATAACTCCATATTATTCTGTCGCAACTATCTGTACTGGGCTCTTAAATGGCATCTTGAAGCATTTGTTTCTGGTTCTATGTGTTTTTGATCCCTGTAAAAACGGATGGTGGACAGGAGGTATAAACTGAAGCACTGCTGTATATTTCTTATATTTTGCAGTTGTTATTGCAAGCGATGATTCATACAGTAACTGTAAATGTGTGAATGAACGTGGTCGTCCTTTCTTGGTTTTCCTGAGGTCGACTGATTCAAACTGTATGTATTCGCTTAGAGTATTCTCCTAATACAGTGTGTATGGATGATTTTCTCTAGATCCATTGAATATAGCGCATCCCGTAACGTTGTCTTTGACAAGATCATTCATAGATTGTATTGATACAAAATCATCTGTTGACATAAGTTTGGCACTTAATTTTCGGCTGGAACTTGTCACAACCTTAACCCAGTCATGTGGTATAAACACATACTGCTGATATTTCTCAGCCTTTTCAATTTGGCCGAATCTTGATCACATTCCATATAGATTTGCCCAGAAACCAGGAACTTGTTATCCACAGTTTGTAGAGATGTATTTTGTATCCAGAACAGATATTTTTATTTTTTGTCCTGCAGCATTATCACTAAAAGCGACTT
>JAHLJT010008446.1:269159981-269224839 GCA_031308135.1 Acheta domesticus
TAAAAACACCTTATCTCACTGGCTATTGTCTGCACCCGAACTTATCGCAGGCTCTTTCAGCGGACAATGGCGTCACAGCCCAGAGTATTACACTGCGAGTTTTCTAAACTCTGCCTCTCAAGCCCTATGGCCACGATGGAGTATCAACGGCATTTCGCGTTCTTCCCGGTTGTGCTAGAAGTAGAATGATCGCAAGCACTGCTTGATACGGTCGCGCTCATGCGATTTTTAGCGGCTCGATTGAGGAAGACGCGAAATACCGTGACATATTCCATCGTGAAGACGGGCCTGAGAGACAAAGTTAGAAAAATCGCGGTATAGGTCTATCTGACACCCTCGCATGGCCTTGAGTAATTCGGCTCTGGTCAAGGGGTTACGATTGCCAACGCGAGGCAGGAAGACGCGTGAATTGAAGCCATGCCCTTACACCTACCCACGCTTAGAGAGTCGGGAGAGAGGGAATTCCCCGACGGCCTACGCCGTGAGAGACAGATGACCTCCAGGTCAACATCTACGATAGCAGTGGGAGCCCATTTCCTTCGCTGTGGGGCCACGTGTGAAACACATAACATGGACATAGGTATTAAAACAGACTTGCAGATGCATTCATCCCAATAAGAGTATATCCGTCTCTCTGCGAACTGCATTAAATTAACAGAAATTCCGTTTTATGCAGGTTTTTTCGCCTTGCAGGACATGAAAAATCGTTCCGTTTCCGCGTTAGACAGATTCCGTTTTATGCCGTATAAAAATGCCATTTAACTTCACGGGCCGGAGAAATTTTCCGGTTAAGGCAGGTTTCCAGTTTGTACAGGTTCCGGTTTAGACAGAGTTTACTGTATTAGCATTTAAAAGAGATAATATATTAAAATTAAAGGAGATAATATATTAAAATTTAAAAGAGATAATATATTAACATTTAAAAGAGATATTACATTCAAATATAAAGGAGATAATATATTAACATTTAAAAGGAGTAATATATTAACATTTAAAAGAGATAATATATTAACATTTAAAGGGATAATATATTAACATTTAAAAGAGATAATACATTGACATTTAAAAGGGATAATATATTAACATTTAAATGGGATATTATATTAACATTTAAAAGAGATATTACATTAAAATATAAAGGAGATAATATATTAGCATTTAAAAGGGATAATATATTAAAATTTTAAGGAGATAATACATTAAAATTTAAAAGGGATAATATATTAACATTTAAAAGGGATATTATATTAACATTTAAAAGGGATATTATATTAACATTTAAAAGAGATTATATATTAAAATTTAAAAGAGATAATATATTAACATTGAAAAGGGATAATATATTAAAATTTAAAGGAGATAATATATTAAAATTTAAAAGAGATAATATATTAAAATTTAAAAAGGGATAATATATTAAAATTTAAAAGAGATAATATATTAACATTTAAAAAGGTAATATATTAACATTTAAAAGAGATAATATATTAACATTTAAAAGAGATAATATATTAAAATTTAAAAGGGATAATATATTAAATTTTAAAAGAGATATTATATTAAAATTTAAAAGGGATAATATATTAAAATTTAAAAGAGATATTATATTAAAATTTAAAAGGGATAATATATTAAAATTTAAAAGGGATAATATATTAAAATTTAAAAGAGATAATATATTAAAATTTAAAAGAGATATTGCATTAAAATATAAAGGAGATAATATATTAACATTTAAAAGGGATAATATATTAACATTTAAAAGAGATAATACATTGAAATTTAAAAGGGATAATATATTAACTTTTAAAAGGGATATTATATTAACATTTAAAAGAGATTATATATTAAAATTTAAAAGGGATAATATATTAACATTTAAAAGGGATAATATATTAAAATTTAAAAGGGATAATATATTAAAATTTAAAAAAGATAATATATTAACATTTAAAAGGGATATTATATTAACATTTAAAAGGGATAATATATTAAAATTTAAAGGGAATAATATATTAAAATTTAAAAGGGATAATGTATTAAAATTAAAAGGGATAATATATTAAAATTTAAAGGAGATAATATATTAAAAATTAAAGAGATCTTTTAATTGATAAAGATGATTGATGTATATTTCTTTTCATATGATATTTTAAATAATATTTACTTACTAAACATCCACAAGAACATTTTACTTTCGTGTTTATGCATTCTTTACATTCATAATCAAATCCATCAGATTTATAATGGCTTTTTATAAAATTCATTATATCCTTTTTCTATTTTACATACACTACATTTTCGTAATTTATTTAATCCTTTTCTATGAATATCTTTTTGTTGATGTTGTAATAAATAACTTTTAACGATTGATTCACCACAATCACAATTTACCTTCTGTGATATATCCATTATTTATATAGGAAAAAATTATATAAGATAAAATTATATACTTTTAATCAGATTTAAAACATCTTTTAATTTGGTAGTAATTTGTGATATTGTAGAATTATTTTTACTACAATTAATGTTGAAAAGGGATAAACTAAATTTTTCGGCTTTAACTAAAGTATTTAAATATTCATTATATTCATAGTATATATTATCTTTAAAGAAATAAATTCTACCATTCATATATCTAAATGCTGCATCCATTGATGGTGGTATTCCCGAAAAATCTTTTGATATTATACCAATATTTTTCTTTTTAAGAGTACATTCATCAATTTCAACATAATATATATCATTGTAAAATATGTATGTTTTACCTGAATTAAAATTCAATATTGCATGAATTTTTTATTGTGATGGTAAATCCATATCTTTAATTTCTTTTGGATATCCACTTACTAAATTAAGACTAGGATAATTAATCATATAATATTTTTTATCAATAAAAAATAAAATTTCCCCCGAAGGTCTTTGATAAATAGCTGTCATTCCTCCAAAATCTCTCGGTAAAAATGATAACCAATGTTGAATAAGTTGTGGATGATTAATTTGATTTGTTTTTAAATTTATAATTCAAATCCATTCTTCATATAATACATATAATATATCATGTATAATTAAAAAATGATGAATATTTTTAGTATTACATAAAGGTGGAATATTTTTCGGTAAAGATGGTAATATAGGAGATTTATGATCATATAAACTTTGAATTGCTAAAACATCATCAGTATGTATATCTAATAAACCATTATAATAAGCATACATAATAGCATTTCTATTATTTGTATGTTCAATTCCTAATGTATGTCCAATTTCATGAAGTAAAACGGAAAATAGATATTTTTTTGCTGGTGGAATATTTTCATCTTTATTATAATACCAATCTTCATCTCAATCAATATGAATTTCTAATGGAGAATTATTTTCATTAGGAAATTTTGCATGCGCTAATATACCACCTTTTCCATCAAATTTATTAGAACACATATTTTGATATCTTTGACATTGATGTAAACCACGTTTATTGGAAATAATTATATCAGGATGTAAAATATCTTTTTCAAACTTTAAATTTGTAAGAGATGACCATGTTTGAAATGCTAATTCAGCTAAATTCGATATTTCCTCATTTACATTACTATAATACCATTTTATTATATTCTTATTCCATTTTTGTGAAGATGATTTAAAATGAGTATCATGTACTCCACATCGTGGTTGATTTAATAAATCTAATGTATCACTATTTAATTCTCCATCTAATGGTAATTGATAATATTCTTGAAATTTAAGAATTGCATCACTACCATCATCCTTTTCCGAATTATATCCATAACTTACTAATTTTTGAATAGCTGATTCACTACTAGAAACTACCATATGAACAATACATGATGTGAATGATAATAAATTAAACCACATTTATAATGCAAATTATTGCCATCTTATTTTTATTTTTTATGTATACGTAAATGATATTGAAGAAACTATACAATATTAGATTTTTCAATCCAAGAATTATGAGATTGATCAAACCCTAACCATTTTACATATACTTTATTTCCTTTTGTTTTTAATACTTTTTCTACTAAATATATCGGGATATTTCGTTTTTTGCAATTCATATTCATAAACAATAGGTTTGGAATGAATAATTTTATCAATTTCAAAAATTTCTGTGGACCAATTACCAGTATAAGATTTATCAAATATAGATTTTAATTTACTTACTCTTACTTTATCACCAATTTTAAATTTTGGTAAAACAAATGTCTTATCTCTTTTATAAACAGTTTTTAATAATATTTTTTCATTATATGTATTAACATCAATAGGTTTCATTTGAGTAGTATGATGCGTTGTATGATTATACTCATACACTATTTTTGGAAGTATATCCATCCATTTATAATTACCTTGTATATAAAATTGTCTCCACATTTTTTCTTTTAATGTACGATTTAATCTTTCATCTACAGATGCTTTAAGTTCAGAAAAGCTAGAATAATGGTGAATATTATATTGTTTCATAAGATGTTGAAAATTTTTATTATAAAATTCTTTACCACGATCCGTTTGTAAATTTGTAGGTATTGTAACGTAGTAGTTATGATGGGTTGCAAGGGTTATGATGTTCTGCCTAGCAACAGGAGTTGTTGTTAGAAAAAAAATAATGGTCAGAAGGCTTTGAGAGGTCGAACTGAAATGACCTGGAAAGATTCTCGTGTCCACAAGGAAGTTCTTGAAATATTTCTATCAGTGCAAATGGTGTTAGAAGTTTGCAGATTTTGATAATAATAAATCAAATTGTTGTTTTTGATAAGAAGCAATTATTCCATAAGAGTCGGCTGGTGCACGACTAACTTGGCGTCGCTGACGATTGCGACGGAGCTCATCTAACTTGGCGTCGTTGACGATTGCGACGCTACAGTCAGGTGGTAAAATTGGTGGCAGCGGCGGAATGTGCCTAGTATAACGGCATATGAGATGAACTTGACTTTTATTTGAAGAAGAAATTTGTGATACACGAGTCCAGAACATTTTATCGGTGTGCTGTGTGGTGTCGTGCGGCAAACAGAAACAGAGACTTAAAAGGCTTGTTATTGAAGACCTTCGTGCGGCAAACGGAAACAGAGACTTAAATGACTTGTTATTGAAGACCTTCGTGCGGCAAACAGAAACAGAGACTTAAAAGACTTGTTATTGAAGACCTAATTGCAAGATTTATAAAATTGTGAAAATTGTCAGGAAGAAAAAGGTAAGTCAGCAGATTTCAAAATTTTAATCTGGCAAGGGTAAAGTTTTTAAATCTATTCAAAGAAAGATTATTATCTTATTAAATAAACCAAAAATGTCGAAGGAAATTTTAATGAAAGCTGCTATTGCTTTGGGCATTGAAAATTGTGAAAGTCTCACTTTGCATAGGCTAGAATTGGCAATAAAAAGCCATGAAGATAATGAAGAGGAATGGTATAATAATTTTGTATTTGCTGAAAAAGAAGAAATGTTAAGAATAGCAGCAAAAGAGGAAAGGGTAGAATTGGCTAAAATTAATGCAAATAAAGAAGTACAATTAGCTAAGGTACAATCTGAAGCATCCAATGGACGAATTCAAAATGAGGTGTTTCTAGAATCTGAAACAGAGCATGTTAAGAATATTAAACTTAATTTAATGCGAAATTTAAAAGCTTTTGAACCAGAAAGTCACAATATTGAATTGTTTGTAAAAAATTTTGAAATATTAGCTAAGGCAGAAAATTTAGATCGTAAACATTGGGGACGATATTTAATGTCTCTATTGCCATTAGGAGAAGCAGAATATTTAATTCGTGAGCAAAAAGATGATATAAATTACGATCAGGTAGTTCAGTTGTTGAAAGAGAAATTCAAATCAACACCTGAAAAACTAAGACAACAATTTTATTCAGTACGTAAAACTCCGGATAAATCATGGGCAGATTTAGCGTATATTTTAAAAGTTAATTTAGATGGCTGGACTGAAGGATTAGGGATAAATTCTTTAGATAACTTAAAAGATCTTCTAGTCACGGAACAAATCAAGAGGTGTGTTCCTATGATTGTCAAAGAACAAATGATTAAGGAATGGGTTACATTTAAAGAAGCTAAAGATATAGTGAAGGCTTTGGAAAACTTTGACCAAGTTAGAAATAATTTTAAGTTAAAAACTTGCGATGTATATTTAAAGAACAGTTTATTAGGCGTAGTAATAGAGAGAAAGACAGTAAAAAAATTGTAGACAGTTCAGATAAAAGGTTTACGTGCACAAAGAAGGTAAAGTTAAAACTGAAGATTTCGAAAAGCGAAAAGACATCCAATGCTATTATTGTAAAGGTTTTGGACATATTAAGCCTCACTGCCCAGAATTAAATAATGTTAAACCAAAACAATTAGCATGCATAGAATCATCACAAAATGATCAGGGAATTAGTGAAATAAATCCTTATTTATTTAAAGGAAAAGCCAATGATTACGATATTAATATATTAAGAGACACAGGATCAGACATTGACTTCGTTCCTAGGAAGTACGTCTCTCAAGAATGTTATACTGGCGAAAACATATGGGTACAAACACCGATAATGGAACATTTAGTTTGTCTTCCGATTGCGGAAATCAAACTGGAAGGACCTTTTGGAGTTTTATTTACTAAAGCGGCGGTAGTATCAAATAATTTTGACTCCAATAAATATTTATTAGGTAATCAAACTGCCAAATTAGTTAATATGAAATTTGATACTTATATAGAGAGAGAAGTACAAACTAGAAACATGACCAAACAGGAAAATGTTACTAAAGACAATTTAGATGAAAGTGAAGGTGAATTAGCGGAAGAATATGTTTTACAAAATGCGGTAATTGATGACAATAACGATGATCAGTTTATATCAGATTCTGAAATGCAGAAAATAGAAAGTTTGCTTGAAGTAGATCATAAATCTATGATAGAAGAACAGGAGAAAGATTTAGATTTACGTGAAATAAAAGTTAATTTGAATCAATCGAAACACAAATTCTTTAAAATGAAACAAGATTTATTAGTATTTGAAAATCCTAATATGGGAAAACAGGTTAGATCATTAATTGTAATACCTAAATCCATGAGAGAAAATTTAATGAAACTAGCTCATGAAATTTTAGGAGCTCATGTAGGTGTGACCAAAACTAAACGCAATTTAAATCAATATTTTTTTTGGCCGGGATGCTACAAATACATAGAAAATTATGTCAAAACATGCGATACGTGTCAAAGAATAGGCTACGGAGGAGACAAAAGACGGAGTAAGCTCCATCTTGTTCCAACTATTGGTGAAGTTTTTAAACGCATTTGCATTGATACTTGCGGGCCCTATAACATTACTACGACTGGAAATAAGTATATTCTGACATCAGTATGTGTTGCAACGAAATTTCCTGAGGCTATACCAGTTCCCGACATAAAATCCAAAACAATTGTAAATACTTTATTGGATTTATTCAGTAGGATAGGATTTCCTGATGAAATTCAAAGCGATTTGGGTACATCATTCGTAAGCGAATTGACGGTACAATTTTTAGAGGATTTAGGAATTAAATAATTCATAGTTCACCATATCATCCTCAGAGCAATAGTGTAGAAAGATGGCACAGAACCATGAAAAGATTATTAAATGGAATGTGTTTAGAGCAGAAAGGTGATTGGGACAAATACATCCCTAATGTGTTATTTGCGTTAAGAACAACAGTTCATGAAACAACCGGTTTTACCCCTGCCGAATTAGTTTATGGGAGAAATTTGAGAACCCCATTGACAATATTGAAGGATAGGTGGGAAGGTACACAAAAAGAAAATAAAGAAACAGTGGTAGGGTACGTATTTAAAATTATTAACACACTTAGAAAGTGTCAGGAAATTGCTAAACAAAATGAAGAACAAAAGAAAATAAAAAATAAAACATATTATGATAGAAAAAGTAAAGAAAGAAAGTATGAGGTTGGGGATAGAGTGTTAATAATGAATCCTAGTGAAGGGAAGTTCTCCTTGGACCAATGGAAAGGACCAGGGGAAGTAATAAAACAGATATCAGACACTAATTATTTGGTTAGATGTTTCAAAAACAATAACTTTGAAGATAAAGTTTATCATCACAATATGATAAAACCATATTTTCAGAGGGAGAAGGCAGTAAATGAAATTTTAGTAGTACAAAATGTGATAAACGAAACTAAGCCAATTGGGACTGTGGATGAAATTCTTAAGGCTAGTCAACTTGACAGTATTTTATCACAATCACAGATCAAAGAAATACAAGCAGTGGTTCTTCAATTTAGGGAAATATTTAATAAAAAACCTGGGAAAACTAATTTAGTGTTACATGATATAGAACTGACTAAAGAAGAACCTATTTTCTGCAAACCATATAGATTTTCCCCACGACAAAAAGAAATTTTAAGAAAAGAGATTAATCAGATGCTTGAAGATCATATTATAGAGGAAGGAACTTCAGATTATTTATCACCCATGATACTTGTAGAGGTGGAAGGGAAAGATCCTCGTCCATGTGTAGACTATCGTAAATTAAATATTACTAAAACAAAATTTTATCCCATTCCTAATATTGAGGAAAGGATAGAGAGGGTAGCTCAAGCAAAATATATTACAATTTTAGATTTAGCAAAAGGTTATTGGCAGATCGAAATGACTCCAAGGGCAAGTAGATATGCTACCTTTGTGACACCATTTGGAATTTATAGACCTCTACGTATGGCTTTTGGGTTGAGAAATGCCCCATTTGATTTCTGTTCTTTAATGGCAAAGATATTTAAAGACATTCCTTTTGCTTGTCACTATTTGGACGATATTGCTGTTATTTCTAATACTTGGGAAGATGTCAATCAAATCACAATGGTTTTACAAATAATTAAAGATACAGGACTTACGGTAAAACCGAGTAAGTGCAAATTTGCTCAAGAAAAGGTACAATATCTTGGACACATGGTAGGACAAGGGGAATTGTCACCATTAGAGGCAAAGATAAAGGCGATATTAGATTTTCCACAACCCCAGTCAAAAACTGAAATAAGACGGTTAATAGGAATGATATCGTATTATCGGAAGTATCTGCCTAATATTTCAGAAACGTTAATGCCTTTAACATCTTTGACAAAAGGAAAAGAAAGGAAAGGAAAAATAATTTGGAATGAAAATTGCGAAAATGCTTTCAATGAAATTAAGAAAATGTTAACAACTAAACCAGTTCTAAAAGCACCAAATTTTGACAAACCATTTATCCTTTTGACAGACGCTTCTATGGTATAGGTGTAATTCTTTGTCAAGAAGACGAAAAAGGAGAAGAGCATCCCATTATATATCTTAGCAGACAATTAAATAAATCTGAGCAAAATTTTGCTGTTATTGAACGGGAGTGTTTAGCAATTTATTGGGGAATATCTAAATTAAAATATTATTTAGACGGGATGATTCCCTTCAAAATTGTTACGGATCATAATCCTTTGGTTTATTTAAGAAATAAAATGTGTATTGATTCCAGAATAACCAGATGGATTCTTAGTATCCAAAGTTATGACTTTGAAGTAATATATAGGAAGGGTAAGAAACATACAAATGTCGATTTTTTAAGCAGAGCTTTGCCAGAGTAGAATTTTACTATTCTTGAAAAGCACAGAAATCTGGTGACTATATAAATCGAAATTTATTGTAAATAATATAAATAATTTTGTGTAATCTTTTGTGATAACTACGAACTCTTACTATGTTAACTCATAGTTTTGTTGAATCAATATCTCTCCAACAAAACTCTTGAAAGGTTGGGGGAGTCTGTAACGTAGTAGTTATGATGGGTTGCAAGGGTTATGATGTTCTGCCTAGCAACAGGAGTTGTTGCTAGAAAAAAAATAAATGGTCAGAAGGCTTTGAGAGGTCGAAGTGAAATGACCTGAAAAGATTCTCGTGTCCACAAGGAAGTTCTTGAAATATTTCTATCAGTGCAAATGGTGTTAGAAGTTTGCAGATTTTGATAATAATAAATCAAATTGTTGTTTTTGATAAGAAGCAATTATTCCATAAGAGTCGGCTGGTGCACGACTAACTTGGCGTCGCTGACGATTGCGACGGTGCTCATGTAACTTGGCGTCGTTGACGATTGCGACGCTACAGTATTCTCTTATTTTTTAATATATTATTCATAGCTGCATCCGGATTTACTTTTAACTGGTATTGCCCATGCATATTTTGAAAATACATCAATAACTGTTAAAATATATTCATATCCATTATTTATTTTTGAAATACCATTTAATTGTCCTGAATTCATTTCTACTAAATCTGCTTCCCATAATTCATCAAGTCCTAATGTGATAACATTACGTCGTGGAAACTTTTTTCGCATAGGTTTATGTAATTCATCAATGATTGTTTCTCTAATATTTAGTTTTTTTACAAATTTACTTTTTTTCTTCCCACATTTTGCACATACTCCATCTATTCTCAATTTTCCATTTTTTGTTATTTTCTCTTTCATTTGAAATGTATCAGTATTTTTTTTACATCTTAAACAATAAGTATCCATTTATATAGCTTATAATTGTACATGAATAAATATTTGAATCTCAAATGTATAAGGACTAGGATCACGTTTAACATATTTACTATGACGTAAATATATTTTATCTCCTTTATTGAATTTTAATTGTTGATTTAAATCATACGCATTTTCCTCCTCATCTGGTGATATGACTAAGATATAAAGATATTTAAACTCTGTTTTTGTTATTTTTAAATTGATAACTGGAAAATTATATGGTGCTTTAATATAATTATAACCTTCATCGTAATTAGGTAAGTAGAATAGAAATTGTTCATCATTTAAATATTTAACACGTATATTCATAAATGTAAATATATTATTTTTTAAGTATCGTAAATTTACTGCATCATAATCTTGAATTGGATCTAAAATAGTATGTACACTATTTTTTAATTGTTTATCATTTACGGCATCATCATCATTTATTCCTGCACCTACTTTACGTAATATTTTACCATGAAAATTATAATCATTAAAATCATTCATACCATATATATCTTGAGGCATTTATTATATTACAAATTACTAGATGGAAAGGATTAAATGAAGGAGTAATTGATAACCTGCTGCATAACTTCAATCTTTAGGTTTAATATATATTTTATCTCCTTTTTTTAAAATAATGGGTAGATTGAAATGATTAAGTTCTTTTTTATCACCTACACCTAATGATTGTACATTGAGAATTAAATCTTTTAAATCAATATTTGATTCAATATGTTTAATTTTACAATCATAAAATATTTCAAAAAATGGTAGACTGTAAAAGTAAAAAGTATTCATTTTTTTTACCTAATTCACCATATAAAATAATAAGATATTGTGTTACCAAATGTGATATATTATTGAGTTGTTTCATTGTTACAACATCATCCTCTTCTATTCCAGCACCTACTTTACGTAATAACTTGTTGTGAAAATTATAATTTCCTGATGTACCTATGATAGGTAAAGATGCTATAAGTGATTCAGTTTCTTCAATATGTTTTTTCATAAGATTTTCACTATTTAAATCATTGAGACCATATATATCTTGTGGCATTTATTATATTTGAAATTTCGGTCTATGTATAATTCATTGATATCATTTTTAATACAAATATACATAAATGACCACAAATAAATTCATTAAAATTTTGAATTCTCTCAGCATTATAATATAAATGTTGAGATCCAATATATTTGACTAATTGTGATGGAGGATATCCACCAAATGAATCAAAAATATATTTATGTATATTATTTTTAAAGTAACATATCCAATGTGTTCCACTACTTTTAGATGTATCCATATTTACAACACCACATTCATTTTTTCGTAATATTTTAGGACATTCATCAATCATAAATACTCCTCGAAAATGTGGAATTTTAAGATATTGAACATATTGTATGATATCATAATTACTAAGTGGATATGGATATTTATTTATTAATGTTTTTAATATAGAAATAGGATCTATTTTCTTTTGTTTTTAAGCCCTGTTCCTTTTTTTCCATTTCCAAATTATGACGTTTCATTTCTTCTAATTCAGATTTATTTTTCTTACTTGATTGAACACCATCATAAATAGCTTTAGCACCACTTATTAATAATGGTCCTAATGCTGCTAATAGTGCTCCAATAAATCCACCATATTTTCTTGATTGTAATTTTTTAATGGATTGAATGGGTAAATTTAATGACATACCAGATCCTTTCTTTATACTATCATTTTTATCTTTTATTTGTTTAGGTGATAAAAGATCATCAAAATTAATATTTCTAACATCATCTGGTGATAATGTAAAAGTTATAGATCTCACTCTTGACATTTATTACTATATAAAAAAGGGTATTATTTTTTATTATATTCCCCAATTAGGTTCTATTCCCATACCTAATTTTCTTTTTGCAAACATAGTTCCAGTTACTGCAGTAGCATACATTCTTTCTTTCAAATCAGCATCTTTACTAAATATTCGTTTTTTAGCTTCATTTTGTAATATTTTATCAGCTTGATGCCTAGATTCTATATCTTTGTGATCTCTATATGCAATATCATGGTATTTACAAGCTTCATCTAATGGATTAATACCTTTATCCCCACGTTCTAATCTATCTTTAAGATTTGTACCAGGACCACAATAATTATATCCTGGAAGATGTAATTCGAATGGTAAATGATTAATAGCCCAATTTAAAATTCCAGCACCATGTTTTTTAGATTTCCAAAATGTATGAGGTATATTATGTAAAAATCGTATAAGGTATGGAATTCCTTTAGGATTATGAGTAATAAAATCTTGAAATTTACCTGTAAGCATCTTTATGATACTTACTTTTTCGTTAAAAAATTATCATTACCAGCTTTTTCTTCACCATGTATCACTAATAATATATCTATAAGCTCTTCTACATCATTCATCCAAACATATTCAACAGGTTTTTCATTATATTTTATTTTTAGGTGATGTAACAGATTTTGTTCTATGTTTTTTTTACTTCAGCCCATAATCCTTTAAAGATCTTACTCCATTTTTCTCCAACATTTGATCGAACTTGATTAGTATTTGGATCATAATCTTTAAAAATAAGATGTGTTTTAATTGCAATTTCTTTATAATTTTCTAAATCTTCATCTGTATATTCAATATCTGATAATGATTTATTTGTTAATAGACCTAATAATCCATCAGTACCTTCATATTTTTTCCCTTCTACAATAATATTATTGTTATCAAAGTCCACTTTTGTATCACCAATATACTTATATTTTCCTACAGGTCTAAAACCAAATGCATGATCATTGGCATTATTAAGATATTCAGTTAATTTAGGTCCTAAATGTGTAATTTTTTCCATTTTTTTCTTTTCTACAGCTTCTATTGCTTTCAATTGTTTTTCTAATTCTAATCTTTTTGGAGTATCTGGTGGTTCATATAATTTGTTTTCAAATGATTATTCTGATGGTGTTGATGGTATTGGAAATAAAGTATCATAATCAAAATCATGCTGTTTAGATACTATTTGTTTATCATGTTCATTTTCAATAGATTGAATAAGTTCTTTACCAACATGTTCTACTTTACCAACTAAATCATCTAATTTATCTATAACAGGTTGATCTTCTTTTTTATATTTTTCATATTGATTACGATCATGTTGTTTCCATTCTCACAATGTATCTTTTATTTTTGCCTTCTCTTCTCTTATTTTTTTCGGTTTATATTTCGTAAACATTTATAAAGCAAAAAATAGTATGTTTAAAAACACAAACAGGAATAATATTGTGTCTGTTCAAACAGACAGGAATAATATTGTGTCTGTTTAAACAGACAGGAATAATATTACGTCTGTTTGTTCTGTTTAAACACACAATTTTTATATCTTATTTAAAAATAATTGTATTTTATTCCTATATTTACCATTATTTAATTTTCATGTCATATCTATTGTTAAAAATCCATATGGTTCATTCCAACATTTTTGGCATAATTTTTTAAATTCATCTAATTTCATATCACATCCTACAAATTCATGATAAATATGATTAAGATTAAGATCATCTTGTCTAAAAATATTTAAAAAATTTAAATTATCTCTTATCAATTGCTTAGGAATTTTTGAATATGTTTGTGCTAAATACCAACAATCTATACCTTTATGTCTTCCACGTGTAAAATATTCTCTTACAACATCTTGTTTCTCTAATATGTAATCATCGAATAATACTAATGAATTTTCTTCACATTCATCTAGTGGTATGATATCATCAGGATGAGTTATAAATGTAATAATATCATTTTCAAATTTATTACACTTATTCATAAAGGCCTGATATTTATCTTGTTCAAAAGATTTTGAATATATGTATACATGATTAATTTTATCCCAATTTAACCATCCAGGACACATAATATAATTATCTAACAATAAGGATGTTTTACCACATCCACTAGGTCCTATAATAGCACATCTTATCGAAGATGGTAATAATGCTCCATGTTTCAATGTTTCATGTTTATTTTGTAATCTTGTTTTTGGATTCCAATCAATTTTTTGCTCATTTAAATGAGTAAAATTTTGAAGCTAAATGGAACATCTTCAACATTAAGTAAAAAACTTAATACGCCAATATATAATTATTCTACAGTTGCATGTGTTGGATTCTATTCTACATTTCTAACACCTAATGTAACATTAAATAATAATAAAATATACTATGAACATAAAAAAGAAACGCATGTTATCATAATTCCACCAGGGCAATATAATATTGAAAATTTAGAAAAATATATACAATCACAAACACCATTTAATTCAACAAATATTACTATTAAACCACATCGTATTCTTAGTAGAATTGAAATTAAGAGTGGATTTAAATTAAATTTTGATGCTGTAGATTCTATTGGATCATTACTAGGATTTCAAAATCAAATTGTTAAAAAAACGAACCTACTATTGGTAATAAGGTTCCTAAATTCATTCCTTTTGAAACCATTGATGTACATTTTAACTGCGCTGAAGGTATGATTCTAAAAGAAAATGATGAATTTCATAGAGAAACAAATATTCTAACATCATTTAAACCTCAACTTAATTATCAAATGCCAATTATTTATGAACCAGCATATCCATTATTTGTATCTGTTTGTAATAAAATGCAACGTCTTCATGTTAAAATCACAAATGAGTATAATGAGGAAATCGATTTTAATGGTGCTATGGTTACTATTATTTTAGAATTAAAAAAATAATTTATGTTTTTATTCCCTCATAAATGGATAAAATTGAAAGTTATCAATGGCAATCATTTCCTGCCACTGATCGTAGTAAGAATAATATTGGAGTACCAAATAAAACAACAGATATTTATTTGAATGTAGGTGATGGATGGATGCATCCCGAAAGAGCAGAATTGTACATCAATTATAAAATTATACATAAAAATGGATCTGATTATTCTGCATACGGAGGTAAATCAAATGTTAAACTTATTGATAATTTTGTACCTTATTTATTTTCATCTATTAACGTTACAAGAAGAGGACAAAATATATTTAGATTAGATTATTCTGGTATTACCTCAACAGTTTTACAAAAAAGTACTTTTTCAACAAATGAACTCATTCCATTAGATAATGCTGGTATTAGTTCAAATCCAAAACTTCAACTAAAAGAAGATGAAGTTCTCTATGCATTGAGATTATTATGTGGTTTTTTCAAAGATTTCAAAGAAATTACCTGGGAAGGAGATTTTACAATATCATTTACGTGGTCATCTAGAATGAATGATGTATTGTATCGTTGGGCAGTAAAAAAAACAGATGGTACTTTAGATGCTACAACATTACCAGGAGAAGGAAAAATAGTTATAGAAAATTTTGAAATTAATGTACCAATTGTTTATTATGAATCTTCTTATGCTATAGAATTTAAGTCAAATCTGATAAAAAATCCTATATCTACAATTTCATTCTATGATTTACAAACATTTGAATTAACTGGAATTATTGGAAAAAAGAATTTTGAAATTGATATTACCAATTATTACCATTCATTGCAGTATGATATGCCATATTTTGTTTTCGTAGTATTTCAAATAAATAGAACTGATAATCAAGAAAAAGATTCCAGTGAATTCGATCATTGTTCTCTACAAAATATTTCATTAAAAATGGTCGAAATGAACAATTTCCATCAGAATTGTGGAATATAAACCCACTATCGACTTATAAAAAAGCATATCGTTCATTTACAGAATTTAAAAGAATTACAAATAATAATAATAAAAATGTTGAAATAGCAATATCACCATTTGTTTATATAAATAGATATCCAATTTATTTGATAAATACATACATTAGGAAAAATGTTGATGCTGCTCAGAAAACATCTATGAAAATATGTGCTACATTTCACAATGCTATTCCTAATAACACAATTGGGTATGTTATAATGTATGGTAAAAAGAGTTTAACATATGACTTTCAACATAGAATAATTCAAGAAAATGTTTAATATAAATGGAGAAAAAAGGATGTTGGTATCAATGTATTCATAGTATTATGAAATGGGTGACTAGAATATTTCGGGCAATGAAAATGGTTCAAGTCACTAAATTATGACTTGTAATTAAATTTTGACCTATTATATTAAGTTTACATACATTGTAATTCAATTTTGATCTATAATATTAAGTTTAGGTACATTGTAAATTCATTTTGTCCTATAATAATAAGCTTACATACACTGTAATTAAATTTTGATCTATAATATTAAGTTTAGGTACATTGTAAATTCATTTTGTCTTATATACACTGTAATTGTTACATACACTGTAATTCAATTTTGATCTATAATATTAAGTTTATATTTAAGTTTAAGTTTAGGTACATTGTAAATTCATTTTGTCCTATAATAATAAGCTTACATAACTCAATTTTTAGTTTATTTAGCAAAAGGACCAGGTTGTGGCACGAGTTGCGATCCTGAATTAACAGGACGACTCTTTAATTCACGACTACCATTCCACCTTTGTAGTAGGGCCTGTAGCTTTCCTTGCAGCATCGATTTTTAACTCTATCTGCATACGAGCTACAGCACACATCCACAAATGGTTTCCTGGAGCCCTGTGTCCTCTGAATACGATCTACACTACGGCTTATCGAAAAGATCATGGGTAACGTAATGGCCACTCCATTACCAAACACTTCTCTCGCGCAGTGCATTCCACCTGATAAAATTTCGGACCTTTGTATATAAAGGACATTACCAATGTTTGGATTGTTATGGATTTTACGTACTTTTAGCAATTTATTCCACGCAAACTGGTAATACTAATGTACTAACAAATTAATGAATGAGTGTAACAAAATTTAAATTATAATGTTTATATTTTTTATAATATATTCTTATCATTACAAATGATTTAAAGTAATAAAACGATGTACGAAACGCGCCAAAATCCATTCTTTCAACGACAAAGACATACGTAAAGAGTGAAACAGAGATATAACCACTTGAGATAACGCGTCGTGCGACGAAGATGCACCTGAGAGAGAAATAGAGATATGGCCACTTGAGATAACGCGACGAAAGCGCACCTGCAGAGCAGGGGCGTAGCGTCCATAGACGCGCTGGAAGCGCCGCTTCCCTTACGAATTTCCATCACAAATTTTTACATTTTATATGTATTAGTATCCGCTTATCTAACTCGATGAAATATTGGAATATCTATAGTTTCTACTTTGCCGGGCTTTCATGGTCTCTAGTTTTTCACGCACTTCTTCGTATTTCCCTCGCCCTGAAGATTGTCAGAGGCTATTATAGTTCGAATAGGGCGGGCGGCGCGTGAAATATTGTGTACCCTGTGCGAGGCTACAAGAAGCGCAACCCTCAGGAGACCTCCGTGGTTCAGATGGAATAGTGAATTTGCTTGTTAAGAACTGTGATTGAAACGTGACTACTAAACTGTGAATAAAGCGTGAACCGGGCATCAAGGCACGTGTAAGTATCAGCGTTCATAGACAACTCCTTTTTTAAAAATTTTGGAGATTCCTTCGTAACTGTTCGAACGTGTTCCTTGCATAGGTTATTGTAGGCAGACGGACGCGCTACGGGCCGGCGCTTCCAGAGCATTATGGAAGGGGCTGCGGCTGCAACCCGTGCCGGGCATTCGCACGGTGATGGAGCATCGCCGTCTTTATGTGGATGTGCAATTGAACATTTAAAACAAAATACATTTTCAAGCCTTTCTTTTGAGGAAAAATCAAAAATTATTGCGGCTGGAAAACCTACACCAGAACTTCATATTGAGTATCATTCGAAAGGGAAGAAGAATTTCATACGACATTTTCGTGCACAAATCTACGAGAATGTTCCGTGGATAAGTGGGTGCAGAAACAGAAATAAATTATTCTGTTGGCCATGTTTATGGTTTTCTAAAGAGAAATCCGTGTGGACGCAAGGAGTATTCGATGATCTTCACAATATTCACAAAGCACAGGCTCGCCATGAAACTTCAGTTTCTCACATCCTATCCCTAAAAAATTTCAAACTGTTTGGAAAACAAAGAATTGAATGCAGTCTCAGTGAGCAGTTTCGGTTGTCTGTACAACGTCACAACGTAGAAGTTTCAAAGAACAGAGATGTTGACTCATATAATCAGAGTTGTTTGTCTTTTAGGAAATCTAGGATTGGCCTTTCGCGGACACAATGAAATTGTCGAGTCTCATAATCGAGGCAACTACATTGAAATTCTTAAATTTTTGGGTAATTATAATTCTGAACTTTTAGCTGTTATTGAAAGCAACAATGTGTTTCGGGGAACATCTCCTGACGTCCAGAATGATATTATTGCGGCAGTTGCGGAAGTTATGCACAGAGAAATTGAAAAGGAGATTTCTGAGGCTCAATTTGTGGCATTAATATTTTATGAAACGACTGATGTGACCATGAAATCGCAACTCACAAGCGTGTTGCGGTATGTTTCAAAGAATGGCGTTCAAGAAAGATTCTTGCATTTCACTGACTGCAGCAAAGACAGATCCGCATCTGGATTATTAGAACATGCAAAAGGAGTTATTATCACGTACAAGTGCAACACAAAAGTAATAGCGCAAACGTATGACGGCGCAGCAGTTATGGCAGGGGAACATGCTGGACTTCAGGCCAAATTAAAGATGATTTGTAAAGAAGCAATATTTGTGCATTGTTATGCTCACAAATTAAATTTAGTCTTAGGACAATCTGCTAGCTGTATTAAAGAAGTGCGAATATTTTTCGCCTCTTTATCAGGATTAGGGGCATTCTTTTCTAAATCTACTAGGCGGATTGAAGCTTTAGACACTGTAGTGAAAAAGCGATTGCCATCAGCTGCACCAACACGTTGGAATTTCACCCGAAGGCTTGTACTGACTGTGAAAAATCATACGAGTGATCTGCAGGAATTATTTGCTTCAGTAACAGAAAATTCAAGTGACTGGGACGCTGAAACTCTGTGCTCTGCTCGTGGCAATTTTAATCTTTTGAAAGACTTTGACTTTAATTTTTTCTTAACTTTGTTTTCATGTATTTTTCCTCATTCTGACTCATTATTTAAAATTTTACAAAATAAGTCCAATGATATTATGTACTGCATGAAAAAAATAGAAGATTTTGGGATATATCTGAAGCAGTTTCGAGACACTTTTGAATGCTTTTGGGAAGGTTGCAACAGAGAAAGAAGCGAATTTCAGTGCATCAAGCGAGCCAGAGTAGAAAATACAGAGAATGAAAAGAATGTGTAGAAGAGATTGTTTATAGAAGTTATAGACAACTTAATATGTCATACATGTGATACTTCTAAACTGAAATTCCTAAGCCTTCTTAACCCAGATCTCTATTTAAGTTATCAGTCGTCATTCCCCAGTGAAGCTTTCAATTGTCTAATGGATGTTTATGGAAGACATTTTGACTCTGCGCGATTGAAAAGTGAGCTCACGGCCATTTATTTTGATAATGAGTTCCACAAGAGTGTCAGTAAATTAAATGATTATATCAAGCACTATGAGCTCGCAGATGTCTTTCCCCAAACATACATACTGACCGCTTTGATTCTCACTATACCTGCTACAAGTGCTTCGGCAGAGAGGTCATTTTCTGCTCTCCGGAGAGTAAAAAACTATCTTCGAAATCCACAAAGCGATGAAAGACTTTCTCGTTTGTCCTTACTGAATATCGAGAGTCGGCTTTTAGATTCCATGATGACAAAGCCATCGTTTTTTAATGATGTCATTGATGTATATGCCCGTAAACCAACAAGAATTGCACTTAATTTTAAAATGTAATTGTTAAAATAAAAGTTAATACATTATAATATCACTTTGATTTTTCCTTATGAAACCTTGCAATATGACTCCTTTAAATTTAGAAACGTGAAAAAAGGTATATAAAGGAGCAAAATGCTCCTGCGTCATTATTTAGGGATATTTTGTTGAGTCGATTAAATTTGAGATTTATACAGTATCCTTGGACTTTCTCATCTAATATAAAGACGATGTTCAGGGAAAGTGTATCAAGTAATAAGGAATAGTAAAGCACGTACTCTTTAGTGAGAAAATTAGCATTGAGGTTTCCAGATTGTCCTGTTAGTAGGACTGACTGCAGTGTGATGGCTATGTACCGGTCGAATTTTACTAGCGCAACACATAAGGGAAGATCTATGTTTATAATTTTTTTTAACCAAAACAGATCATTCTAGATTCCGGATGAAACATCTCTCCAGAATGTAATTTCGTTCTATTCTCTTGATAGAGAAATATTTCTGTGTATTTCTTGTTTCGCTTATCGACGAGTAAAACTAACTAAAACATTTCCAAGTACTAAAAGAAAGATATTTACTTTCTGATAACAATACTGAGAATAAAAGTACTTTTATCAAGAAATGTCCCATGAAAAGTTCCATTAACAAGGTACTTTTAATTAAATAGTTCCTCGAACCATCCGTAAACGACGTAGGTTGAATCCTGAATATGCCGCTTCCCCTCTTAAAAAATCCACGCTACGCCCCTGCTGCAGAGATAACACTTGAGAAAACGCGTTATCAAGGTATGCTTGCTTCAATGCTATGCGTATATAAATGCGAATTATGCTCTTGTAAAACTCGTAAAAATGAGAATGTTATTGAATTTTCATTAAATATTATTGAATTATATTTTCTACATGATTAATAATGACCAGATTTTTTCCGTAATTGCTGTACTTTATTTCTAAGGGATATTTGTTCAATAATTCCTAGACCAGATTTTTTCCGTAATTGCTGTACCTTATTTCTAAGTAATATTTGTTCAATAATTCCTAGACCAGATTTTTTTTCCGTAATTGACGTACCTTATTTCTAAGCGATATTTGTTCAATAATTCCTAGACCAGATTTTCTTCCGTAATTTTTATGGGACTTATTGAATCAGAATTATTTCAACAATATCTTTCTCCATAAGCCCTTTATATACTAATCTTAAATTCTTAGTTTTTAATATTTCTTTTATTTCATTTTCTTTTAAACAATTAGCATATCTATTAGGTAAAATTATACTATATATTTGTCCTTGTATACTTGTTTTTAGATCTAATACCATTTTAATTCCATATTTTATCTCCATATTTGTCTTGTATCAGCAATAGAATATCCTCTTTTATCTTCATTATCTTTTATGAACATAAATATGATATGTAACTTGATTCAGTTTCATATAATGTCCATTTAGGGGGGTCTAGAAATGGCTCCAACCAGCTCCCGTGCGGCGCGCCGGCGAATCAGACATCAGTAGGCTTATATTCTGAACCACTATCTTCAAATAAACAATCATCTGGAGTCACTTGTCGGAACACCAGTGTTGTCCGCCATTATTAACTAATAATCTGCAGGCACATTTTCCACGTCTACAATACTGTCAGCAACGGCATCAAACGACCGATGCAGCAACTGCATGACTTAACAACCTGTGACTCAAAAAGCAGACATAACAGTTTCTGTTTCTAAAACTGAAATCCGTTCAACGTGGTAGCTTCCTTGAATCACCGAATTAATGTTTTCTGATCGGTAAATCGTTTTAGCGCCATTGTAGAACTGGTCTTAAGATTGCATATTATATACTTAACTGAATTTCTCAAAAATCGTGACTTAACAACTTCTGCTTCTGAATGCTTCAATTGCGAAAATCAGGAATAATGCGAGAAAGTATGTTCTCTTGGAGCACCACTATTTGCTCGTTGTGGTAAGAGTAGAGTCGGGATTATGGGTTACTATTTTGTTAGTATAACTAAAAAATAAAATAAGTAGTAATTTGACCTATGTAAATAAGTTTTCTATAACTGGTTTACAAACGTCGCTTTGTCGGCGCTTTTGTTCATAATTCAGGTATTCAAGAATAAAAAGTTGGGAAGAGATTTTGGAGCTCAAAAGAACGTGCGTAGATTGTACTTATCCCCAAGACGTCACATACAGATTTTTTACAAAATGAATCAAAACAAATGTAATCAAACACGTATCAAAAATAACAGAAATGTCCCACAGCGAGATTGGAAGCGGAATTCATTGACTACCCCTTTAGCGATATAGGTAAAAGAGAAATGTTGGACAATTGTCGATCTACTCCTACCTAACGAGTAGGCTTAAGTATGATTGTCAATTGTGCTGGCGAGAAAAATGTAAAAGGATCTTTTTTTATTCTGGAGGAATTACAGTTTGGACCCCCCCGTTAATGCCAAGGAAAAACATATTTTTTATCATGTAATTTTTACTTTCCCGTATACTACGCGTACATATAATATACGGGAAAGTACGTACGTATAGTATAGGGAAAGTTATGTAATGCTACGCGAAAAAATGGCGAATTTTCGGCCGAAAAATTCTTATTACAGGGCCCTAGTAACGAAAAAGTGGACAAATCCAGTTGCTAAATTACGGGAAAAAATCTCCTAACACGTAGTGCAGCCAGAATCCCTGTTTTGTGGGTCCTTGGTACTGAAAATCCAATTGAAAGCAAAACGTCTGTCCGTCCGTCCGTCTGTGGACAACGCTAGCGACTAAATCGCTCAGCCGATTTCCTCTAAAATTGATACTCCCCGATCGATCTGGCTGATCTCGTGGCCCCTTGAATTTCAAACAGATATTTTAATTTTGGGGGGTACTTTACATGAAGCCCCCGGACATTTTCAAACTTTTCTCAAAAACGGCTCCATTTTTTTCTTTAAACTTCTTGTAAGAATAGAGTAAAATACATTGTTTAAGGTGGCATAGGTCTTATTTTCACGGATAACTGAATTTTCGAAAATTGCGTTGAATTTTATTCGGAGTCTTCCTCCAACTACAAAATTGCAGATAGAGATTTTTCCTTCAAATAAAATGTGTTCTTCATAGTGAGTTCTTTCTTTAAGGTCATGTACATTTTGTTTAAATTTTAGTAGTTTTCGCGCAGTATTGCATGCAATATGTGCAATTTTAAAAAATTACACAAACAAAATTTTCTCAAAAACGGCTCCAAATTTGTTCTTTAAACTTTTGGTAGGGATAGTGGTAAATTTACTCTATTCGATGACATAAACGCCATTTTGCTCTTTTCTTTTGTTTTTTCAAAAATTGCAAAAATTTAATTCTATTTGTCTCTCACGTCGTAACATTAGCTGCGATTTCTTGACATAAGTATATTAATGAGTACATGTGCTTTAAATAATGTCATATCAAGTTTCTCGAAAACTCAACCGTTTTCTGTAAAAACTAGCTCAAAATTCCGCATTTTCAGAAAACGTTCAAACGCCATTTTCTCATAAATGGCTCCAAATTTTTTCTTCAAACTTTTGGAACGGAGAGTGGTAATTGCACTCTTTAATATGACCTAAAGATTATTTTGAGTTTTTTTGTTTTTTCAAAAATTACATAAATGAAATTTTTTTCAAAGATCTCACATCTTTAATATGCACATTACCGGCAATTTGTAAACATAATTATATTTGTGAATGTATGTGCTTCAAATGACGTTTATGAACATTCAAAAATTTCTTGTGAAAAAGAGCTTTAAATTTCGCATTTTTAGTTGCACTTAAACGCCATTTTCTTAAAAACGGCTACAAATTTTTAAAAGAAATTTCCATTTAGGACGAGGTTTTTGTGTTCTTTAGTATTCTAAAATTAATATTTTTGTTCTACCATTAGGAAACCGAAAAATTAGGAAAATGTAAAAAAAAAAAAGTACTTTAGGCGGCGATAGATGGCAGCTGGTTTTCTCAATGAAACGTATTTATCAAAAATAATCTTCAAACAAGGTCATCCTTAATTTTTTGAAAATACGAGTAATTTTTCCATAATTTCGTGACAAACATAATAGCCTCCTGCAAACTTACTGCGCTTCAGACAGCCGGATGCGTCATAAATTAGAATTTGTAATTTTGTAAATTATTTCTTTGTTCATTTTTACATTCGACCTTTTGTTATACATTTACACATTCATCTTTAAAGAAATTATTTATTTTCAAAAATTTGAAATAAAAATTGCTAGTTCTTTAAAGGAGTATCGACAATGCAGGGATTGCAACAATTGAATTCCGTACCGCAGTCGCGACTTTCTGTGAATTATTTGTCATTGTTGTGACTTGATATAGCTATCAGGCTTCTTTGACCAATACAAGAATACAAACTTTTGTATTATATTTTTATGCAGTTATAGAATTCACGTAGTTTTGACAACACTGCGATGGAAACTGAGTTGTTTGCTTCTTGGTTGAATTGGATGTTTTAAAATAATAGCTAAGATGTTAGTAGGACAGAAAGTGCAATATTTCAATCCTACGTAGCTGTATCCAATAATACGAGAAAGTATGTGCTATTGTAGCACCACTATTATTATTTTTTGGGGGGGGGAATCTTTGGAATCATGTCCTCTCGTGCTTGATGGAAATAAAACTTTGGATGTATACAGCCGTGCAAACAATAGGTGACAATTATTTTGAAATTTATTCAAAATAATTAATACTAATTCAAAATAATAATTAATAACGAGTAAAATTACAAAAAGATATATTGATATTGGGGCGGGGGATGAGCGGCATGACTCCCGTGTCCCCTGAATCCGCGTATCCTTTTGTAATATCTGAGTTGTGTACCCTGAATATTTGTTCACGAGCCGCCATTGGATAATGAACACTTCGACGTAACTAGATATTTGTCGACAACACTTCGCCGGCAGTAGTCATCGCTGGGAGCGCTGATACCCGCGACCACCGCGATCAAGCCACTTATTTCGCCTAGGTGTTCTTGTTATTAAACAATATTTTCTTGCAAAAATAAGTATACAGGACAGTGTGTAAAAATGTGTATAACGCGGACCAAATACTGAATTTAAGATTAAAAAAATGGAAATATTTCTGTCAATAAAATAGTTTTTTTTTACATGTTTATGTTGGGACGAATTTCAGTCCTTGTATCTTCGATTAAAAGAACTTTAACTGTAATTTGCGATTCCTGAGAAAAAATTAATTTGTTCCATTACAAACTTTTGAAGTGATTGCTCTCCCTGTCGTCGTCACTCTCGTATGTGCTTTTAACCGGATATTAAGTGCCACCAGTAGCTGCTATTGCAAGTGTTGCGAGGTCAAGCATCCAACCACGCGTCATCCCAGCCCGACGAAGTAATTTTGACAATGGGAAATGTGAGACAAGACAAACTGCATCTACGAGTTTCGAGAATATCAGTGTGTGTCTGTTGATATACGAGACCAGCTAATCGCTTCACGTAATCATGCAAAATAATATATTAACTACAGTAATATTTTTAACAAAAATGTTAATTACTGTAACAATAATACAAGAATCAACAATCCTATTTCAGCAAAAGTAGTATTTATAACCTGCAGGGGGACTGAGGTAAAAGGTTTTCGAGGTGGCTTCAGACCCCCCCTCCATCTCTCCGCCCTGAGTTCTTGCCTACCTGGAGGGAGGGATTGCAGACGACGTGTAGGTCGACGCCAGATCTCACGTTCCTGTCGGGGAGAAACGCCACCATCTCCCGAGATATAACATGCATTACAGTAATGGAATTAATGGTCTCGGTAGTTGACGCACCCGGAATTAGTACTCACTCCCGGAACAAAGGTGTGTTGAGAATCGGCCGCGTTCTTTTAAAATGGACTACCGGGGAATGAAATACCTCAGTTTCTATTTTGTTAGTGAGATGAAGATTATGTTGACGTTAAATTGATATTTTAAATCCGTATTGCAAATCTGCACCACTTTCATATGGCACGGCAACCATTTTTATCCATTTCTATCAGCGCAAAACTGTTCGATGAGTAATATTAACATTTCACAAACGGTCCCGTAATATAGTAAGAATACAGACGGTATTGGTGCTTAACAGCACATACTTTCTCGCACTGTTGCATAATATTATAATATTGCAGCTGTAGTCCTATTAATTCTTCAGCCTTCTAGTGAAACACTCCTCAGCAAAAGAAGTGGGAGGAAATCAAATTGACAACGTTTGACATTTAAAACGTTTTAAAGAAATTCGAATTTATACTATGTTAACAACACCACGAACACGTTTTTAGGAAAAAAATAGCCCCGATTTTCAAATATTAGGAAGCAACAACAAACACCGCAAGCCTAACAGCATGTTTGCCAATAGTTTTCTCTTAATAGTTAATTCGAAGAAAGAAACATTTAAATTAGAAAAATTCCAGATTTACACAAGCTTTTGGAATTTTCGAAAATTCAGAGGTTTCAATGAAAGTCGGGTCTGCCCCATTTTATCAAAGTACTTTGCTCTATTCCCAAAAAGAAACAAACATTAACTATGTTAGGAGCAAGTTTTGAGACAATTTCAAAAATATCGTTTGAGGTTTCTTGTAAACTACCCCCTCTTCTAGAATTAAAATACAGTGATATAGAAATTTAGACATCCTATTATGAACCACACGTTCTTGTAGATACAGTTAAATGTAAAGAATACGTGTTGGTGATTCTTCATAAATTTGAATGGCTGAAATGCAACTTGAATTAAGCGCCAATTTTTGGTCTCCAAACGCTTCCGCCGGAGCGTGATTCGCATTTTGTTGTTCATTTGTCATATGAAAGCGACCACGGCCCCTACCACTCTCTGAACTGTCTTGATCTTGGACAGCCATTTCATTCACGTTAAATATACTTGTTGGCCAGATTTTCCTGCTCAATGTTGAATCCGATGAATTTTTCAGAATCTGCTGCTTTAATATCGGTGAGGTTACATTTACACGTTAACGAACTCGCCGGTGCCCATGTTTTCTCTACTCTCTTCGTTATAAGAAAATACTTCTTTGTCGTTTTTGCCCTCTGCGGTTTATTACACTTTTCTAGTGGTTATCATTAAGGGAGTATCTTTAAAAGAAAGATATTGTAAATAGCATTATCGTCAACGTACTAATATTGGACAAGGAACTGTTGTGGTATTTGTTTTTGAAGGAAGATGTAAATAGACGGCAAGGCCGTCCAGAAACCTTTGGACCTTTTACTTGTCAACTTCCACGGATGAAATGCCGCGAAGGGTTTTATTTTTGCTAGCAAACACATTTGATAGACGTAGAATGTGTTGACTAACCGATAGGCGTGATAAGGCAGCGGTACGCGAGGGCGCAGGCAAAGGCGCGCAGAGGCAGAGGTTGGGCGGGGCGGAAGCGGGGGCGGGGCGTGGCGAGGCGGCGCAAGCGTGCTGCAGCGGTGGACAGCGCGGCGTGCGAGCGCATTCGGGCGCACGGCAGCGGGCGGGAGCATTGGGGAGCATGGCGCGACGTGTGGAAGTGTGCGTAGTGGGTGCGGGGGCGGCCGGACTGTGCGCCGCACGGCAGCTCGCCGCTCGACCCGACGTATTCACCTTTCGCGTATATGAGCAAGCGGTCGGTGTGGGCGGTACCTGGGTGTACACGGAGGACATCGGTACGGATGCCGATGGCCTGCCCGTGCACTCCAGCATGTACGAGAACCTGCGAACCAACATTCTGCAGGAGATCATGGGCTTCCCGGACTTTCCGTTTCCGGAAGCAGACGGAACTTCGTATCCGAAACACGATGTTGTCCTAAAATATCTCGAAGACTACGCCAAACATTTCGATTTAAAAAAGTACGTCAGCTTCCGCACGGTGGTGAAGGTGGTGCGGCCGGCAGGCGGGCCCAGCTCGCGCATGTGGGAGGTGACGGTGTACTCGGGCGAAAGCCGGACGGAGGAGACGCGAGAATTCGATGCGGTGCTGGTGTGCAACGGCCACTACTCGGCGCCGTTCTGGCCCGATGTGCCGGGGCTGGAGAGCTTCGAAGGCACCGTGCTGCATAGCCATGACTACCGGCGGCCGCAGGATTTCGCTGGCCAGCGTGTGGTGCTCCTAGGCGCCGCGGCGTCGGGTCGTGACATCGCCCTCGACCTGGCACCGTATGCGCGGCAGGTATTGCTGTGCCATCGCGGCGCACCGCTACGCAGCCAGCTGCCCGCCAACGTGCAACAATTGCCTGCCGTCGCTGAGGCCACCCCTACTAGCTTCTTACTCGAAGACGGCTCCGCCGTCGACACCGACGCCATCGTCTTCTGCACAGGCTACCAGTATACCTTCCCGTTCTTGAGTCCGCAGTGCGGGGTGTTTGTGAGGGGGAGAAGAGTGAGGCCTCTGTACAAGCATATTGTCAATATAGAGATGCCATCTTTAGGATTCATTGGCATTCCCTTCATTGTAATTCCGTTTCCCATGTTCCATTGTCAGGTTGCGTTCTTCTTGAAATCCCTCACGGATCCGTCCATATTACCAAGCAAAGAAGAAATGTATGAAAGTGAAAGGAGAGATTTTCAAAAAAGACTGGATCTTGGCTTTCCACCAAGGTAAGAAATGCATCGTCGACCTAACAAAATTCCATAAATTTAATTTTTCCTGGCAGTGTTTAACTTTTAATCCTTCACAATATATTTTTTTAATTAACTTTTCTTACAATACTTGCACAGTTCGTATTCATTCCGTTTCTTTCTATGTCCCTAGTCATGACAATTTCTCGAATTTTCTTTACCTTTGATCCACCACATCCTATCCACTGTGTAAAATGGAACCTCATTAATCATGTGCAAAATGCATGCATCCATGCATGAAGTATGTTGTCTTTATGTGTTGTGAACACAAATGTTTTATTCTTTTTATTTGGAAAGAGGAGAAGTATCTAAATTCTTCTTTATTTGTTTTTCTAGAACAAGTGAAATAACTCAATACTTGTTCTTTCTACATATTTTCATGATGAAGTTGTTCAATAATACGCACTACTAAATGAAATCACAGTTACATCTACGAGAACTCTATGCCGAAATGTTGATCGATATGCTACAGTATTATTAATATCTTGAATGATTTCAAGGATCATTCAAAGAAGGTTATTTGAATATGAATAGCAAACAGACAGGATCAAGGTTCCAGGTTTGTTGAAAACATAAGGAAATGGTGAGTTACAATGTGCAATACTTGATCCCACCAGGTACTGATCCTGGGACTTTGTATGACACACAAAGGCTATGATTCAAACTGAGCTATGGAATCCAAAATTTGTGGCTGTTTAATGACTTTATGTGTGATCAGCAATAAGTTACAATACAAATAAATTATTTGTATATTTTGTACTAAAACATGGGGAAACCATGCCAAAGGGACTTCATATTTCTGTACTATTAATTAAAAGTTACTACTTCGCTAGGAACAAAACATCATCTACTTGTAGAAGTCATTCTGATGAATCAATATGGAAGTTTGGTGATGAAATTGAATCTTTATGACCAAGCAGTTGCATAAAAAGTGATATGAAGAGTAAAATCTTACAGAAATCTAGAGAAATACACACAGTTTTTAAACCATTGTTGCTATTGTGCAATTATCTCATCCTGTTTAATTGTTCTTTACTATTAGTATTTCTTAGTACTGAGTACATTTTATGAACATATATTTGCATGTATTCGCTGTTCACAGGTATGCTCACAAAATGGCACAACTGCAATGGGATTATAATGACGAACTGGCAGATGCAGCTGGTGTAGAAAGATTACATTCTGTTTTCAGAGAACTGTATGACATAAATTCTTATCAAATGATGAATTTTCTGGCTGAATATAAAAATAAGTGTTACACAGAAACATATAAAGATAAAGTTCAATAGTAAATTATTCATTTATAAATGTACATATATTACTTGACATATTGAATTAAAGGTATCCAAGAAATGTGCTTATTGATTAGTAGGTAACACGAAAAAGAAAGTAGATCATATCTGTTTATAAAGTACAAGTCATTGACACCATATTGTGATCTTCATTACAAGAATAATAGCATTTTCATTACAATAACATTTCATAGGTTCACAGTTTATAATGCATCTTGACACTGTAAGAGATGGCTGTCATATCATATTATTGTGTTGTATTTATTTGAACATGAGCATCCAAATTAATTAAATAGTTATCTTTAGTGAATTTTAAATGATATTTGCATAATGTACAATAATTTAAGAATGTTTTTCAAGTGTATCATTGTTACAAACTGTGTATGCAAATCAACCAGTTATTACCTGATGTATTTATTTGTGTAATGAAAATGCAGATGAAGAGTTATTTGAAATTTCTGTTCCTTTTTTATCGTGGTAAGAGCCTTGTTATAATTTTTGTTGTTGTTGGATGTTTGTAGCATATTATGGGGTTTCATCTGTGTTTTTCTTGATAGAATAAATTTGTGTTTTTCATTATATTTGAGGAGTTCTCTAATTGCTCTTTCAATGTTGGGTCAACATCAAAACAATATCTACCTTACCACAAAGAATTGTACTAGTAATGTACAGTTTAGTTACTTTGGCCATATTTTGGGGCATTTAATATAATTTGTTGTCAGTTTTGATTAAAAATTTACTTCTTTAACTCTTAGTTTATCCCAGTGGATAAGATAAGCAAAAACAATACCAATATATTATAATGTATAATAACTGATAATACTTAGTGATTTAAACTGTTTTATGCATTTATTGTGAATATTGTAAGAAAAGTTTTATTCTTGGTTATAAAATTCCAAATATAAACTGCTCATTGTTATAGTTTTCCATTGTATTTGTAGTGAACACTACAAAGCTATTATGTAATTTACAAAATTATATGTGATACAAGTTTTGATATATATGATGATATTTTTACAGTAAAATCTGTCTAAGCCAGAATTGATCGGGACACAAAAAAGTTCCGGTTTAGGGAGGTTTCCGTTTAATGCAAGGTTGTTCATTTTTTGACAGTTGTGATATTTCTGCCCTAAAAGTAGTAAATTGCATGACTATTATAATTATCAGAATACATTAACATATAATGTATTAATGGAAGAAATCACCAATAAATGAATATTAAACACTCTTCATTGACAGTTTCTGAGTTGAAAAATACACACCTTACTGGCTGTGTTTGGACTGATTGCTAACTCTTTCAATGCACAATGTTTCACAGCCCACTACTATGACTTTCTGATACCCTCGCATGGCCTTGAGCAATGCATATCTGGTTGCAGGGTTATGATTTTCAATGTGGCAGGGAGACGTGTGAATACAAGCCTTGCTCAGAGAGTTGAGAGAGAGGGAATTCCCCTGCAGCCTATGCCTTCAGATGTTAGCTGTCAAAGCCTAGCTTGCCAAGGTTGAATTCTACGCCGACAGCTGAAGCCCCTTTCTTTCAATGTCCACCTGCCACTACTAAATCGAGTGCCACAGGGATAGAAAATTTAAAACAAGCTTGCAGATGTATTCCTTTCATTGAGAACATCTCACATCTCTCAGCCATTTGCATTAAATTCACAGGAAATCCATTTTATAAAGATTTTTGTTTCCTGCAGGACATGCAAAACTGTTCTGTTTCCAAGGTTCCATTTCATGCTATGTAAAATGCCTTTTGACTTCACAGGCTGGAGAAATTTTTCAGTTAAGACAGGTTTCTAGCTCGTGCAGGTTATGGTTTAGACTGATTTTACTGTATTAGAGAGAGATCCACACGTAGTTGTGACGTTCCCTTTCATTAAGTGTATTTTTTTTTCTACAATAATGTATTAAAATTTGAAGAAAATTTCTCTAACAGAAAAATTTGTACGTGACCTGTATGTTGCGGAATAGAAGGAAATACATTTTTTAATGCTCATCAGCAATCTTTTGTCAACGTATCTGAGTTAAATAAATTCTTTCTTTTGATTATTGAAATTTGAGGATGCAGCCTTTCCAGGAGTTTAGGTAGGGTGGGCAACACCCCCAAAATCAGAGGCGCTTAATATATCCTGCCAAACCCCAATAACGGAGAAGTTTGAGTTCAGAAAGATTTTGAAGGTATTCTAAGGCAAAATTTTAATAACAAATTATAAATCAACTGAATATTTAATTAAGATTATTCCTTACTTTTACTGCAATTAGACATCAGATTCAGTAGTTAACGATTTTGGCAAAGTCCCAGCGAAGTGTCCAATACCTACCTACTCCATCATGAAGTTCACTAATGAAAATGTTATAAATTCATCTAAGGAAGGAATCTTGGTTTAATGGAGAATAATTTGATCTCCATTTACTACATACAATGGAACAATGAATAATAGCCAATATAGGCAGAGGTGTTTCTAGCTATTCAAGCGTCCATGGCAAGCATAGAATTTGCGCCCCTCTCAGGATACTTCAAATTAGAGTTGTTATTTTTTTAACGGGAATGCTCTAAATAGCGCCCCCTGTGTGTGGGGCCCATGGCAGGTGCCATGTCTGCCGTACCGTAGATACGCCACTGGATATAGGTCAGTTCACTGGTTGCAATGATTTGGTCTACTCGTCAACAGAAAATTGAAGGGCACAATAGATTAACATTAGTAGAGTCATTGCTTTCTTTCCCAATATGAAATCACGAAAGAAAATCTTATAAATCTCAAGTTTTAATTAATGTTTTACTGATGAATAAATAATTAATTTTCCTGTCAAGAAAAATTGAAGTGCGGAAACAGTTAAATTTTAATATATTTTATTAATTTAAATTATCTTTTTAAAATTATTTTATGTTAATATATGATCCTTATCAATAATGTACATAAAGTAATATTTAACTATTTTTATTTTATAATAATGTCAATTAATCAACCAATATGATAAAGTTATTTTTATTACAAAAGGCCTATTATTACTGTAGTTAAAAGTAAGACATTGAATCCTAATCACCTGGTCAGATACTCTCCTGTACCATTAAGTAAGATTAGTTTTCTTAAATAAAAATGCAGTTTTACCTTTATTCATAATAATGTGTGGTAAGAGAGAGTTAAAAATCTGGAGCTCAGGAAGACATGTGCACCTGCATACATCATATCTGACTTGTCATACATGATTGAAATTGTATATGTGACTCAATAAATATAATAATTATAAGACAAACTTTTCAGAGAAATGAAAGGCTATTTCAAACAACTAACATCTCATTATTTGATTCAGATGATCTTCAGATTTGTAAAACCAAGAGTTTTGTGGGCATAATTATTTATGTTTGGTTAAAACTAATTTATAATATGTCTATTACTTATACGAATTAGATTTTGTACTTATGATTTAACTTTTGGCAATGGCCATTAAAAAACAATTGGAACTTCTGCAGAAAGGCCTCTGAGAATATAGCAATGCCACTAAGCCTTATGGATGCATATCTTTCCCAGAATTAATATTTGTTGGATTCATCTCTCATAATAATCAAGAATATTTTAGCCTTCAGTTTTTATATTGAACAAACATTTATCTTTGCATTATAATTTTATTCTTGAAAGAGTATATATATAAATATATAATGGAGTATTACTTGTTTATGTTTCAAATTTGAAGGCTTAAGCCATTGCCAGTAGAATTTTCTCAAGAAATGTATATAGTACTATTCACAATGTATAGCATCAGATGTCCAAATATTGATGAATAGAGTGGATATGGATTTATGAGATGTTTTCCCACACATTATTAGACACATAAAAATGTCTATCCAAAGTAAGTACTATGTAAATAAGTTTAATGACTTGAAACATGACTGTCCTATTGTTTTCCTTTCTCAGAATGCTCAAACTTGAAAATAATTTTAAAGTATGTAGTAGTAATATGCTAATTAAGTGCTACTTAATTTCAAAGGAAACCTAACACTATCTACTGGCTAATTAGTCTATTTAGCAGTTGCTTTACTGCCTTGGGCATTTTCCACATCTAAATTTCCATGCCTCTGACACGTTTTTTTCTCCACTTCTCATTTTTCCATGGCTTCAGTTATTGCCAGGTTTCATGTTCTTCTCAGTCTTCCCCTTTTATCTTCTTTCATCGAGTAGTGTTGAAAATAATCCAAAATCGAAATGGAAAATTGTTTCTTTGTGAAAGTATTTTGACCATTTAAAAAAAAAACAGTACAATATTATTTTTCAAATAATTTATTAACATTTTGATGTTTTGACCATAATTGAGATCTTTTTAAAAAAATATCAGGTGCAGGTTTGTTAAAAAGATGTGGTGCTTTAAAACAGGTAGCATTTTATATAAAAAACTGTCAGTGTTAACAAAACAATGGGCTGATAAATGCAAAGTGGTTAACAGCACCTGGACAACCGGGAAAGTTAACCAGTTCACATTTATAGACCTTAACTTTTATAAAATTGACAGTGTTTTATAAAAACTTCTACCTATTTTAAAGTTTTTATTTTAGTCTTTTTAACAAACCATGCCTGGAGAGTTTTTGAAAAAGACCCTAATTGGAGTTCAAATGTCAAAATGTTATTAAGTTATTTGAAAAAATAATATTGTTGTGTTTGTTGTTAAAAAAACAGCAGTAACTTGACATTGTCCTGATATTTATTTAACATAATCATTTTTAGAAAAAGGAATTAATTGTACCAATCATATAAGTGGAAGTAATTTTATTGATATCCCCAAGTCATCCTGCCAGTCTACTCTCCCCATCATAATCCAAATTTCAGACCCCATCGTAATCAGTTTATTAATTTAGTCATTCCTGGGATTAGTACAGACAGAAAAATTGTAAAAACAATTAAAATTTGTGTGTTTGTCATGACTCATTTCAGGAAATTGATTTTGATAGGGTTTAAAAATATAGTTTAATATTATTTTTCAAATTAAAATGGATGGGAACATCCATCCCCACCACCATCTGTCGACCTAATACTGATATCAAAAGACCTAATAGTGATATCAAAATGAAGTGCATGTAGTAGTTTTTTAATGAACTTTCAAAAACTTCTAATCCACTTTCATGAATTTCCTCACATTTTCAAGATATTCTCAAAAAAATGAGAAAGCACATTTTAATTCCACTTTAAAGAATGGGAAGGAGGGCTGGAGGTATTGTTTATAAAATCTCATGTAGTCAGTAACTTTTCAAGGAGTTTAGAAAATTTTGTTAAGATCAAGATAAAACTGGATATACAATTAATTGTACTTGACATCTCTTATAATAATTAACTTGAAGTGTTCAATGTTTGTAATATAATGTGATTTTTAATTGTTTGTCTGTTAATAAATATTGGTCAAAGTAATTGTTTTAAAAGCTGGATTTATATAAAAAAACTCCTAATAAAAGTTCAATAGAAAATAATGTTCTGAAGAAAGTAGCATAAATTATGCCTCACAAAATACTCTCTATCTTTTAGGGAAAACCCCATCATAATCAGTTTATTAATTTAGTCATTCTGGAATTAATACAGACAGAAAAAATTTAAAAACAATTAAAATTTTTGTATGTCTGTCTGGACTCATTTAGGGAATGGCTGAATTGATTCTGATAGGGTTTAAAAATATATCTTAATATTATTTTTCAAATTAAAAATCAAGGTATGTTTTTGATAATTGAACATTCATTTATAGTTTCATATTCATTAATATGAGAAGTATCTTAAAACTTAAAAACCTTGTTAATTAAATTAATCATAAATTTTATGAAAATTCATTTAATGAAAATATTATGAGAATGTCCATTTTCCATAGCACCTTTGCTCTGCCCCTTAAAGTGAGTGTATTTTTTGAATGGTCTTTAAATTATACCTTGCAGATAATCACTAAGAATTTAACTTCCACATTTGGACTCTCTTCCTTTGCTATGATTCGAGAACAAATATTGAGGAAACAATAATGTAGTAAATTAAAACCACAAAGCATTGAAATAAATTTTCATTCATACATTACAAGTTCTGGATAATTATCTTCCACTTGTGTCCATGAATTGTATGCACATTATTTGGCTAGCATCGCTAGCTGAATTCCTTAAGTACACTCTGTGAATTCAAGGAGATTAACCAATTTGAGATATCAAGGGATCCTGTTTAGATGACTGATTAGATTAAAGGAAGATTACTCCAAAAGCCCCATGCCAGCAGGTAGCTATTCTAAAACATTGTTATGAATTGTAATAGAACTTACTATTTAATAATCAGAAAGATGTCTGATGTCTATCATATGGGAAAACCTGAACTAGAAGTTAAACAAATGAGCTTCTACAATTGATTGGATTTCCCTTTGAAAAACTCTAAAATACAAAGAAGTCCTGTTGTGTTGAAACTATGAATTTAGGACAATGAATATTTTGGATTGTATCCTCTGAAATTAAGTTTCTAGCTACACAACTATAAAGTATCTATACATTTACGCTATTACATTATTCTTATCAAAATATCCCCTTTCTCATGTACAAATCAACTTTGAATTTGTCCAATTTGATAATCATTTCTATTTAACATGTGTAGGAACTTCATCTCTCTTGTGGACATAAGAGAAATTCATCTTTTATGAAAACCAGGAGGAAATGACACTTACTTAGCTGAAAGACTGAAATAAATGAATAAATGACTACATTTTCATTTCAAATGAGTACTCTTATCAATAAATTTCACAAATATGCATTTGCACTATTTCAAGCATGCTCGCAAGACAGTTGCCATCAATACATCTCAATATTACCTTTTAATTAATCTAAAACTGAAAGGTATTTTTTTTATGAGAAGCGATACACAATGATTGAATTCAGCAATGTAAATATATTTCAAATCATGGTAATTAACTATCCAGAATTTTCATTTTCTTTCCAAACATAAAAAGTTAGTGCAAAATCACTGAAAAAAGGAAACAAAGTGAAGATTGGAAATTCCAAAAGAATGAAGTACCAAAATTAATGTTTCCAAATATTGTGAAGATACAAATTTACAATGTAGACTTGTTTGATTTAAGCAGTACTTTATATCATTAACCTGCAGTTCCAGGTGACCTAGTATACACCTCAGATACTTAATTGGACAATTAGTAAGCACACAGGAGATAATAACAAATTAAAATTTAGAAAAATGCTAAGTCCATTCTTTTTATTATGAACATACCAGATTTAGAAATGGAAATAAAGTAACAAATTCATTTTTTTCACTAATAAAGACTGTATTCATTGAACATTCCAAACATTTTTTTTAATGCATAAATAGTTTTCTTAAGCTTAATCACAATGTTTTGGAAATCAGGAATAGATTTTCCTTTCTTGAGTATAAGGCATTCATTGTCATCCACTATTCATTCCCCCTTAAACATTTTTTACATCGTCAGAGGCAGTTATGCTAATCCAGTAGGCAGTCAATATATTGTTTTTTATGGTTCAAGTTATCTGCTGCTGCCTAAAATAAAAAAGGGAGTGTTTTTCACTTCTAATGAATTTGTATGGTGTGATGGATTTCACTAAATTCACTGGATCATCTGGTACAAAAGTTTTATTGTCTTTTTTCGCTTTTCAATGTCTGCAAAATCTCCATCATATGTGAGATGTTAAGTCCAAAAAAAAGTTACTTGAAGTCAATACACTCCACAATAAACTAGAAACGTGCACGTGATAGGCGTTATTTTATTTTTATTTTGTGCACAATAGTCAATTTATACACTCAGGTTTTGTTCATTGTAATGCTTTATTTCAAACCATGAATAAATATGATGCAATTTCATTCACCCCCCTTGGTGGTAATTGAACTTACTATTTCTATTAATTAATTTAATATACTACTTCCATGAGCAGTCATATTAAAATGGCAGGAGCACACTCCAACCTAATCCTTACAGTAAGACATTTGCTTTGCTGTGTTAACTTCCAAAAACTACAATTTTCAAAAATGTTACTAAGATTCTCTGGAATTTCCAGTCTTCAATTGCAATGCAACATCTTGAATAAGGCGAGTGTGGCAATATAATGAGTCCCCCAAAAAGTGGTTTGTTATCTATTTCAGTTTTGTAGAAACACATATCTTTCAAAACAACTAAAATTTATCTTCAAAATATTTGTTATATATATATGTTACAATTGTTCTGGGCAACATAGTCAGTCAGTTTCTGTGTGAGAAGTTAAGCTGTATATCGATGATATTGTCAAAATTAAAAAGTGCCTGAATCATGAAAGTTGTAATGACATCGATGTGAATATATTGTCATGGATTTCCATTGGACAGTTAATAAAGGACTGGTTAATAAAGAATCGTGAGTAAACCACTGACAAATGCTACATTGGAAATATCATGAACTGCAACAAACTACAATTTTTGTTTGTTTGATCCTATCAAATAATAAAATAAAGCATCAAGATCGGATATCTCCGGCCTACATTCCAACAAAAACTGTACACCATTCAGTACGTTGTTATTCAATAGTGGTACAAACAAAATTATACATGGGGACTAATCTTGAATGAAAATCTGAGAGGCAAGTTATATTGTAAGGAGTAACATAGCAAGTTATCGACAAGATTCTTATGTTAGTTAATTTATTCTCAAAATCATCCTAGAGTTCTGATCCTCCAACAAACATCACTGTTCCAAAATACATAGTAAAAGTTGTAGCAAATACTTTACCTTCCACATCAGTTCTAAATCTGGTGAGATCTTACACTTTATCTACATACACCAATATGTTTTAAACTGTTTTAATAGATCTGTAGTGATCAAACATACAAGAAAGCTCATAAACAGTACTCCAAAAATCAAAATTACAATTTACAATTATAAACTTTCTGAATTCCAAATATTGGTTTAATAGTACAAAAGTCAATTACAATTAAGAATTCTTAAGAAGTCTTACAATTAAGAAAACTTCATTTTTTTCTTAGTGAATTTATTTGGAAACAGCATTCTTTTTCACACTTACCTCTTATGAATTATTTAATGCATACATCATCACACTAACAGTTTCTCATTAAAACTTTCTTCAAATTAATAAGCACTCTGTCACACACAATCATTCAAACTTGCATGCACTCACATATCTTAAGAAACCATAACAAGATTATTCATTATTATTATTATCATCATCGGTGACTATAATTTTTTAACAAAAATACAAGAATTATTTGACAAAAGTAATATTATATATAATATATGTATGATATTTTTTACAATTGACATTTTTATACATGAACACAACATAGTTTGTACAGAAATTCTAATCATACTATTATAAAATTAACATATGAAAATTTCATTCCAATCCAACATAGATTTCCATTTGGTTTATTTGGTACATGAATTGCAAATTTTTGGAAGTTTTGGCTGCACAGGAAACTAGTATATGTGTTCTTCCCTCTTTCTAGTTATTGCTTGCTGCAGACAAGGTATTGAGCTAATACTCTCTTCTTCAAGCTTCATGGTTTACAATGTTCTTTCTGTTACTCTGTTTGAAATACAGACATAGGATATATTACGTTTGTTTAATTAAGAGGATGCAAGTATGATTTCTTAAGATCTTCAAAAAAATTTGCTCATGTTGGCTAGACTGGTCCCATTCTGCCCAAATGACGAGCAAGTATTTGGATACAAGTTTAAATTGATTAATTCGTTATTTAGATGAAACACTGTTAATACAAACATTGGATACACTCCAGATTTGCATATCATTTCTATATAAAGGGGTTAAAGCTGTAAAAGGTTTATAACTGGCAAACCCTTCAAGATAAAAATAATTCATATGCACTTGCTTTTAAAATTGCCTAAAATACAAAAATCATAAGTATGCAGGAAAGAGTAAAATTTATCTTCACTTTTCTAGTTTCCTGATGGCCATGACTCAAGTAATGGAGCACAAGTGGTTCCTTATGTTATTAATACCAGAAGACATGAGGGCAAGAGAAGAACAAGATATCTTAAAATATAGTTGTTTAAAACATATGTACAAATAGGTATATAAATATAATTATATTTATATATATATATTTGCTTTCACATATAAACAAATATATATAGATCACATTCTTGCTCAGATAATCCTAACCAGTTTTCAATTTTGTTAATGAGGACCATATTTGGTTGTTCCCTACACCAATCACTAAATGTACAAATTCCTTAATAATATTTTCATTAAAATTCTTATAAACAAACCAACTGAAAGTCATTCTTTCATGGCTTTTCAGAGAGTACATTCAGCTTAGCATGCATGCATACATTCTTACATGAAAATATAAATCTCTCTACAAATATGTAGAATGAAACACATTATTTTGAGTATATACTACTGAATAACATATAAAGAAATGCTATGAGGTATTGGATTAATCCGTATGGCAAAAGCAAAGTATATACTTATCGCAAGTTGGCTAGGGAAGCACAAAGACTTGTCTAATTCTAACCACAGATAAAAGGTAAAACATTGAGGTGAACAGAAGTTTCATTTCTTGCAAGAGTAATATAATTTTTCTTTGAACTACATGTACAATACTTTGTCTGAATATACTCTCTAAATTCTTTCACACACAATATTGTGTGATCTCTTATTTAAATAGGTACCATTAACATCTGCCACAGAAACTACTTTAAAATGAAAACATTCACTCTCTGAGATCAATCTAATATTTGTGGTCTATACACACCAAGTGTGTATGAAGCACTCCTCGACTTATGCAGAAAATGCTGCTTTGGAAACAAAAATAACAACAATAATAACAATAAATAAAACAAAGTTTTGTAAATAAGCACATTTCCAAGCATGATTTTATCCTCAACACCTAATACAGCAGTTTCACACTTTCATGACTTCTCCAGACAGAGTTTAAAATCAGTCTCCACCAGCCCATGCTACTCTCAAAGCAAAACCATACAAATTATATCTTAATCATGGAGTACCAACTTTTAAATAAACTCGGTTTCGTGGTACCTTGAAGATTACTTGTAACCAATACTATTCTATTTCTTTAATTTTGCAACATTCAGTTATAAAACACCCCACATTCCTATGTCTACAGTTGTCATTAGCTGCACCGTAATAATTATAATAATAAAAAATTATGGTAGATGCCATGTACCTTCTACTTATTTTCCCAGGACTAACGTGATATATGTAAGTGTACAGGTACACAAGAGAGTAGCTGCAATTATTGACGAACCAATAAAGTTTTGACAGAACTACTTTTTAATAAACTAATGATTTCTCTTTGCTGGCTCTGACAGTAATTTTTGAAGTATAAATGAATCAAATTAAAAAATAATTGGGTGTAAAATTAACTTTCTTCCATGAGCAGTAAAAGGAAAATAGACATAAATATTCTTTCTCCACTGAATGTAAAAGTTCAAGGGTTTCAATAGATAAAATGTTCATTACTGATAATAATGCTTACCATCATTACTGCTATCTTCATTCAGAATGTTTTATTTTCTTGCAGTAAATGTAGTGTTTAATCAAAAGGTATCAATTACACTGGAAAAATTTCTTATCATTCTCCAGAAAATATGTACATTTTAATCTTATTTGCATCATTCCCTTATGCTAACGACAGACAAATCTTTCAAATACACATGTTGCCTGTACTATCCATCACACATAAAAATCATTTAAATGTAAAAATCCCTAGAAGAAATATATGGAATGTCAAACAAAAAGCAAAAGAAAGCATTAGTTAAGGGGATAAAACATTAGCATTTAAGAAGCAAATAAATGGGAAGATGCACAATTTATTTTTGTTACAATAAGTGGTGGTAACATTATTTTTCATTAGATATTTCAAATCCTAATTCCATTTTTGTAACTCTTATGTGAAACACGTTTACAGAATTATCAATTTCACAATTAACAAAACAATATCAAAGTTCTATTAGATGTTTTTGGGTTACATTTGCAAAGAGAAAATACTTAAATTTAATTGCAATTAAAAATTGAAGTTTCCCAACTTTAAAAGTAAATGGCAATACTTAAATATTATAAATGTATTATTTTATATTTATATTCCCCCCTCCCCCAACCAGGAAGAAAAAAAGAAGAAGAAGAAGAGTGCAATACTCAAGACCAATCATAAATTTGTGGTTGCCCATTTTTCAGAAATCGAAGAGTAGTTACTTTGTTTGCAAAAAAATTTCACTCAAACTACTTTATGCAAGCTGAATACCTAAAACATTTCTTTTGGAACCTTTGGATGTTTTCCTCAAGTCACTTTCATTTTCAAATGTTTTTAAGGAGATAAAAATACTTACGACACTGGATTTACTATTTATAAATTACAACCACCAACAAATTTTCTTGTATTACAAGGAACTGTTCAATTACACATTCATCTGAAGAGCACAAAATACCAATTAGAAATGACTAAATTCATGCTTGTATCTCTTGCACCTTTCAAAGTATTCCCAATAACTGTAAATTGAAAAAATAAGTTTAAAATAATTTGAATTATGAAATTAATTAGATACAAGATAATGTGCTAGCATGACTAATTTCCTTAAAATATTGAGTGTTGTTGCAAAAGTTATAGCTAAAACACTTTTGGTACTGTAACTTCCGTTATAAATGAATGAATTTTAAAACGAATTTTCTACAGATGATTTGTATGCCAAGCAAAGCAAATAATACACATTACCATCATTGTTCCAAAATTGTTTTGTAAACTAGTAATATATTACAAATTTATCACATTGCTTTGCATAAAACACAATATCTTAAATAAGGAATCATAAAATTTACAGATTTTGTCATACTACATCACATTCACTTCATGATTGGTTTACAGTTATAGCAAAACAAAATGTATGTAAATTTTGTTCTTGAAATTGGTAGACTCATCTCATTGCTACATTATAATTTCCAGTTCTTTTCCTTTACTATCGTTTTTTTTATTATTATTAAGAGGAGGCTCAGAAAAGGGATTTAAGCTATGACATTCTATTAAACTTAATCCTATCTGTTTTGATAAAGGATTAATTTTAACTTTGAAATAAATATCTTTTAATCCTTAGTTTTCATGAGACAAGATACATAAATAATTATAACATTTGATTTTAATATTGTAACACTGAATGCAAAATTTAAACATTTCAAAATTTATAATTCATATGTATTTCTAATCTGTTTTTGTCCTGATTCCAAGACAGATAACAACAAATTACTGTAAGAAAGTGCACTTCATTATAAGACTTGTCTCCTATTCGAACCTTTAGTGCATGTTTAACAAAGAATAGTGCCAGTTGAAGTAGAAGGAAAAATCACAGACTTCTCTTCCAATGAAGCTTAATCTTTAGAAAATGGATGTCGACTGCATGACAATCAGCTATACCAAAATTATTAATGAATTACAGTCACCAAGAAGTGCCATTTTTCATGGTGCAAGTTTACAGTATAGATATACATGAATGGGAAGTACTTTCAGTATTAACCAAAACCTATTTTTATCCTTAAACTGCTGAAACAGTTCCTCACAAGGTACAGTTGTCATTCACTACATAACAGCACCACAAAACTACTATTGAACATCTTTTTATACAAATTGTAGCTTAATTAAAAGTCATATTCAATACTTCAACAATATAAAAATGTAAGTAACAACAATAATAATAACAACAACAACAACAATATGCAAGTCAATCGTGGTGCCCAGATTACATTTTCATGCAAAAAGAAAAGGAGGGTCTCATATCTGAAACAACAAATGTGATTCATTGTTTAGTGATAGTAAATTCATGCTTAAGTTAGATATATAAATTAAATTGTATTTAATGAAAATACAAGTCATCCATATACTCTAGCAAACAAAATTCTGATTTGTGTTGCCATTAGTAGACTATACGCATCAAACAGTTGGAAGTAAAAATATCATATATAATTTTCTTTGGATAGTGAAAACATTAAGCGTTGTTAGTGATGCTGACAGTTTCACATTGCCACTAGAGTGTGTAAGAAACCTCAAAAGTGTGAATAAGTATTGCATTCACCATAACATGGGAATCTTCCCATTTTTCATCCTCTAAAAACCGGGGGTTGTCTAATGAGAAATGTTCTACTATAATTCAATTTTCTGTATGTCTCTGAGGAGCCAAACCCCAAAAAACTTAATAGAAAATACCAAAACATCTTGATTTTAAGAATACAATAAGAGGGCAATGGGCTTGAAACTCAGGTCCTAGAATGCTCTATCATTGAGTTATGCATGATCAAAGAAGAAAATGAATATGAAGAAAAGAGATGAAGTGGACAAATTGCATATGCACCAGCCTCATTCAGATGCAATTTTTCACCAAATCCTGAAGATTTGTATGCAAGTTGCATCCAAAAGAGTTATATACCACAGAAATAATAATGGTAATTCAAAAAACTGAAGATATCTAGTGAAAGTTTAATTCAAGTTGGGTACATAACTACGAGTAATATTGACATGTCCATAATATAAAAGTGTTTTTTTTAAACAAATTTGCTCGGAACTAATCTGCAATTATAAAAACATTGGTCATCTTATATTCAAGTTATTCAAGTTGGTATATTTTGTCAAGAAAATTTAAAATCAAAATGCTCAAAGTTAAACTTAGACAATTTATAAAAGATCAAGATTGAGAAATTTCAGTTTTGTATTGGAAACAAAGCTATTTCAGATATGATTGCTTAGGCTCCTGCTGCTGGAGTTTGTACTGTCTAGGCTATCCGGGACAAGCTGCGGCTCTGTCATGATGGCTGTGATTCAGCCATCATGAAAGAGATGCAGCTCATCCTGGACAGCCTAGACAATACAAAGCTATTTCAGAGCAAAATTGAGCTAATTTATTACACTAAAAAGTTCTTTAAGAGCACTAATATTACTGCCGAACTGTCTCCTAACTGCACATAATAGTTCTAATAACAAATGTAATTTTATGAGAATGAATATTCATAGCATGTCCATTTTTTCTCCTATTCACTCATCTTTGATATTTACAAAATTTGCTTGGTGATGTCAACATTCAATAGTTTTCAGTTCACTGATAAAATAAAATGGTTAAATATCATAACAAAAACAATTACACAAAACTTCCATAAAGTGTCACAAAAAATGTGCTGTTTGTTTAACATTAAAGCAATTCTGAACTATATGTGGACATGAATCCCAAGAATAATTTTTTTGGATACATAATATACAAGCAAATAATTGAAAATAAAAGCAGGAGCACCTTCCTCAATTATCAAATATAAATAACAATTCTTTCATACTCTTTTTATATAATGGGAAACTAATGTAATTCATTGACATCATGTTTCATAGATAAATTTTGGTGCCTTTCAAATCACACAAAACTATCATACAGGTATCTTCAACATTCTACCATTGCAATTTACATAATATATATTTTCAAATTTTATAATAATGACCACACCAAAAAAGTAAAATCATTGAAATAATTTGGATTAGAGAATGAATTGATAAGAATGAATTGATTGAATTAAATTTCTAACAAATTTCATGCTGAGCTTGGATATACAAAAATCAACATTTGAAATCAAGAAATTGAGTCAAGTGGTTGTTATCCTGAGACAATCCCTATGATGGTCTTTAAAGGTTGTGATACATCCACGGATATTTGTTATTTTACTAAAATTTATATGCTCAAGACACAAAACAGCATTTTTCTACATGGTTTCTTCACGGTTTAAGTAATATTGTATCAATTAGGAATCAAATTTAAAATCGTGCAAACAGTGAAGTGTTAGCTATTGGGCCACACTTTGGAAGGATATAAGAGTAGTTCATTAATTGAATGACCAGGAACATTTTGCTGAATTATTTATAATTCATATAATGTTAATTCTTTCACAATCTTGAAAGAGAAAGTACTTAAACCAGTAATCTCCTTTGCTTATTAAAGTAGAAAGATAAAGAATGGGAAAGGGAAAAGAGACAGAGCTGCTTCACTTTTCTAACCCACAGGCAGTAATGACAACTGATTTAATATCTGTACATGTGATTGTATATCTGTACATGTAAAGCTGCCAGAATGCAGTTGTGTATGAAAATGTATGACTAGTTCACCTTTGTGGTGGTTGCTGGGTAACAACAAGGGCCCCTCTTGTGTATCCTTCCAGCACATTTACTACAGTGAAGATATAATTACACAAAACTGAATGTAGTTGCACGATGTCCAGGAATCAAGGTAATTCTTTCATTCACATTTTACAGTGAACAAACACTAGAAGTCCAATATTAATTCCAAAATTATCAAGAACTACAAAAAGTTTTGAGGTATCAATATCCACCTGATAGCTTTTGAAGAAACATTTCTTTTATAGAATGAAGCTGCTCAACAGTTGGCTAGTTTCTAGCTAGATGTTTGGGAATCAAATATGAATAGGGACAAAGATATTTTTTTTCTTATTTATGCTCTAGAATGTTACTCCTGCCCACAAAATCTGCTAGTTCAAAGCACGATGTGCCAAAGCAATTTTTGTGCTGAGGCCAACCAAACCACGTGACTGTATAATCTCTCCTCCTCCTACTTATGCTCAATTACATTGTAAAAATATAATTTGAATCCTAGTGTTAATTTTCATTGTTTGCTTTGCATTTTTTATTACAGACACATGACGTTCAGAATTTTGGAGAAATATAAACTAGTAAAACAATAAAATAATATTTGCAATATTCACTTCTTCAAAAATGTTCGCCTTAAATAATTAAATATTAATAGCAGCTTTTGAAGAGATGTTTTTGAAGAGATGTCTCCAACTAAAAAAATTACAACTTAACTGTTTGGTAGAGAGAGAAACAAAAATAGTTTTATTTCGGCCAAAATAGTTATTTTTCTATTACAATGATGAAATCACAGTAAAACTTCACTTATACATTTCTCAGGGGACTGAAGAAAAAAGTATAAGTGAGAAAAACGCCTACCTGAAATTGATTATTATGAGCAAAATATACACTCAATGCATTTACACTGTCATTTTACCAGTTATTTGGCAATATCTACACAAGCTTGACGTTACTTGAGATTCCCCGGGTCAAAGCACGGTGTTCTACGTGGGTTATAGGAGGCGCACGACTGCCACAGTCCCACAGCCTGGCGACTATGGTGTGCTGGCGATACCCGCGCCACGCGGAAAAGCGATGTTTCATTACCTGGTTGTGTCATGCCGCTACCGAATGGATCGCGTATGTTATTCCAGGGAGCAAAAGAGTCTTCGGAGTGTGGGGCAGTCTGTGCACAAACTTCCTCACTTATTGGTTATCAACGTCGTTACTCTCTCCCGGGGACGTCTGTGACCTTCCCTCGGAGCTACCTTCGCCTCCCGAGATCCTCAGAGAGCTCCCGTACACACCCGACTGAAATGTTTCGATGTTCCGTAGCTGGAGGTGGCCCGGGAGCCGACTTCGCGCTGCCACCCCGCGGGCTCTCGCGATCATGGCCCCTCAGCTAGGCCGAGACGAGCGTCTGTGCTCAAAGTTTCATTAGCGGGAAGTCACCTCAGAGGCCGAGGGACAGGTCGCTCTGCGGGAGCGATCTGGAGCGTTCCGACTCGAGTAACATACAAGTTCCGGGCTCTCGGCGCAGGAAAAAACGTGAAAAACGTATAAACGGGGTTTCACTGTATTATGTTTTGCACAATCGAGATTGAGGATATTTTTGCCAAGACTGGTAGGTCTATGTACAAATACCACATCCAACAACCTGAGATTGTACAAGAAACAATACTTCTGAAATATAAATAAAAATTTTTCTATGATCATATAAAAGAGTATGTATTAAAAATCATCAATTGTTTCATCACTATTCTTCATCTCTATGGAAACAATGTGCTATCTTTCTTTGACATCTTCAAGCAAAAAAATTCTTTTAGCACTGTGACATATCACCATTCAAAAATGACTTTTACACAGTGATGTCACGTTTTTCAGATGTCGTAAGATGAAACTAACTTCATACACATGTACGGCTCGTACATGTACTCATAGCTTTACATAAAATTTTTAGACAATCATAGAAAAATAACATCATCATAAGAGAGCTCCCAAATAATTTAATTAAAAAGGAAGGACTGGATGTCCATGTTCTTTTCAAACTTTTATACAACAACACAGTCACTTCATCTATATTATCAGACCACTTTAAAGGTAGAACCTTCAATTTCTGGAGAGTTTGCAGTGTCCTCTCCCTTAAATGAGTCAGAGACTAAGAGTTTATACTCTGAACTCTGATGCATAAAGTTGAACAAGTTGCCAATTATTCACATTTAATACCCAAGAATAACCTGCCACTACCTGGTAGTTGTCACTAAAAAGATGCAACATGAGGAGACAAAGAAGAAGAAAGAGAAAGAAAGAAGAAAGAAGAAAAAGAAGTGTCGGGATCAACTTACAATGCTGCTTTCACTTCCCCTTCCAGTATAGAGAACTTCCATTGTGTTAAGATCTCACAAGGCACACTATTAAGAAGCTTAGTAACAATATAAGAAGTGTTTTGTCATCCTCATTTCTTCCAATTGAGGATTTGGACTTGATTTCAAATACTCATACTAACGAAATACCGTAATTTCCAAGGCAGCAGTTCCTAAAAGTCACTCTATATAAAAAACACACTCAACCATTTAAGGTCAAAATCAGCAAATTTTGTATCAAAACAATGATCATAACACCATACAAACAGGCAATATAGCTTTGCTTCCTGACATTTTATGGCGTAATGTGTTCTCCAAAAATGAAACTTCAAGTGGCAAAACATTTCATATAAGTTACTGCATTCTGTGCTAAAATTTTTCAATGCATTTCAAGTCAATTGCAATACAGATGGATGCATGCAATGCATCGAGGTCCATAGCAACACAATGTGAAATGTTACAGAAAATTATACATTACTCAGCTTCTTGAAGAATACTGATTTCATGTTTATGAAATTTAAAGGTCTACAAGAGGAAAATTCAGAAAAGATTAAATAATAATTAATTTATATCAAACTGGCCCACTTTCTATCAATATTGTTACAGGTGACAAACTCATTTTCCTCAAGAAGACTGCTAAAATAATATTTAAGTCACAAATACCCACACGCAGCTGAAATATGTAGACTAATAACTTGATTGCACATTTAAGATTCTGTAGCTTCAGCACTTTACATTTCGTAACACACAAGCTATGCACAGAATACAGTACTGTAAATTTTATAAGCTTGCTTTCACAGTTAAAGCTTATTCATGAAAATTGTAAAAAAATTCACCATTTTATAAAGATTTGTATCACAGTAAGTAGCTGGATGGTGAATATTCGTTGAAGTATATACAGATATATCTGATCAAATATGTGTCTGTTTCACAAACATCAATAACTGCACGGATCACAGATGAAATCTGACACTTGCTGTCATGTGAATTTAAGAAAATCAAGTATCATTCTGAATCTTTCAAACAAAAATAAGATTACAAAGTTAAAGTAGAAGTAGTGCAAAATTGTTGGTGTTTTTAATATTTGTACTATACGTGAAGGCTTATTTAGGCACAGTTGCCATCAGAAACAAATGTTGCACAGAATGATATCAATGAAGAACTGTGCATTCTATTGTACCTTTAAATATTTCCAAATTATACGCAATGAATCAAAAACTTGTATCCAACAATAAATTAATAACAACTCTTGCCAAAATTGCTATTCATTGAAAATGGCAAGTGCCAGATCTTTTTGCTCTGTCCAATATATTGACTAAGTGTCATTAACAGATGATTCCACTTCAGCTAGCTGTGAAAATCCTTCACAATCTTGAAGATCAAGAGTATCAAGGGTTAATGATCTCTTCTAACAAGGAGTTCATGTTCCTCCTAGGAACATAACTGCTTGTGTCATCGGACAGTCGTGTATTGAGTGCATTCAGGGTTAACATTGGATCTCTATCCACAATACTTTGGAATGGGGTTGTCTCATCATCTAAAATGGAAAGAAGGGGTGTTGGTGGTAAAGACCTGGAGCCAAGGACAGTAGGGCTGTTCTCCAAGGTTTCTGATGTTGCACTGAAAGAAGTAACCAAGGGGTCCCTTATGTTAGCACATTTATAGGGAACTGGTGTATTGGGATATGAGCGCGAAGATTGAACAATAGGTCGCATCTGCCCAGGCAGGTCCAGGAAATCTCCGCTCACATTATCAGCTGCCACTAAGTCTAATGTAAGGCCAATTTCATGGTGCTGCTCTTGATGCTGCTGCTGCTGCTGCTGCTGCTGTTGCTGCTGTTGTTGTGGGGGTGGAGGGGGTGGGGGTGGTGGGTGGTGGTGCTGCTGTTGTTGTTGAAGGTTGTGATGATGATGCTGATGTCTTATTTGCACTGGTTCTTGCTCTGGACAGCGAGACTGGTGGAGCTGTGTTTCTTGGTGTTGCTGCATTTGTTGATGTTGAAGGTCTTGAGATTGATGAATTCCTTGGTGTTGGAGTTCTTGTTGTTGATGAATCCCTGGGTGTTGATGAAGTTCTTGGTGTTGTTGTTGCATATTATGTTGCTGCTGTTGCTGTTGATTTTGTTGCTCCTGTTGCTTTTGTTGTTCTTCTGCTTTTGCTGTTCTTGAGCATCATCTAATATGTTAAAGATTCGATCCAAATTTTCTGAATTTAGTCCTGTTTCAGGATCAGCACCATCAATAATTAAATTAGCGGTAGGTCCTCCAGCAGAACTATCAGCAATGCCTGTGAAATCCATACATTCACTTGGAACTGGGGTGGGAGCAACAGAACTTGCTGCCGACAAACTAAAATTGTTCAAATGGAAATTTGTGTCCACAGACTGGGGCATGGCATAATGGGGAGACATCAAATCACTTGTAGACAACATGCGATGCAATGGCACAGACTGAGATCTGTACTGGAACTGTTGCTGCTGCTGTTGTTGTTGCTGCTGTTGCTGCTGCTGTTGTTGTTGCTGCTGCTGCTGCTGCTGCTGTTGCTGTTGGTGGTGTTGCTGCTGCTGCTGTTGCACACTCCTCTGTGTTCTCTCTACATCATCAGGGAAGAATTGACTCACTTCATGTGCCAAGGGATCAGGTGTGGGAACAGGCATTTGTTGTGAATGGTGTTGATGTGGGGGCACCTGTAAATTTGCACTGGCATCAGAGAAGAAATTGGAATCCATATTATCAGTACACTGCGGAACAACCTTCGTATGATTCATCATATCACTGAGTAAAAAGTCTGAGTTGACATACTCCGATGGTTCTTCTGCAACACAGTTTCTTGCTGCAGACATGAGATTATTGGGAAGCATTGGCGACTGTGGAGCAGATGAAGACATTGGAGATGCAGTGGAGTGTGGCAAGGAAAGCTGCATTTCTCCATGTATGGAATCAAGCACTCTTGCTGAATCAAGGGTGTGTGAGAAATTAACAGAGAAATCAGGTTGAGAGGAACCATCACCACATGCATTCTGTAATAATGGAGCAGTTGTTGATAATGGTCTGGGTCGCATTGGCTGGAACTGATTACGAGATAATCCACTACTCACAGAGTTCGAACGAACAACTTATTGGCAGGCACTCTTGATCGGGCTCCTAATTGATTACTCAACTGAACAGGAGGAAATGAAGAAATATGTCTATTTCTGGGAACTGGAGTGTTCCTGGGAGAAACAAAAGGGCTTGCATTAGCACTAGATGGTTTAGAAGATGGTGCTGATGGCCTTTGACCTAGAGGAGATTGAGGTCCTGCTGAAATGGGGGTGAAATTGAAGAATTTACGCCGTGTGTTAGGACTAGGTGGCACTGTGTTTTTGGAAACCATTGTCATTGTGGTAATGTTCAGTAACAGATGTTTCAAAACTCACTCTTCGGCGAACACTTAAACTTGAACTGCTGTGATTACTTGCTAAAGAGAGGGGAGTAAACTAGGTTTCTGAGGCATGTTTGGAAGTGGTTGAGGTGGTTGAGACTGCTTCTTTTGCTGGCTTCGCTGAGATAAGAGAGACAAGCTTGCAGAAGCAGATGCACCAGGTGGAAGTGTCATAACTGGACCAGACAGAAACACATCATCATTGGCAATAGGATCTTCAACCAGGGGTGGCCCTGCAGATACAGCTGGACAGTCTGAGCCAGGTGGTCTCCGCACATTGAGACCAGTTGGAGGCAGTAGCATTGCTCAGGTTACGTTCCAGCAAAATTCTCAGCTGAGAGAGCTGATCTGACTTGGTGGGATCTGCTGTGGCACTTCTCCTTGGCATAAGTGCTTCATCTAACTCTTCGTTGCTTGAGGAGCTGGTCTGATGTTGAAAGTACCTCATGAGTTCTTCTTCCTGTTCTTGGGAATTGTGCCCACCATGAAAATAATCACTCATAGGATCATTCTCAAGTTTAACACCACTTTCTGCAACTTGCTGTCCTACTTCTCCCTCCAGTTTCACAGTGTTGGCAACGCATACTTCAGCATTTATTGGGCCTTCATCTGAAATAAGCTCTCTGTGTTCTTTGTCTTGAACTTCAGGAAATTCTTTGGGCTTTAGACCTAAATTTTCTGGTTTTGGCTGAATTGGTTTATAAAACTTTTTCCGAAGAACAAGAGAGAGTTTTTGATGTGGCATTGCAATTAAATCTGGTTTTGATGCAGCTATGACTGGTTTAGAGTGGTTTGGCTTAGCATTACTATTCACTATACGTGGAATAGGAAGTTTATCAGGAACACTGCCTGGAGAGGGGAGAGTAACACCAAATTGTGCAGGAGGCTGCACTGGCACAAATGCATCATCCAGCACCCCTCTTGTCTCCCTGACAAGATCAGAACTTGTCACTGGAACAGAAGCTGTCATCACTTGACGGAGTGCAATTGAGTCAGAGGTAGTTGCAATGCTATCTACCGATGCAGACTTGCCTCTACGTCCCAAAGCACCCAGCTTGCAACCGGTTCCATCTTCTGACCTCACAGGATCCCAAGGTGAAGCAGAGGTTCCTAATGATACAGTAGAATTGGTGGAGGTTGAAGTTCCAGGCATCAGTGCTAAGGTAGAAGCTATTCTGCGATCCTTCAAATGACCTAGTTTGGCACGTTTCGATGGCTTTAGCTTCTCAAATGCTGACCCTTTCGATAAAGCAGCAGACTGCTGTTGTTGCTGATCCTGAAATTAAAAAAACATTAAATAACATTCAATAATGTAAATTAATTTCACTTAAGAGAAAATTATTTTTGTGTATCAAACACAAATATCTCTAGTCATTCCAATGCTATTGCGTTCTAATATTCACTTAAATCAAAATTATGAATAAAGCATAGTAAAAATATGCAATTGATGTCTATCTACCTTCAGTACATCAAAACTTGGCATTTCAAGAGGAACAAAATACCGACATTTTTGGCAGTCATTATTATCTCAAAGTGAAGTCTCAAAAATGGTAGTGACACTTAAGGTTGCTGGTTAATGACTTTACTTCATAACCAATAGCCAAGAAAACAGAAACAAGTAAATTCAGCTACTGCTCGTGACATTCTGCAGCACAGGAGATTTGATATTTTTAAAAGTGAAAACTGCACTATTTATTACCTTATTACATCATTTATGCAGGATCATAGGGGTGGAACTGACCACATGCAAGACATAACTAATGTAAGAACTGACCTCATATACAGCACAAGCTTTCTTTGCATCTTGCACACGAATACAAGAGTGTATTAAAAGAAATTGAAGAAGCAAAGTAAAATGAAGGAAATGTGCAAATGTGTTCACTTAAAAGAAAAGTAAAATAAAAGAAACCACAAATTACCAATGTACCACAAGAAACCAGAAATTAAAGAACCAGAAAGAACTACTGTTCAAATTAATGAATCCAGAAAGCTTATGAATTAGCAAAATGAATTCTGAATGGATTAAACATGGGGAATATCAAATCATTAAATGAATTATTACAACTAACAAATTTAGCAGTGCAAAAATATTAGTGAAAAAAAGGTACAGAAAATTCTGCAGTAGCTTCAAAGATGGCCAATTACCCAATATGCCCGACATATTGCAAGCTCTCTTTGTTGTTTCTCCCATTTGTGTAGGGGCATTTGGAGCTATCTGGTGAGTTTGCACCTTTTATTGTTAAATAAAAGTTATGTTGTTAAAGTATACTACTAGAGCCAACCATCGATGCCATGAGACTGTTTCCTATAAGAAGTAGCAAAATTGTTGGACCTTAACTGCATATACCCAGTCAAATTTTGCCAAAAATATTTTTTTTTTGTTTTTTTGTTTTTTTTTGTTTTGTTTTTTTGTTTGTTTCAATCATGCTTTTTGGTTTTAATATTTTTTTAATACCAGACTTTTTACATTTGTATTTTAAAATCAATTTTCTTGAAAAAATAGTACATTATAGTCATGTTTACATTTAGTAAAACACTAACAGTAAGTAGGGAAGTAAAATACAATAAACATTTTGTGAAGCATGAAAAATTTTGTAGAGGTTACAAAAGATACACAAATGATAGTTTTTCAGATATAACATATCAAAGTTCTGACATAAAAATAAAAGTAAATAAAATTGCTGGAATAATAAAATATAACTTGTAACTTGGATAATAAATGAACAACAACAATTTTAAGGAATGATCAAATCAATACATTAAATACTATGAATTAATGCCCCTGAAAAGCTGCAAGTCTGCACAGGAAGAACAAAAGAAAGATATTATATTTTACCGTGACTCTTTTTCAACATATTAGTCACAGTCATTGTAGAAGAATTTAATAAAAAGGCAAGTTTTGATGCCTTAACTTTCCCAAATCTGGTGCATCATTTTTACTACATAAAATCAAAAGAAGAAAATCTTACTCCCCAGTTGCCAAAGGAGCTCATCCATTATCTACTTAAAAATTTCATAGGGGATCTCAGTCAAATTTATTTATATTACTCTGCTGACTTTTCCCTCTTGCATAAATGGAAACTTGGCTTGTGTCATTTTTCTCTAATAAAACTAATTAAGCACTATCTTTATTAACAGCCAATTTTTGTGAACCATTAGTGACAACTTTCAAGGAATAATCTTTAGAACAATCTTTGCAACAGGTTAAACTCTTCAATTCCTAGACCTTGGCACTAAAGGAGATGTGCTAGAATGTGAGATGTGCTCGAATCTCCTCAGGAGATTCTGTACCATCAAAAGCTGATTGGGGCAATTTCTCTAGGCTTGCCATTTTAGCTGTACAAGCCCAATACTTTCCCTGTGAGGTAAGCAACGAGTGGTCTTGCGTAAGGTGGAAGGAAAGAGACCTGCATGTGCATAAAATTATAGCTGTATGCCATGCTCGCCAAGCTCAAAGGAGCACATAAACTTGAGTGAGCTGTGCAATAACTTAATAAACTGTCCGAGGAAACTATTTGATTAATAATAAAAATGATGGTAGAGTCAGGGAATTCAGCACTTCATTACACACAATTCTACAATCACATAAAGTATCATGCACAATTTACTCAGACACAGAGATAGCAATTAATTTCTTATTTGTTCTCTGGATGACTCATTTCAGACATTGTGCATAGTGTATATAGTCAGGCTGAAGGCACGTGGTGTGTTATCTCACCTGCATCTTGCGTTTTTGTTCTCGAATCATTTCCCGCTCCTTGAGTTTACGCTGGAGCTGCATCTGGGTCTCCAAATGTTTGTTGGTGCCTCCAGAAGGAGCTGAGGGCAAGCCCAGAGGAGAGGTGGATTCTGCAAGAAATACAGTCAACACAATACAAAAATCAATGTTTAATAGAGATAAAATAATATTACAATTAATGCTCCTATAGGGAGCAGTATTCAAGACTTTAATTACAATTGGATTAGTAGGTTTCCGCGGATGGAGTCATTTGATACTTATCTGTCTGGGATGAGCCATGTCACTGTGACAACAATGCTCATCCCGGACAGACAAGTATTTAATTACAATTTCCAATGTTTCTAAGCCTCCAGTAGTGGGGAAGTGTTATCCTCCAAATGACATACTGCACTTTATCTAGGAAATATACGAAACAGAAAATGATAAGTCTTGGCTGTCATTTCAATTATTTTGGGCAAGGCAGCATTATAAGAAAAAAGCCTGCATTTTCTATTCGAACAATATTTTTATTACAGCTGGTTGCTTGCAATTGGCTAATGTAATACCATTCAAGGCATTCTGAATCAACTAATAGTCCATTTGCATATTTGTAATGAACACTTCCAATATAAAAAATTACCTTAATAAAAATGTTATTGAAACACAAAGCCATACTTTATCTTATTTACACTAGGAACTACATTTCATTACTGCATACATAAGGGAACCTAAAATGCTTGAAACATTGGCAATTCAACTAATGCTATGGCCTCATCCACACAGTCAAGGCTACCATCTTGACCCTACCCTTGAAAGTCAGTACCTGTGCCATTGACCTTCCCTCCAGCTCCAGAGAGGAGGGTGAATGCAGCCACAGACCTTGAGTCAACACACATCTTCTCCACCAGATGGCATGCAAGATCACGCAAACTGTCAATTTCACACTGAGTAGTTTTTCGGCCCACTCACGTATTAGGCACGATGCAGCAGACACCACTTCATCCTCAGAATGGGATGGGGAATACTTAAAAAAAAAAAAAAAAAAAAGAAAAAGATGTGAAAGAAAATATTTTTACATAAATATTTGTAATTTAATAGTAAATTAGAAAAAAGGGTATCTCCAACACAGTTTTGTAGAAGTGCATAAATTCATCACAGGTAATCCCACTTAACCTATTGTAAAAATCCTTTCATTCTTAATTCTTTCAGTATCAAAACATTCTGATACAATAATTGTGTCACAGCTTACTTTAGACAGCATTTTCACACTTAAGATGCAATCTTAATAACAGTGCAACAGGAAATGCATTTTGCACCAAAGAGGACACAATTGAAAGAAACACAGAATCATTGTATCATTCATTACAGCAAACAAGTAAGAAATAAAGTCAATGACGTACCTTGTGTTCACCCAAATCCGGAAGCAGTGGTGGTTGCAACTTCATCCGCTTGCGCATGCCTGAGTAGCAGTAACGGGAGTTGCCACGAGTGCCTAGTCGACGAGGCCGGACACATGGGAACACTTGCTTCATCACTTTGCCAAAGTCAGCATTTGAGAGGGGCTTCATCTTATTTTGGGAGCAATATTCCCTGAAATATAGAAGAATCTGTGAAGGATGTGTATGCATTATAATAATTAATAATGATAAGTATGTAATATTAATAATATAACTATAATTATTATCATTATCATTACTATTAAACAATATTGGAGATGTGCAAGATTTTTCACAATATTACAATGTGCAAATTTTCAATAATTAAAAGGTCTTGTTCGTAAAATTCAGAAATCACCCTGAAATTCAAAATTAGGAATCCAAATTCAAACATCAGCAATTAATGTAAAAAACAGGTTTTTGTCTCATGGGTAAAATATTTTTACTTATTTGAAAGTGTAACGTACAGGTACTCATCATAGACATCTTGCTTAGGCAATGATACTTCTTGATCTTCTTCCAAGTGAGTTTTAATCCACGTTATAGTTTGCTGTATCTCAAAACGACTTCCCAATGGATTTAGTGGCCTTTAACAAACATAAAAACATACATTAATAGGGAGTATTAAAAACAAGTACAAAATGGTCAGAAGATTTCAATTTAGAAAAGCCAAAACGCTATAGTAAAATAAAGAATGTACAAAAATGCCCATGACATAGTTAACCAATTCCGTATCTCCATGTGGAATATGATTGGCAATTTTTTTAGTTCAGAAAGAGGAAAGGATTCATATAGAAATTGTATATGTAATTTTCAATTAACCCTCAACCGACATACTAATATTTTGTTACACAAATGGGACACTGGGGTCTCACAATAATACATGACTTAGAGGTTCTTTATAACTTAAATATTTTTATTTTACAAACATAATGAATAACCAAACACATTTTTATTCAGAACATATTTTTCACTCCTTTTTATCATTAACTCTTGTTCATTTAGATTCAGTGCACTCCACACATCTGTGTGATCTGTGCTCATCGCAAACTCCATTTCCCCAACAAAACAAAACCAAAATTACATATTAACCAGTATATCAGTATTTCAAAACATTTGTCTGAATTTATACCTCATTACAAATGGATTAAGTTCTCAGAATGCAAGAGCTACAAATTAAAAATACTTATGTAAATGGCTCAGTGGGGTGAGCAAATTCACTTCAAAATAATAGAAACTGATGAACGTAACAGATTATCAACAATGAAATGAAGAAGATGAACTGATTAAACAAATTTACATAAAGTTAAGCTGTCAGAGTTGCCAATATATGTTCCATTAAAACAATATAAACATTGAGTGAGATGTTCTACACTTCAGTGTACTGGTTGAGGGTTCAACCTCTGATTTTCAAAAGCTGCAAAAATGTAACATTTTTTCCACTCCCTTATTAAACTGCATTATTGAAGAAAAGTTATTTTTTCTTTCTTGCCCATACTTTGTGAGAAGAGTAAGTATTGTAATCCTGCTCCTGAAAACGCGAATTTCGAGAAAAAAAATTCTTATTGTCGCACACTGGTAATGAAAAAGTGGATAAATCCTGTCCCTGTGTTTAATAAATTACTTCCCCTAACACGTGTAGCCAGAATTCTTGTTTTGTGGGTCCGTGATACCAAAAAATCGATTGACGACAAATTTTGACCTGGGATAGCATAAAGGACACTTAAGAGAATGGTGCAGCTCTGATTTTCGTTGAAATCCCTGATTTTTCAAAAAATGAAAAAGTGCAATTCTTTCGGCATCTTCCTACAACCACAATATTAATTTTTTCCTTACTGACAATTGTACTTTAAAGACAGTTCTTCAAATAAGATCATGTGCAATTTTTCGAAAATATGAATAGTTTACGCGTACTGTGAAATATTGGCAATTAAATTTTTTAAACATTTTTTCCAAAACGACTACAATTTTTTCTTTGAATTTTCTCCTGATATCTATCAAAAGAGGTATGTGCTAGTCTCATTTCCTGTGAACTCTGTATTTTTGAAAATTGGGAAAATTTAACATTTCAAAACTACAAAAATTGGAGGTAGTGATTTTTTCATTTGAACAAAATCTGTTCTAAAAAAATAATTAAAAACGGGCTTGTAATTCTTTATTAAACAAAGAACTAATTTTCGCGTAATTTGTGCTTGAAAAATAATGCAATGTTATAATATTTTTTTCAAAAACCGCTACTTATTTTCACGGATAGAACAAGGAATGCTTAAAAGATGGCGCAGATCTAATTTTCGTTGATCTCTCTGAAGTTTCGAAATTGCCTGTTGGAAATAATGAGCGCGTTGGTGATAGCGGCCGCCTGGTGTAGCGGTAAAACGCACGGCCAGTTACCTCGGAGGACCTGATTTCGATTCTCGGAGCAGAACAAATCTTTTGTAATTCATTAGTAGTATAATAATTGGCGAAAAATGAAATTTTTTTCAAACTTGAATATTCAGATAACCGCGTGCCGGCGAGCGTCAACGGACCCTGGACTATATTACGTCGTTGTCATCGTCAGTGTCTTTGCAGCTTTTGCTCCTCTAATCTATTGTCGATACTGGGTTAGAGGACAGCCATTACTTGTCAATGCATCTATTCAACTTGAATGACATAACTTCTCTTTTCAATACATAGGGTCTGCTACGAATTCCATAGCATGTTAAATGAATACTGCTTCCTCCCAGACATGAAGGAATCCTCTTTTTATCTCACAATGCAATTCTTCGTGCTAAGCGGCAGAATATGTTGCGTTTGTCCTGATATCTCGTCCTCTTACTTCTCTCAGTTTGTCTTGATTTCTCCACCTCTTACTTCGTGAACACACGTAAACTAGTAGGCCAATTTTCCCAATATTCTCTTGAGATAACAGTTAATTATCAACTTACTATGTGTTCTTAGTTCTTCCTACAAGGAGACGAATATTATTCTGTAATTTATATACAGGATGGATCACCTAAGTTGTCCACAGCAAATATCTTGAAAACGGTTGAGGTATCGAGATGCTATTTGCGCCATGTTGTTGCTGATGGTGTGACAAATAACATGTTTCGTTTGATTGTTAGTACCGTATGTAATTTTTGAGATATTGACACAACTTGTTTTTTACTTTCTCGCCTTACGAATACTTTGTAAGAAGAGAAAGTTATGTAATCGTGCGCCGGAAAAACGGCTAATTTTCGCCAGAAAATCTCTTATACGGAGTCTGTGAGGAAAAATTCGGATTAAAACCTGTTGCTAAATTTGGGGGAGTAGTCAAAATTCATGTTTGTTGCTTCTTGGTACGTAAAATCGACTGACGGCAAAACGTCCGTCCGGCCGTCCGTCCGTCCGTCCGTCCGTCCGTCCGTCCGTCCGTCCGTCCGTCCGTGGTCCACGCTAGCGTCTAAACCGTTCAGCCGATTTCTTCAAAATTGAATTATTCCCAAACATTTTTTTAGTGGAAATATATTTTTTCTCCGCATTCTAAAGTTATTTAAAAATGCAATGCAATTGATATCATATTGTTAATATTTGAAAAGTATATTTTGCATAAACAATGCAATTAGAACTTGGTATAACGCCACGCTGCAGCGCCGCAAGGACAGCTGACCTTGCTCACTCGTAACATGAATCGACGCACCTTGTCGAAAAAACAAGAATACAAGTATTCTTTTTTATTTGAAATAATAATAAAATAAATATCGCAATTATATAAGTAATGCAATGTTACATGTAACACAGGGAACTATGTATTTAGTATTATATACATATAAATTATAAAAATTATAAATATGTATATATACAGGATGAGTCACGTAACTTTAGCACCTCCTATGACTTTTGAACGGTTGAAGATATTGCAATGCAGTTTCACGGAAGTGCGGGAGGGAATGGGGCTAATTGATATCTGTATTCACTTTTATTTCTGCCTTATATTTTACGAGATATTCGAGGTAACTTTGTTTTTTTAAATGGAACTATACATATTTTTCAGTCTATCATGATGAGCGTAAAGAGACTAATCCAATGATATACACATTGTCATATGTTAGATAAGATTTTTTTTGAGTAATTTTGATTTTTTTGCGACTAGTGTGGAAATAGGAGATGATCAGATGAACGGTACTGAGGCGCATAATATACTACCAAATAAACATTGGTTTTGATATATTAAGATTGTCTTAGTGGCGCCGGTACCCGCCTAGAATTGACACAAAACGTATTGTATTATTCCAATATTACACAGAGAAAATAATAACACTGATGGCACTAGGCAGCAGTGACAACTTGTGCAGGAGGGTATGTACACCCCTATAAAATTCCGCGAGATTTTTTCTTTTCTTTGAGCTAAATTAAGGGTTACGAATTACATTTCTACTTAGTAGGTCCTTTCATCAGAAAATCTGATCAGTTGTTCATTTGACAGGGAGATGGTACGACGCACCGTGTCATACCACTGCGCAGTTGTGTTCGAGGTTTAAGGCTGATTTACACACTGCCAATACTGGTGTGCCAGTTACGGGCTTGCCAGCACCTAGACAGCGCTAGCGCTCTGTGCGACTGGCAATAGTTGTTTTACAACAGAGGCTAGTAATGGCATGCCGGATGAGATCTTTTCTCGCTGCTGTTAGCTTATGCATGCTCCTTTGCAACGTGCTGTTGATATTATTCGGTTCTCAAACGACAGTGTGCAAAGAGAATGTTCCGTAAACATTTTATCGTATTCACTTAATCTGCCTTGGAGAAGTTATCTATACCCATTTTATTTGCAACTGCCAGAAAAGCGGCATCTCTGGCCTCGCGGTTTCTGGTAAAAAATATCCCACAAGGTTCCGATACTGTATATAACCAGACCAATCTTGTCAGTTTGTTCTTCCGTTATCAAGAAGACTTCTGCTTCCCAATCATGTTTATAAATATAATAATAATAATAATAATAATAATAATAATATAATACAAGTTTACGTGATCACCGTGCAAGTATAAAGCAGTGTCCACACGTGTTGGGACCCGGGGATCGCCGTGGCGGACACCGTGGTGGTGGGGTGAGAGCGTGAGCATGCCAGTAAACCAAACATTCTTGTTCAGCTGGCATCGCCAGTGACTGGTGCGAAGGTCTTGCCAGTCACTTGCGACAAGGCGTTTACACGTTGCCAGTCTTCACTTGCCAGTTGCTGGCAACCTGTAACTGGCACGTTTAATGGCAACTGGCACGTTTAATGGCAAACGTGTAATCAGCCTTCACTCTGCGAAGAGACCCCCAGCGCGCAGCGTGAAATGAGGGCGAAGTGAGGCGGGGAAGCTAGAGGGGAAGACATGGCGACTACATGGGCAAGAGGCGTCAGCCTCCCACGGCAAATTCACCACCCGAAAGTCTAAAGGAAGGCGGAAATACAGTTAAACAGAGATTTTGAGATCTAATCTTCTCTAAATAAAAGAATTTTGGATACAAATTTTTAGAGCTATGGCCAATTGAAAAGTGTCTATTTACATTTTTTTAACGTAAAATTCACCATATTCGGACCAATGTGGCCCACTGTTTGTGTCAAATAAGTAAGTTTGATGATCATAAAGTTGTGGAATAACGTGAGATTGTTGTGAAATACGTTGATAAAATACCATTAAATTATATTTATTCGTTATTTTTCTAAAAAGTAGCAACAAAAGGCCGAAAAATAGGGTGTTTATGGGGTTTGTGGCGTCCCCTAAACCCATTTTGTTTTAAAACGGTTTTCTTGGTGCCGATGTTGTTTCTGCAGCGAAAACTAACTTTTTTTCACTAAGCCATTGAAAAGTGCAGTGAAAACGTGAAGTTTTCGATGCAAGAACAACATCGACACCAAGGAAAACCGCGCGTGTATGTCTCCACCAATCCCACATTCAAAACAAAAGTAACTAGAATGACCCACAGACATTAGAAAATCTTTGCTTACGCTTATTTTGGACATTGTGAATACTACAGTCTGTCACTTATTTTAAAGTTTGTCTATGCGTTATTCTTAAGTTTACGTTTACATCGTGAATGGACCTTTATGCCCTCCTCTCCCCTTACACACAACACAACACCACACACATACTTACACGCACTACACTACCACCCATTGCGGGGAGAACAGTTACGAGTTTAGAGCTAGTCCCGGCTGGGGCGGTACCCCATGGACAGGCGATATCTGGAAAGTGAAACCACGGCAGGTTCGAGTGTATGTCGCTGTTGGATCTTACATGCCAGCGGGGGAGGTCATCTCTACCTCCGGGGTTACAACATGCACCACATGGGACCAAAATAGTTGTCGCGCCCGGAAGCACTAAATACTCACTCACCCAATCAAAAGTTTACGAGTAAGTATCTCCTTTACATCAGTAATACAGCGTTTTCTTGTGGTTTCGGTAGCAGTGATTGTTTAATCTGCATTACACAAAAGGCAATTCAATACCAGGGTTGGCATCATAAAATTTTTCTTGAAACTTTTTGAAATACAGTAAAAACACTTAATACAATTGCAGAAGTGCCACTTTAATTAAAACTATTCAATTTCAGAAATTAAAATAAAATGTTTGGAATCCCCTGCGCTTCGTTTGGCAAATAGTTTTTTCAAGGGAAGCCTGAAATATTCGTAGATATACAACCTGCAATATTCTAATATAACTTAACCGTTACAAATAATATTAGTAATATGCTATGTTTTGGCACCACTATAGAATATCTCGAAATAATTCTGTACATTGCAATATAGCGTAAGTGGACAACAGCGTCGCCTGACTTCCGCTACCACGCGACGCAAAGCGAACATGGTTTTTAACACTCCAATACACTGGATACCATTTAATCACTCAATTAATTAACTTTTATAATACTATAATTTGATTTATTTAGAGCTGCCTCTGACATAAATCAGCTGTTACAGTGTCATCCAATCAGGTGGAACGTCACCATAGTGACGTGTAAGCTCCCGCTTGGATGACACCGTAACAGCTGATGATCTCTCAGAGGCAGCTGTAAATATATCGCCAAAACAACAAGACAAAAGGGAAAAAAAGCTGTTGAAAAATACCGCACAATATGATTTTCCAAAAATGTAGCACGCGCACTGCTCAAAAACAAATAAAATTATTTCGCAGAAACTGCAACAAATAGTAAAAGTAGCAAAGATGGTCTCCACCAATACTGCAATAATCAACAGTTCAATGTACAACAGTTCATTTAATTTCCGAATGTTATTACACGGGTGAAAAGTATTCTGTCTTGAGCGTCTTGCTAATATTCATTAGCAATCAGTCAATTGTTAACTAGTATTTGCATACACTTCACGTGACAGAACGATCAATTGATTACAAACGTATTCCTTATAGAAACGAAGCACAGCAACGTGACCCATTGCTCGGCATATTCTCGACCAGAACTATTCCTCGTGAATACCAAATAATGGAATTTCAACATGAGACAAAATGTACATCGTAATGAGCGTGAACGTTACAAAATCGTTTCTCAAGGAAAATAACACCCAGCCATTTCGTAACAAATACGTTTCGACCCTTCACCCGTTGTCAAGGCTTCCCA